>CAIGQV010007801.1:3137-59736 GCA_903798115.1 Danio jaintianensis
CCCTTCTCCGAAGTGTCCACTTGCAGCAGGTTGAAGTTTGGGCTGTTTAAAACTGGATTTGAGCTGAAATTTCAAGACTAAATGCCTGCTCACAAGCCTCAGTCCAAGTCATTCGGTTTTTCATGGTCTTACACAACAAATCTGTCAAAGGTGATGAGGTTTTTGCAAAGTCTAGTATGAATCGGTGGTACCAGTCCACTAGGCCCAGGAAGGATTTCACCTCTCTCTTCTTCCTAGGCCAGAGACTGTGTTGGATTGCCTTCAGCTTGCTCACTTGCAGCCTTAGCTCTCCATTTCCCAAGTGGAATTCTTGGTAGCTAGATTCCTGTTTCTCTCATTCACACTTCACAAAATTCAGGGTCAGGCCTGCAGCTTTAATCCTCTTTCAGGCATCCTAGGTGGTCTACCCAGGTGTTGCTCTAAATGACAACATCATGCAGGTATGCAGAAGATCACCTCTTACATCCCTGAAGAACACAATCCATCAGGTGTTGGAAGATGGCAGGTGTCACATGGAGCCTGGAGAGAAGGACCTTGAAATTAAATAACTCCATCTGTGTCCTTAATGCAGTGTAGGGTTTGGATTATGGTCCAGGGTTATAATGTACTGGGCCTGCCCTATATGCTCCAATAAATCATTCATTCTGGTCATAGGGTAGGCGTAAAACCTTGATTGGGCATTCAGCTTTCTAAAGTCTGTGAAGACCCACAGTGACCTGTCCTTTTTGGGCACAATGACAAGAGGACTACACCACTCACTGCTCCATAGTTCTATGACCCCCTAGTTCTTTCATCACTCTGATCTCTTCTTGTGATGGTCCTTGCTACTTTGCCAGGAGTTTGTTCCCGGAGGTGGGTAGCAGCAACAGAACCTTCTGTCTTCATTGCAGTTTTTGTAACCTCACCTGCTAGGATGATGGAGCTAGTCATTATTGCTTATATGGCTTGTTTTACCTGCCCCGTTATCTTAAATGTCCTCTTCTCATGGGGCATAACAAAAACCAGTCAGCCTGGACTTACATTATGACTTACAGCGGTGCATCTTTCAGAATGGTAATACTCATTTGCTTCCTCCTCATCCATTGCAAGATATGCCTCCAATACATGTCCAGTCAACAGCAGTACCAACCGGCAGCTTCACTCCTACCTCGGCTATGTCCAAATTCAGGCCAGTTCTCAAATCAGATTGACTCCTCCACTGAAAATGAGCCCATTGTGTCCCTGTTCGGGGCATTGTACACATTGCTTTCATGGTCAGTATAAAACAATCAGGAGATTGAAAATTAAACCTGTTACACACAGTTACAGTTTTAATATGGTTAATAGTACTACGTGGAGGTAAATGATTTAGATGGTGTAAATATTATGTCCTTTAGGGCGAATGAAGTCAGAGAATCAGTCTGTCAGACTCAGCATTGTTATTACAGACTGTGCCTGTTATGAATATAAGGTTCTTGAGCTCAACCACTCTGACTAGCAGAGCTGTGCTATAAATGAAACATGATTGGCTGTTTTTTTAAGGGAGGTGGGCTACTCTGTCCCACCCTGTGTTTGTGTTTCAGTTGAAATTCCATCAAATATTGAACAATTTGCAACAGCAAATTGCAAAGCACTTCACAAGACCTTTGAATGATTCATTAAGGCTTATTAATAATTATACAAAATCTATAACATTATTTGCTATTCACACTATATATTTGTATGTATATTTCTCACCAAGCTGTTCCAGTACTACAGATGCATTGGCTGAAGCTCCTCCTCTAGCAACTCCTTTGTCCTCAGTTCTGACACTCTTCAGTCTGAGAGAGAAGTTTCCTTTGGGGATTTCAGCAGTAAAGAACTCAACTCTGCCTCTGAATTGTTCATCTGATGACTCTGGTAAAGTCTCATTGTTTTGAAAGAGAAGAACCAGAATATCTCCTTCTTCATCTATTTTCTTCCATGAAACCTCTTCAATGTATTCAGGTGTGATGTGAGAGTCTACAGAGCAGTTCAAAGTCACGTCCTCACCACCATATGCAACAGCGGGACGATTTGATCCATATACTATCAAATGCTCTGAAAGAAATAAATTGTATAAATTACAAAACATAAAACACATATTTAAGGTAACATTTTCACCAGAATGTAAGTTGCTGCTCACTCACCAACATCTTTTACTTGAACCACAGTTTCTGCATATTCCAACTGGTTCTGAACTCTACATCTGTATTCTCCTTCATCTTGAGCTCTCAGATTGTCCAGACGGAGGGAGAAGTTTCCATGTTGAATCTCCTCAGTAAAGAAATGAGCTCTATCATGATAATCCTGCTGCTGGACCCCTGGTCGACTCTCATCATCCAAAAACAGATGAATCAGAGTCTCTGTGTCAGTTTTAGTCCATTCCACCTCCAGATCCTCCACTGGTAAAGCTTCATCAACATAACAGGGCAAAATTACTGAAGATCCCAGAGGAGCAGACAGAGGAGCAGAGGGATCATGCACAGTAAAGCCTGAAACAATAGACACTGACATGGAGAGAAATAAAGCTTTCACTGTAGTTTGAAATTATGTATGGATGTTAACCAAAATAATCATCAAACACGTTGCTACTATGAATGCACACATTTTTTTAAATTCTAACTTTCTTAAAAATGACATCAGATGCCCATTTAACACAAGTTGATATGATTCTTTGGGGACTTAATGGAAAGTGTATAACTTACTTTGGTTAAATTTCTTAATGATAAATTATCTAGTGTTAAATAAACAACCCTTTTAACCCTGTCAACACACCTCAACCTTTTGCTTCATATCTCTTTAAATGCTAATGAGCTGCTGCTCTCTTGTCCCTCTGAGGTGGGTGGATCAGGAATGACTGTGGTGGTAGCCAATCGAACTGTTCAGAAATAGCTAAAACAGCTGTTTCACACTACTAAAGTCTTCGTCGCCTATCCAAGTTTTAGGAACAACAAACTAATAACTTGACTTCTAGTTGATCATTTGGTATCAGAAGTGGCTTATATGAAAGGCAAAGGCCTCTAGATTACGCTTATTTTACCAAAATAAAATATGATCATGACTTGATTTTTAATTATTTAATTAGGACAGTAAGGTCTGACTTTAACAGAAGTAAGGACGGTCACTTAACAGAAATAATGTACAGTATAGAATATAAAGTCATGGTGCAGAAGAAAAAGAATGAATATTGTGTATGACTCCCTTGAGCTTGGAGGACTGCATCCATACATCTCTGCAATGACTCAAATAACTTATTAATAAAGTCATCTGGAATGGCAAAGAAAGCATTCTTGCAAGACTCCCAGAGTTCATCAAGATTTTTTGGATTCATCTTCAATGCCTCCTCCTTCATCTTACCCCAGACATGCTCAATAATGTTCATGTCTGGTGACTGAGCTGGCCTATCCTGGAGCACCTTGACCTTCTTTGCTTTCAGGAACTTTGATGTGGAGGCTGAAGTATGAGAAGGAGCGCTATCCTGCTGAAGAATTTGCCGTCTCCTGTGGTTTGTAATGTAACGGGCAGAACAAATGTCTTGATACCTCAATTCAATTCAATTCAATTTATCTTTATTTCTATAGCGCTTTTACAATGCAGATTGTGTCAAAGCAGCTTAACATAGAAGATTATAGTCAATTGAAACAGTGTCAGTCCAGTTTTCAGAGTTTAAGTTCAGTTTAATTTTCACTGCTGAAAGTCCAAACACTGAAGAGCAAATCCATCGATGCGCAGCTACACAAGTCCCGAACCATGCAACCCAGTGGTGACAGCGGCGAGGAACGAACTTCACCAATTGGCGAAAGTGAAGGAAAAAAACCCTCGAGAGAAACCAGGTTCAGTTGGGCACAACCATTTCTCCTCTGGCCAAACGTCTTGTGCAGAGCTGCAGTCTAGGCACCGGAGGCTGGAGAACGCTGGACGTCCATCGTGGAGAAGCTGCAGGTGGGGGAGGTCACCGGCTGGTGTACAGGCTGGCCCTTCAGGATAATGCGAAGACTCGTCTGTCACTGGGGTCTTACAGGAATCAGTCTCATGCTCTCCACTCCTCCATGTCTACCACAGCAGCTGCTCAGAATACGGCCTGGTCCAGGATTATGGAAAACTCGGGAATAATAAAAAAAGAAGACTAACATAAGCGCAGATGCCGTTCAAATTATAATGTCTTTTGGGAAGTGTTCCTGGCTCCGGTTGCCCTAAATAATGCAGACTAACAATCCTTTAGAGGATTTGTATTTCAAAAGCATTTGTGTTTTATGTGTATGCTAATGCAAAGAGATGTGTCTTTAATCTAGTTTTAAACTGACCTCAGGCTGTTGATGTTGCCATCCACTGTGCAGATCTCTCGCACGCCCCCATACTGAATGTAACCCCAAACCATGATTTTTTCCTTCACCAAACTTGACTGATTTCTGTGAGAATCTTGGGTCCATGCGGGTTCCAATAGGTCTTTTGCAGTATTTGTGATGATTGGGATGCAGTTCAACAGATGATTCATTGGAAAAATCTACCTTCTGCCACTTTTCCAAATGATCAACTAGAAGTCAAGTTATTATTTGTTGCTTTTACAACTGGGATAGACGACAAGACTTTTGTCAGGTAGTGTATATTATAATGACAAAATGTGAGAAATTATGCATTATTTTGTGTCACAATGTTACCCCCCTCCGGTCGAAGAGACCCAAATGTTTAAGTGAAATGTATTGCTGGGTGCCTGCAGAGAAGTAAACAAAAGACATCAACACTGTGAGCTCAAGTAGTGTTTTTTAATTATGCGTAACAGTAATAAAATAAATAAATAAATTCTGAATGTATGCAAATAAAGTCTTTGTCTCTTTGTGATCCAATGGCTTGTGTACATTTTATCAGGAATTTTACACACTGTATAAATGACAATCACTTTACTTTTACAAAAAGTTTTCCCTTTCTTTAATATTTAGTTAACATAGTTGTAAGCAAAAACATGAAATCCACCATTACTTTCTCTTTAAACAAGTCTGCCCTTTTGTTTCACATAGTTTTTGATTAGTTTTGTTCATGTGGATGATGCCATTTTGGCTCTAACTCAAACACACTTGTCACAGTTTTTAGAGTGCTGTCAAGCCAGCCGCACTCCAGAAAAACAGTCAAGCCAGCCATGGTTTATACAGTATTTATATGTGCACGTATTATTATGATTACAGTAAGTTCAGGAACAACACAGCAACTGAACATTTTCTTTCAGATTTTCAAATTTCTGTATTGTATTTTAATTTTATATTGCATGCTGCGGAGCAATGTCAGTATCGTTGGATGCATTTACATAATGTGATTTAACATCAGAAAATGAATTACAATGTTTTCTGATTGTTTTGACTTTAAATATTGTCAGGAATGATAAACAATCGAATAAAAATAATATTAAATTAACTGTCCCTGTCACATTTTACAGCATAGTATTATTTTTAAAATAAATACATCAGCGGTCTCCACAGCGGAATGAATGGCCAATTACTTAGACATATGTTTCATGTGGCGGATGCCCTTCAGCAATATTAAACAAGCAGTGTTCAAAAAAAGGACAACGTGAACCTGCATGTGACCCGTCAATTTTTTATATAAGTGCTGATTTGATAAATAATTCTGCAATGGTTTCTTTTAACCAGCACAAACTAGTTTCAACCACTGAACATCTTTTAAGTAGCAACATTCAGTCAAAGGTGTTAAAAACCTTTAATACAACTATTGCAGAGATTTAAACTGGACGTAATTAATATGTGCCTCAGAATCAGCTCAAAGAGAAAATAATAATAATAATGAATGTACATAGCATCAGATATAATTGGAAAAACAGCCATAATCATAAGTATCTCCATGCTCAGCTGAAGTCATGATCACGTCTCTAGGCTGTCTAAGGGAAAATCCGTAAATGATCTGGGCATGAAAGCATTGTGTTAACTTGGTTTCATTTTCAACTGAGTTCTGTGCAACAAATCCCGACAAACCAGTTCTGGCAAAACTGAAAAACTGCACTATAAAGAAATTAAAACCACCTGCAAGAAGTCTGTGAAAGTGCAAATGATCAAGGTTTTGACACCAAATGAAAACAGTTTAAAGGATTTAATGGCAAAGTGATTCTTTGCACTTTAAGTTGTTTATCCTTAACAAATGATCTAGAATAAAAACTGCTGGAAAACGTCAGTTGAGCTTTCACGGTTTCTGTTGTTTGAGTGTTTCCTCATTGTTCTAAAGCTTGTTTTTCTGCGTGTCTCTCAATGAACACACCTAAAAAAATATTTAAAACTTGAAATTTGTGTGCTTAAAATTTATGTTATCTCGGAACTTCAATACTAAGGTGACTAGGTCTAATTGTCACTTTTTACTTAAATAAATATTTGGGTTTATTTTTAAACTGATTCTAACCCACATGAAAAATACTACAGTAACTTATAGTAAATACTAGACTGTGTTTTAACTTACTATAGTAAAGTACTTAATCTGTTGTGGTAATTCTATATTTACTGTGATAACACTACAAAACACCACAAATTACTCTAATAAAAACTAAATTGTACTACAGTATTTATTACAGTTTACTAATTAATACTAAAGTATGCTGCTCATTAACAAAATGTTGTAAATACTATAACATATACAGGATGTGCGCTTTACTATGTGCTGGGACTCTAACCTAAATCTGTAAGTTGTTTTTTTCCTGAAATCCAAAAGCAGTTGACACTGTCATGTTAAATCTTCAGCCGAAGAACAGAAGATATTTTGAAAAATGTTGGAAACCTGTAACCATTGACTTTCATAGTATTTGTTTTTCCTTAATAGTTAAAAGTTTTCAACTTTCTTTAAAATATTTTATTTTATGTTCAACAGAAAAAAGAAACTCATAAAGGTTTAGAACCACTTGAAGGAGAGTAAATAGCAAGTACATTTTTATTTTTGAGTGAACTGTCCCTTTAGGGCCTTCAACCAGAACATGTTTTTCCTTTCCAATGTGCTACTTTTCTATTGTTTTTCAATGTAAACATGTGACTGATGGACGTGTGTGATCACATTTATTGAAGTGCTGTAAACTTAAACTTTCACACGCAGTGCTGCTCATCACTGTCAGTTCCAACAGCAATGGACCAGTCAGAAGAGCTCAGAGGCGGGACAACTGTTTATGTTTACAGACGCTCTGTTGCTGTATCTGGATGAGCCCTTAAAGTGTGATTAAAAAGGCTTAACTACAGGTTAACTAATTTAGCAAGTTAGATTAATTTGACAAGTCACTGGACTACAGTGGTTTGATCTGTAGCCAATTGAAAAAAATATATATAGTTCTTAAGAAGGCTAAAATTGATCTTATAAAAAAATATTTTTTGTTTAAAAAAAAAAAAAAAAATGCTTTCATTCCACCCAAGTGGACAAGAGTATCTGAGTTTCTTCCTTTTCTTCTCCATCACACATTGCACACAGAGCTTCATCAGACTGCATCACAATAAATCCTGAAATTAAAAAGACATTTTTGTTGTTTATTTATTTTTAACTGGGACAGTGCTCATTAATCAATTGTGAAAACTGTAAATAAGCCAGAGTTCATCTGTGAGATTGAAAAAAGGTAACCTAAAATCTAAAATACAGGAAATTATAAAAGATCACACATACACATGCAATAGCATTACACTGAACTGGAATCATTAACATAAGAGTATCTATGTACAAATTAACATATTAAGAAAATAATTCATATAAGAAAAGTGATTTAAGTATTCATAAGATAATTTAAATTAAAGGGATTTAACCTTGTTGGTTCAAAAGAAAATCCAAATGAAAATGTCATAATAAACTAAGGTACACCAATGATTTCTTTTGCAAGTGTGTGAAATTAAAAATAAGTGTGGTTAATTACTATAAATTAATACATTAGCAAAACAAAATTGAGAATGTTAAATTAACTCAACTAATCAAAATTGCATTCACTTTCTGTAATTAACTTTACTGAAATAAACATTGCTATCTAAATGCAAACTAATTCAGTCATATGGAACCTGCTGACAAGGTTAAAGCCAACATCTTTTTTTGAGTGTAGAGGTGCATACAGTAAAACTATTAAAGTTAACAACAGTGTCATAAAAAGAACTACATATGATTACAAGCTTGATTCAATTGTACCCTTTCTATAGTGAAAAAATGTTGTGAAAAACAAAATCTGAGGAATATTAAAGATCTGGATGTTAAAACTTAATTCCATTGCACGGTTATCTGTAATAATTTCTTTATAGAATAATGCGCTCAAAACCTGCCTGAACTACTTTAGCTGTTTATTTGGAAATAATGGCACACATTAGAATGTTCACCAGCCAATCAGAATCAAGCATTCAACATGGCCTAGTTATAAAGTTAGACTATTAGTATAAAGTTAGACTATTGGTGTTCAGTTCAGAGTAGCATCCACATTAAGCACATAAACTGATCTCAGCATGATACTGAATGAACAAACACTGAAATTAGTTTTTTATAAATTGCAAGTCAAAACAATGTTCTGAAATGTAATAAAGAATTGAGCAGCAATAAAGCAGCAGAACACAAACACTGTTTTCTCTTTTCACCTTAAATAACTTCACTCATTGTTACACTGCCCTCTAGTGGCTACTCAGTACATTTATAGACACAACAAATACAGTTTTCTGAAATGTTATAAAGAATTGAGTTCAGAACCGAGTCCACACTTACCAGCAGCTTTTCTATAAACCAGTTTCAGCACAGAGCCAGTAAAGGAACTGTAATCGATATCCTCATCGCCAAATGTAATGTCCGAACCTGGATTAAAAGTAAAGCAGCAGAACAGTTTTCTCTTTTCTCCTTAAATAATTTCCCTCAGGGTTACACTGCCCTCTAGTGGCTACTCAATACCTTTGTAGACACAACAAATGCAGTTTTATGAAATGTTATAAAGAGTTAAGTTCAGAATTGAGTCCAACACTTACCAGCAGCTTTTGTATAATCCAGTTTCAGCACAGAGATTCAGTTCAGAGGACGAGCTGATGTGGACCCATCAAGTGTTTTTGCACTGGGGCACAATACATTATATAATTTTACATTACATTTAGTCATTTAGCTGACGCTTTTATCCAAAGCGACATACTATTGAGGTTCACAAAAGAAGCAATCAGTACAAGAGGAAACAAAGCATACATAAGTGAAATCGGACTAGTCTTGAGTAGGTAGAACACAATATACGAGCTAAGTGCAGTCAAGGTTTTTTTTTATTTTTTATTATTATTTTTTATTTATTTATTAGTGGGTCAGGTGTAGACGGAAGAGATGAGTTTTAAGGCGATTTTTAAAGATGGACGCAGAGTCTGCCAAACGTGTTGTAAGAGGCAGATCGTTCCACCATCGTGGGACCGATTCAGAGAAAGTGCGGGAGAGTGATTTCTTACCCTTTTGGGACGGCACCATGAGACGACGCCCGTTAGCAGAGCGCAGTGATCTGGAGGGTAAATATGTCTGTATTAGTGAGTGAAGGTAGGCGGGTGCTAAACCTGTGGTGGTCTTGTAGGATATGAGCAGAGCTTTGAATTCGATGCGGGCGGCTATAGGGAGCCAATGTAACCTGACAAAGAGGGGTGTTACATGCGCTCTTTTCGGTTCCTTGAAGACCACTCTTACCGCTGCATTCTGTATCATCTGTAGAGGTTTGATAGTGCAGGCCGGGATTTGTGCAGCATGCTCTGAGAGAAAAGGTCTGCTCTTCCTAATGTTGTAGAGAAGGAATCTGCAGGACCTGGCAGTGTTGGCAATATGATCTGTGAAGGTTAGCTGGTCATCGATTATTACTCCCAAGTTTTTGGCTGTTCTGGAGGGGGCAATGGTCGATGATCCCAGTTGAACAGAGAGGTTGTGACGGATCTTAGGGTTGGCGGAGATGACGAGAAGTTCAGTTTTCGTAAGGTTCAGCTGTAGGTGATGGTACCTCATCCAGAGCGAGATGTCACTCAGGCATGCAGAGACACGTGCTGAAACCGATTGATCATCAGGATGGAACGCAAGGTGAAGCTGCGTGTCGTCCGCATAGCAGTGATAGGAAAAGCCATGCTTTTGAATGACGGATCCCAATGATGTCATGTAGATCGAGAAGAGCAGCGGTCCGAGCACTGAGCCCTGAGGGACGCCGGTCTTGAGATGTTGCGATTCCGAGAATTCACCTTTCCACGATACCCTGAAGGACCTACCTGAGAGGTAAGACTGGAACCACTGGAAAGCCGTATCAGAGATTCCCAAGGTTGAGGGTCGAAAGGAGTATACAATGGTTAACCGTGTCAAAAGCAGCTGAAAGATCCAGCAGGATGAGGACCGATGACTTAGAGGCTGCCCTAGCCAGTCTTAGGTCTTCAACAACCGAGAGCAGTGCGGTCTCCGTGGAGTGGTTCCTCTTAAAGCCTGACTGCTTGCTGTCCAGGAGGTTGTTCTGAGTAAGGAAGGATGAGAGTTGGTCAAAGACGACATGCTCCAGAGTCTTTCCAATGAAGGGCAAGAGAGATACCGGTCTGTAGTTTTCTAGAAGTGCAGGATTAAGAGAGGGTTTCTTTAGGAGCGGGGTGATGCGAGCCTCCTTAAAGGCTGTAGGAAATGTACCAGAGTTTAGAGAGGAGTTGATGATGTGTGTGAGTGCAGGGACGACCGATGGAGAGATAGCCTGAAGTAGATGGGTGGGGATAGGATCCAGCGGGCAGGTAGTCGGGTGGTTGGAGGCAATGATCTTCGCAATGTCGTCCTCCGTTAGTGCAGAGAACGAGGGGAGCGAGGTCTACACGCAATCAGGCTGCCACGACCGCTGCCGCGGTGCTATTCACACTTAAATACTTCCTGATTCACGTGTCTGAATTCAGCAGGACATGCCTTCTATCCCCAGTATAATAACACAACGAAACTAACACTATAGCAAGCGTGAGTAGCGCAGATTTAACACGTGAAAACGCCGGTAGTAAACAATCAAGGCAGATACTGTGTGAAACTAAACAAGGCTAGAAACAATAACACTTACTCGGATCTGTACACTCTTGTTGCTATCATGACTGAGTTAATCTGTTTACTAAAGTATTAATGTGGTATGAAATGAAATTATGAACGTAATGAAACTAAAGACAAATATAAGAAATGTAATAGCTTTATTTTCATATTTAGAGTCAACATACTGAATTGCACTTACACAAACTTACTGTCAAGACACTTTACAAAACTGATGTTCATTTGAAATATTATATACTGTCATTGCACAGATTTACATTTGGCAGTCAGTTCTGATAAACTTCACTGTTACACTAAACACTATGTTGAGGCATCATCAGAACTGACAAACAATCAAAACATACAATATCCACAAACATTTACAAAACACACAGATGTTCAGACATCTAATAAAACACTCAAAGATTTACATAATATCTGCAAATGATAAAGTACACACTATGCACAATATTCAATACATTTTTAAATAAACAAACCATTTTTCTGGGATTAATTAATTGAATGTAAAGTAACCGATCTTTACATGAAGAAATCACAAGAAACACGATACAGAAGTCAACATTTGAAGTGGACCAAAACCTTTCACCAAAGTTGTCCTAAAACTATTCAACAAACACCCATTCTTGTCTTAAAACAATTCTGAAAACCATTTGATCCACTTCCAATACTTCAAATAGAGACTACTGTAGTTATACAGTATAGTGTTTGTTCAGGTTTGATGTGAGAATGTTACCAAATCCTGTGCTGTACAATTTAGTTTTTAGTCTTTGGTTCCCTACTCTTGGAAACCCGAAGACAGAAAGGGGGAAAACAAAAAAAAAGTTAAAATCTCATTTCAGTCTCTGTGAAACAGCAGAATCAGGTGCGGATAAAGTCTCCATTTCACGGTTCTCTGCTGTTCTCTGTGTACAAAACAAAACATAGTTATTTGTCATCAGCACATCTGTACTCCACACTATGACAACCCTTACTGTATACTGCAGATCAGATATAATATTAGTGTATTACCTCATGTTGATGTCTTTTGGGGCAGTTCCTTTGACTATCTGTATATCTGTATTAGAAAACAAAACTACGGATTTAACATTAAAACATAACAGCTGAATGTGTGTTATATGAATTTATACTACAGGGCTGTTAAATTCTTGATTCTGATTGGCTGATGAATATTCTACGGTCTGCAGTTATTATCATATAAACACAAATATAGTAGTTCTAGCAGGTTTTGAGCTCATTACAGCTCCATATCACTACACTGAATGATTTCAGTGATTTCACAGCTACAACAGTCAGAAATCACATCAAAACACAACAGAAGGCTTTGGATGAGATGTGTGAGAAACTAGTGCTACACACAGGAACAGTTTGAGGACACGAACCTGACAAATGTCTGAAATAAAACATCTGAACAGGTTCATTAGGTGTGGAAACTGTTGTACGTGTAATAATTGAGTCAGTTGAATTATTTGAAAATAATGCACACCCTATACACACTGACTCAGTTTTCCAATAATTCAAAAACTTATTGTCAGTTATTCCATATGTATATAATCATACATGCATACATGAGAGCTGCATCGAGTAAAATCTGAACTTACCCTGGAGTAAGAACCTTCCCTATGTGACAGGAAACAATAGAGACAGAATAGTTAATAAATAAATAGTTCATGTTAATAAACAACTGATCAAAGTTTGAATCGCAGTGAATTAGATTATGTAGACTATATGTAAATTTTTAAAACAATTAAGTAAAAAATTGTTTTAATATATTTTATTGAATGTTTGTCCATTTTCAAACTGCATTATGGAAACCCCGATATCTGCTCCAATCTTTATTATTATAATTTTTTTAATAGTTTGAATATTTTGTCTAGATCAATAGAGTAGAGTATTTACAGTACATTATAGACAAACAAATCAGCGACCCACCATATACTTAGTGTTATATTAGCCGATGATCAATATTAAGTGTGTACCTTATTACTTCAATACATTATTAGTTTGTGATGTTTATTTTTAAAAGAGTAACTGGCTTCTGACCACTTCTTAACTGAACATTCATAAGATAATATTAATATTACACAAGAGAGGTTTCAACTAAATGAGGGTGAGAACATTATGTCAAAATAAAACATACAATATGGAAAACATCTTGCAGAGGGATGGTCTTGAAATTTATGAGTTATTAATTGTTAAATGCTGGTGCATTTAAATGCCATCCATTTACTAGACTGTGTCATCTAAGAAAGCTTTTAATGTCTTTCTCTTTGTTGCTATTCTGTCATTTCTGCAGTGTGTCCTGTACAGCAGTAATGGTAAAAGTTTGTTTGTTTGTTTGTTTATTGCCACATCAGCAACTTATGGCTATTTTATGGCAAGCTCAGTATAGATAAAACATATAACAACTTCATAATTCAATATAGATGATTTAAAAAAATTACTTTACAAATAATTTTACATTAAAAATGTAAATATGATTTTTCAGTTCAAGAAATGATAAATAACTCAATTCTTGTAAAGGCAAAAGCCAATAAGAAAAAAATATATTAACAAGCAAAAGATATTAAAATACACTTACAGTAAGCATGCATTTGTAACAGCAGCCAATAAAAGGCAAAAGCAGATTCAGAAGGGAAGACGATAACTCTCAGATCCTCAATGGCACGCTCTCCATTTACTAAAATATAACAATTAAAAACTGAAGAGAAATGTGCATGCAGGATATTTCATAACAAATTGGTAAAAATGTCTTAGTATGAATAATGTAATCAATCTGTGTTCTGTTCATTTTCAGCAGAATCTTTGCATAATTAGATCAAATGGTTTCATGGTTAAAAGTAAAACGGCAATTGATGCCATAAACTGGTCACATACACAATCATAAAATCATTTTTCAAATATGATATCCACTCACGCGCTTTCAGGATGAGTTCTGCTGTCAGTGAAACAGAGCTCAATAAAACAAGACCAACTGCTCCAAACATGTACATGATCTCATTACAGAGAGACACTGAAACAGACACACAAGACAAAATGATTAAATAGATGCATTAATTACACAGATCTCTTCTATTTCCAATACTAAGTATCAAACTGGCTTTATGCCATATAGAATAAATACATAGTTCATAATAACTTATTGATCAGTGAGTAATTACATGTGTTTGATCCTTGCGCGCTCAACTCAATCTCTCGTCGTTTTGTCTGTTTTTCTGAATGATTTTTTGCTGTTAAAAACAAAACTCAGATGCATGAGCAGAAAATATGGCTTTATTGTGGGATATTTTCTAGTATGAGCAAAACACAGAAACAACTTGTTTCTTTTTTAGAAAAATAAACAAATAAATAAATAAAACAAAATGAATAAATCAGAACAGTGAGATAACATTATACCAATTTCTAGGTAGTATATGAACTCTGTAATATGGATTATGAAATCAGAGACCAAAAATGTACTTGTAAATTCATTTACAATTTTTTAAAAGTCTCAGTCAGACTGTTGCTATTTTCCATTTAATTGTTTATCGATTTTCTTGTTTTTCTCCCCTCTCTTTTATTAATATTCCTTTTAAATGCAGTATGTTGCTTATTTATGTTCAGAAAGTCCACTTTTCTGGAATCACCCAGACTGTAATATTGTAATCCAAACATGCAGGTCAAACTGACAACATTTGTGTGGTTTTAGTTTTGTACATTTATTCTGTACTCCTAATTGATGAAGCATTAGTTTCATTAGCATTGGCATTCAAGCATTAGTAAGTCAGTGATGGATAATACCGTGCACAAAGAACATTTTCATCTTCAGAACTTCAAGAAATAAAATGACACAGATCCACTCCATGCAATCTGTCAATTAAAAACAGCACTTTTGATCAGCACAACATGTCTAATAAAACAGATGGCTAGATAAGCTATTATTGGCTATCGCTCATCACTAAACTCACTGTATTTCTATTAAATTAAATATTACACTTTAATCATTGTTGCAGGTCAACAATCCTATCTTGAATCTTCCAACAAAAAAAGATCTTGCATTAACTATAAATATGAGCTTTCCCACACCAAAAAAATCTAAACAATGCTATATCTGTCTAAATGTGTAATATATATATATACATAGAAAATAAAAAATAAATGCAACATACCTTTCTCCCTTTCCAATATAACCAGATGAATATAAATCACTAGGACGATATGCAGAACTGATACTGTTATTATCCACGACACTACCATCCATGTTCGGCAGAAACCTGTCAATGAAAAGATCACCATCAGCTTTCATTAAATTTCACAGGTCACAAACAAAAACTGACATCAGGTCAGACACAGATTGATTCACTGTCATCAGCATGAAATTAAAATTGATCTTTTGATCTTATTGTGATCAGTTTGCCCTTCTGTTTATTTATTCATTGGTACCTTAAAGGCATAGTTCACCCAAAACGAAATGGTTACGAATGTAACCCACATTCCCCAAGGGAGGGAATGGAGATGCTGTGTCGGGAAGACACTTTTGGAGGAACCACAAGATAACCAAATATTCTGAAGAGTAAGAAAATGGGCCAATGAATGCCTATGAGTTGGCAGCGCACAGCTCTCACAGCTGATACACTCCATTCCATACACTCCTCCAAAAGTGTCTTCCCGACACAGCATTTCAGTTCCATCCCACTGGGGAACAAAATGGTTACAAATGTAAATCACGTTCCCCGAGGGTGGGAATGGAGATGCTGTGTCTCACCGCCACAGCAGCTGTATTAATATTAAATTATTATAACTAATTTCACTGCATAATTTAATTACCACACTAGTGCAATGGATAGCTTCTGTTTTACTATCCATACTCATTTAAATATTATAAGTTATATTTCTAGTCTCATGACATTTAAAAACACTCAATTAATCATGTAAGAATAAAATGAACTTACATTTGGTTGGCAAACGAAGAAAAATGGGCACACAAACCAGCTGTAAAATGTAACCAAAAGCCACAGCAAGAAAAATAACAGGTCCTAAAATAATAATAATAATAATTTTAAAAAGTATATATATATATACACACACACACACAATTACATTATTTTCCCACTCAAACTAAACAAAGAAATAATATCATTAAACCATATAAAATGATTTCTTGTGACTTATTAAAAACTACAATTAGAGGTAGCACTTCATTATAGATTCTGCTTTCTGTAAGTAACTTTGCAACTACATACACTATCAGTCATTAGAGTAATAGATACTGTATTATTATTATTATTATTATTATTATCTGCTAACACTTGACCCCAACAGACATTCAACTGACTGTAAGTAACTGTGTAGGTCTGCTTATTCTACGACATTTTACATTTACATTTATTCATTTAGTAGACACATTTGTCTAAACGACCCCAAACCACCAGCTAACATTCTACTAATAATCAAATGAGAGGTGGTTGGCATATAGTTGCAAAGATACTAATTATTGCACCAATATCTAAAGCAGATTAGCAAGTTAAATTAAAAAGTGGATTTTTTTTTTTTTTTGAGTATTTAACTTCATTTATGCACAGTCATGTTTACATGTTAGTCTACTAGTACTTCTAGTGAACAGTGAACCCAGTTTTCTTTTTTAAATACTTTTTTACAAACTACTTGTTTCATATCAGTGTAATACATTTGCAAGAGATCAGTAAACAGTGTCACCTAGATAGTCATGTCCAAATGAGAAGATCAACTGGAACAATTCAAAGACAGCCAAGAAGATGATCCAGAAACTAAATGAAATGTTTTTAAAACCTAATAGAGAGAGAGAAAGAGAGAGAGAGAGAGAGAAAGAGAGAGAGAGAGAGAGAGAGAAAGAGAGAGAGTTAATGTAAGTATGGATTTCAAATACAGCCCAAACCCAGTGGAGGATAAATGCAGTCTTTTCAATACTCAAAATAACGGTCAGTTTTGGATTAGTCACACAATGACTGTTGTTAGTTTAAGCAATAAAGGCTAGTAACAGGTCCAACAAAAGAACTGCTGATTCATTTTTTTCCCTTTTATTTTCATTTGTTTTTGCGCTTCATTTATCAACGTTTAGCAACACATGGCTTTACATTTGTTTACTGTACTTCGAGGAAGTACATGAATTAATAGTTAGTAGCTCTAATAACTTTATTGAGGTATAACTAAAAATGGGGTAAAACAAAAGAGAAAGTGTTCGCTCTTGATTGCTTTCAAATGCAAAGCCTAAAGTCCCATAAAATTTAAGCATCAAACTAGGGCTGGGCGATATGGCAAAAAAAATATCACGATCGTTTTTTTCATATCAGTCGATATCGATAATTATCACGGTAAATGTCAAATCTTTATATCAATCAATTAGCCAATCGCTTTGTGCAGCTGATTTAACACATTTTGTGAAATGTTTTAGCTGTCTGACAATATAAATAAAAAATAATAAACAAAAGAACAATCTTAATCATTTTTCAGCATGTACTGTTAAAGTTTTCAACAACCAAAGACATTACCCTACAAGTTATTGTATATTATTGTTCAACAACAGGTTTGGAACAAGTAAAAGGTGAGTTAATGGTGACAGAATTTTCTGTTTTGGATGAACTATCCTTTTAATGGTGAGTATGGTGAATTTAGCGTGAAATATCCTTTAATATATTTTATTTAGGGATGCTAATGATTACTTGATAATCTATTGATTGTCAATAACCCTTTAATCGACAGACCTTATCGATGACTGATTAAGCATGGACATTTAAAGGTTGAGTTATGCTTTGCGCTGTGAGCATCTGATTTCTCCTCGGTAATGATGTCCTTTCATTTGCTCCATCTTACTCGCGGCGAGTTGTGTGAGTTTAATAAGTAAAACTGGCCACAACTTACTTTGGTTGCGTCAAACTTGCAGGAAAATATAAATTAAAAAAATATATATAGAATAATAAAATATATAAAGGCTGGTTATTTTACCGTCGATGAGGTACAACAGATTATGGTACTACAGATTTCAAAGAAAATATCTTAATATTAAAAAGGAAACATAAGCTTAAGATCCTATCAATGTCGTAACAAATGCACTTAAATAATGCAGCCTGTAGTTTACAGCAAGCATCAAGTGTTCATTGAGATTGTGTGGTCTGTCATAGCTATCTTTTCGTTTTTTTCTCGTAAGGCACGGCTTTCGAAAATGATGACATGAGACTCTGCTGGGTAGTTGCGCTGATGCTTGTAGATGGTCCACGTTTACCAACACTTGTTTGGGTCTGTAATTTCCTAGCATCTTCATAAGGGTGGCATTGTTTTAAATGAGGAAACAGGTTTGTGGCGTTGCCTGTTTTCGATGGCAGGAGTCGTCTGCGCAGTTTGCAGTGCACGTTGCTCTGTTTTGTGCAGGATTTCAAAAACTAAGTAGCTCCAGACTACTAAAGTTTAGTGACGTTTCTTGTCAACAATGTCTGTGACCTTCTTTTTTTCTTACTCCTCCAAGTGCAACTAACACTGTATGGCTGTAAACTTGTATTACATGTGGCATCCGGAAGTGCAGGCTGCAAAATGCCTGCGCAGCTTTACGCATTAACATTATCGAACACTTATCGAACTGTCAATATCGTTTTATCGAAAAAAATATATATTTTGATAATTATCAATATCAAATTATCGCCCAGCCCTACATCAAACAAATACAAACACAGTTAGACAAAATAGGAAAGTATTTTGTATCTTCTCTATGTATTAAGCCATCATGTTTCTTAATTGTGTAATAAAATGAAACCTAAATTTAAAAAAAAACAATAGCAAAGTTGTGAAGCTAACAAATATGTGCTTTTTACTTAGGCTCAATAGCCTGTTGCTCAGTACTGAATAATTATAAGAATATGAATATTGAATATGTATAAGAATCAAATCACTCAAAAACTCTTACCTGCACTCAATGTGAGGCACGTCAGCACAACAACTCCAAAGCATACTCCAGAAAATACAAGAAGTGAAATGTGTGTATCATGTGCTCCCTTTCTCCAGCCATATGAGTAAAGAACTACAGAAATACAGAAATGTAAAGGCACACAAGATCAATAATGTCCTTAGCAAGTTCACAGATGTGGTGAACTCATCTGTGATTGTAAAATAATGTTCAAGTAAATGTAAAATTTAAAATGCAAACAAAAGTCCCTGATATTATCATATTAATATAATCTGTACCAAAACACCTTCACATGTACATCCACATATTTTAACACAATAAAGCAACAGTAAACATGCAATATAATATAAGTAGACTATAAAATAATGTAATCCTGTTATTTTCATTTTGGAAAATATCTGAAACATTGTAATGCTGGGATACTAAATGGAGTACCAGGCAGCTGCAATAATTCTCTCTCTTTTCTGTCATTATATTGGTATATTTTCATGTAGCTCTTGTGTCAGAATAATGGACAAGGCCTCAGTTGTGTGAAATGTGGATTCACCTGAATAAACAACGACTGTAAAAACTGCAAATTCTCTTGTTGGTGTGAAAAAGCCGATCCATGGTTTAAGGTTCTCTGCAGACAGAAAGTTTGAAATACATCAGCTCTTACACATCGTCTTTATTACAGTTTTATGTTATCCTGTCTTGCCTGACTACATTATACAGTTTTCTCTTTTGACAGATCACCACATATTCTTACTCCCAAAAGTAAGTATTCAAACAAGGACATGCATCAATATTCAGATGACAAATGAATCCCACAAAGACTTTGTAAGATTTATTAGGCATTTATTTTTAGAAAATCAACATATAGTCAATGTACTTTACATATACTGTTAGTGTTCATATTCATGGCATTACTACCGCATATACTGCTCTCCAAATGTTTAGAAACAGTAAGATTTGTTAATGTTTTAAAAGAAGCCAATTTTGTTCACTGAGGCTGCATATATTTGATGAAAAATACAGTAAAACTGAAATTTTGAAATATAAGTTATTATTATGTTTAAATATATTTTAAATAACTGTTTTCTAATTGAATGCAGTTTCCAATTTTATTAATTCCTTTGATTCAAAGCTGAATTTTCTTCATCGTTACTCAAAGGCTTCAGTGTCACATGACCTGTCAGAAATCAATATAATCTGATGATTTACTGTTCTATTATGATCAGTTATTTTGGAACAAAAATGTACAATTATCAGTGCTGATTTTTTTTATTGTGCTTCATAGTATCATGAAACATTTATACATTTTACTTTTAGGATTCTTTGATTAAAAAAAGAAAATTCTAAATAATAGCATTTATATGTTTTCACAACTTGTTTATTAATTTAATTCCCTCAACATTTGGAGGGCAGTGTATCTGTTATATTGCAGTACTCTGCACTATGACTCTTCAATATTTGATGCCTCAACATACTTAAATGCAATAAAATTAACCACTAACAATAATTTAATGCAATGCATTAATGCTACTGTCAGTGTGCATTTATTGTTCTCTCTGTGGAAAATTAAACTTTATATCATACCTTAAACCAACATACCTTGAAGATACTTCAAATCGGCCAAAGCGCAGATCAACATAAAAGACCTCAGAATATAAAGAGAAAAGCAAGTGATGGTCTCATGCAAAGATCCTGCAACAGAATATTTCATTACAGGTATTGAAAATAACTGCATTACGTGAAGCCATTACTCCAATACACCATTACTTTTTAACCATTAAAGAATACAAATGCACAACACACAAACAAGTTTCAGTCTAAAATTAACAAAACATATTAATATAGTTTTTTTAGCCTTAGCATAACCAAGAGCACTAAACTACTGCACTCACCTTCAGTAAAGCCCCAGAGGATGAAGGCAAAGGACATACAGATGTTTGGGAAAAGGACCAGAGAAAATTGTAGATTCCAGATTGTGCTGCTGGTGACTAATAATAATAATAATAAATTTATATTTATATAGCGCCTTTCCAGAGCTCAAGGACACTTTACAATGAATGTAACAAAGAAGAGATAGTACGAACAGATATTGAAGGACACAATAATCAATTGGAGACAACATTAGGTTAAACAAGCATACAAGAAGTCAGATACAACAAACTGGAAATACAAAACAAAACCTGAGACAAATATGCAGAGTACAAGTTGATCAAATAAAGTGGTTAGTTTGTCAAATCAGAGGTGTAACATTCAGAAAACACGTGAGTTTTAAGTAAAGATTTAAAGTCTGAGATATTATTAACAGAACAGAGTGAGCGTGGTAGAGAGTTCCAAAGTTTAGGTGCAGTAACACTAAATGATCTGCCCCCCCATTGAAGAGAGGCGGTACCGAGGGACAGCAAGAAGGCCATAGTCAGAGGAACGTAGTGAGCGAGTAGGGATGTAGGGGACAAGCATATTACAAAGATAAGAGGGAGCTAGGCCATTTAAGGATCGAAATACAAGGAGGAGAATTTTTAATATAATACGGTATGCAACTGGGAGCCAATGGAGGTCATACAAGATTGGAGTTATATGAGAAGAACCTTTAGTATGTGTGAGTATTCTAGCCGCAGAGTTTTGAATATATTGTAATCTGGAGATGAGGCTGGCAGGCAGACCAATGAAAAGGGCATTACAGTAATCAATGCATGATGAGACAAATGCATGGACGATAGTCTCTGCATCCTTGCTACTGATGAAAGGACGCAGTTGGGCAATACGACGTACGTGAAAGAATGCAGATTTAATAAGAGATTTAATGTGAGACTGAAAAGAGAGTGTGGAGTCGAAGATTACACCTAAATTTTTGACAGAAGTAGATGTTTAAATGTGAGAGCCAGCAATCACACAGGAGAGACTGGTTGAGATGATATTGCTGGTAAGTGCTGAAGTGCCAATAAAAAATTATCTCAGTTTTGTCCATATTGAGTTTCAAAGAATTTAAGTTAAGCCAATCTTTAATGTCCTTCACACAAGCAGAGATTTTATCATTTATCAAAAAAAGTTGGGCAGCAACAGTACTTTAAAGTAATTTAGATATGAAAGCTAAGTTAGAAATGGGACGATAATTAGATAGAACTGAGGGGTCAAGGTTGGGTTTCTTAAGCAGCAGTTTTTAGCGGAAATGAAGTGGAGGTAAGAGATGCATTGATAAAGTGAGAGAGGCGTAGAGATGACAGAGTGACAAAGTTTCAGGAGAGCAGGATCAAGGTGACATGATGAAGAGTTGGATTTCAAGATTATCTTAGAGATTAGCTTAGAGACAGAATATGGGGTCGTCAGGGAAAAACAAGTCAGAGACTGACTGGATAGATTTGGTGGATGGCTGAGCTCTGTATCAGTAGGGAAACATTGGTGGACAGCATTAGTCTTATCAAGCAAGTAATCCAAAAAGGAGCAGCAGAACCCAGTTGAGGCTAGGGTATCCTGAGGTGGGGGGTTAGTTAGTTTATTTATTGTATTAAATAATGCTTTTGGCCTGTTACTTGATTTATTAATTGTGACAGAGACAAATTGAGAACGAGCTGAAGTGAGAGCAGCTTTGTACGATTTGAGATGATCACAAAAGGCCAAATAATGAACAGTAAGACCTCCTGTAGAGACGTTCAAGCCGTCTACCAGTAGCCTTAAGAATACGGAGCTCAGGGGTAAACCAAGGAGAAGAGTGAGTGGCGGGGACATATCTGGTCTTGATAGGAGCATGCTGCTGTAGAATTTCAGAAATTATAGAGTGGTAATTAGATAGTATCACAGATGGAGAAGAAATATCAGTGACATTGGAGAGGTTCGAAGAGACAATAGAAGTAGAAAATGATACAGTATCAACTGAACAGTTCAACGGAACGCGAACATGCTGTGTCAAATTAAAACATTCAAAAACAGACAGTAACTGTAACTAAAGAGGAAATTCAGAATAATCACAATTACATGAGCAAAACACTTACACAGAGTACAGACTTATTCACTTTTTAACACACCTGTGTTTAATCTGGAGTAGATCAGACAGCAGAGCAGAAGAACAGCTCCAGATCCAGCAGCAAAACAGAAAACCAGCACAGCGATGTGCAAAGAAGAGAAACCTGGAGGGAAATCCATCAGTTATAACACTGCATAGAACAGACAGAATACTTACATTTTTAACAGTAGTGGGTGTTTTGCACAAACCACCAAAAATACACCCCTAGTCAGAACATTTGCATGCATTTTGACATTCAATTTATACAAATGTGTGCCTTCAAAAAACATTTCCATATTCAGCTTAACATGAGCAATGAGCAAACTACATTTAACAACCACTGCTTAAAATCCAGCTATTAATTTGTCTTGCTCCAAAATGTCAGAAATGGAGATAAAGACACAATAAACATACAGACATCTTTAACAGGCCAACTGATAATAATAATATCCAAGCTCAACATCTTAACCTACGATGTGGTTAAAAAACAAACAAAACAAAACAAAAAAAACACCTCATCAGTTTTTTAAATTCCTCTGTAAATTAACAAATAAAAATGATCAATTTGCTAAAATAGAACACATGATTGAATAATTATATTGACAATCTTCATGGAGCTTAGACACACACGCATAAAACATGCATACTGACAGCTAAGAAAAATATTATGTACACTATTCTCTCCTAAAAACACACTGCTTTCATTTAGTTTCATTTTGATTTTTTAATTCTTATTCACAAATTATTTAAAATCAAACGAATAAGTCACATTGCTCCCATTGCTTACAGCTTTACAGGGCTAATTGCATTTATAATATCATTATTCCATATAGATTGCAAGGTTTCACAAAATAAAGTTTATGATAGATAGTGGTAAACTAGCCTTGCTCTCTTTGAAGGAGGCTGGAATTGAGCTATGAATTTAACCCTTCTGTTGTCCTAGAATTCTGTCTACACCGTTTGCCAAAAATGACCCACCTTCACTAAACCTCTAAAATAAATCAGCTAAATTTAATTTCAATCCTCAAATCTGTTTTGCACTAGGAAACAACCTCATTTTCAACACAAACTCTGTGAATGTCTAGGTTTTCCCTCATTAGTGTGCAGTATTTCATCAGTATTTCTCATTTTTAACTAAAGTAAAGGGTGTATTTTCTAATGCTAAATTTCTGCTGTTAAAATAATGCATGGGTCATTTTTGACCCGCAAGTCAACAGAAGGGTTAAACCCATATGAGTGTACTTCTGAAGGCAAAGACTGAGGAAAACTGTCAGCTGACACAGGCCAATGGCTGCTGTTTATATACCCATGTAATGATTGACACTTCTGAATGATTATGCTCCTCATGAACCTACATTGTGAACTTCATCAAATAAAACTGTTTTTTTGGGGGGTTTTTTTGTTTGTTTTTTGGTTCAGTGATGATAGACAAGTGACAAATTTGAATCTAGCTCAATAATCAGAATCAAGGACCGGAACAATGAATAGCAACAAAAGCATTGTTAACACCAAGTGCAAATGTATAATGATAAAAGATACTGGCAGAGTGTCAATGCTTAGCCAGTTTGTAATTTAAGTTTAGAGCATATCAACCATATTTGTCCCTTACCCAGTCTCTCCAACTCTACAGTTGCATTGGCTGATAAATCTCCAGCAAACACTTGACACATGTAAACTCCTTTGTCCTCAGTTCTGACCCTCTTCAGTCTGAGAGAGAAGTTTCCTTTGGGGATTTCAGTAGTGAAGAACTCAACTCTGCCTTTGAATCGCTCATCTGATGACTCTGGTAAAGTCTCATTGTTTTGGTAAAGCAGAACCAGAATATCTCCATCTTTATCTGTTTTCTTCCATGAAACCTCTTCAACCTGTTCAGGTGTGATGTGAGAGTCTACAGAACAGTTTAGAGTCACGTCTTCACCAACAGATGCAGAGATGGACTCATCTGAGCCTGACACCAGCAAATGCTCTGAAAGACAAATAGTTTTATAGATTACATCAAATGTCATTTGATTAAAATTTTCAGCAGAATTGAAGTTGATTTCATTCACCATTATCGACTTTTATCTCAGCCACAGTTTCTCCAGAATCCTGCTGACTGTGCACTCTACATCTGTATTCTCCTTCATCTTGAGCTGTCAGATTGTCCAGACGGAGGGAGAAGTTTCCATGTTGAATTTCCTCAGTAAAGAAATGAGCTCTATCATGATAATCCTGCTGCTGGACCTCTGGTCGACTCTCACCATCTTGATACAGATGAACCAGAGTCTCTGAGTCTGCTCTTCTCCATTCCACCTCCAGATCCTCCATCAGCAAAACATCATAAACATAACAGGGCAAAACCACTGAAGATCCCAGAGGAGCAACCAGTGGAGCAGAGGGACCATGCAGAGTGAAGCCTGAACACACAGATATAGAGAGAAATAAAAGCTCTTGTTGTAGGTTTTTATGTTGTTAAAGAAAAAATCATCAAATGTTGCTGATATGAAAACACACATTTATATTGGCACTTCTTCAAAGCTTTCTGAAGAAAATGAAAGAATTACTATTTTCCACTTTGGTGTATTAAATTATGTTCCTGCTTTCAAGCTTGACAAACAAACTATTAAAAAAATGAGAGCTCAACAAGGCTTACATTTACTTGAAGAAAAAATTCAAAAGTTGATCAAACCAGTTAATCAAGAAACGTAATCTGCTGAGAAGAAAAGGAACTGCTGAATGTGAAGAGATAAAACAGGAACACGCTGATACAGAATGTGCATGGAGAAGAGATTAATCTGAAAGTTGTTTCTCATAACCATTCCTAGTGTTGTTGATATGTTATTAGTATCTTCAGAAAATGCCATCAGCAGGGAGCCAGAATATTTATCCTCTACTAGAGTATTGAAATTGTTAATTTATAATATGTCATCTTTAACAATATGCAAACCCAAATCGCAGCCTTCCGATTTCTAACTAGAAAGGAACTGAAACTGCAATTCATCGACTGACCGATTTGGCTCCAAAAGGTTGTTAAATGGACAGTTCACCCAAAAAAGTAAATTTACAGTTAATGTACTCATCACAAGGCCACTGAATATGTAGGCAACTCTTTTCCTCAGTAGAACATAAAAGAAGATTTTTAGCTGAATATGTGGTCCTTGTTGATTTGTATAATGCAAGTCAATAATCACCTGTTATTGAGATTAAAAATTAACCTTCAAATAAGTTTGATAAAAACTTTTTGTTTGTTTTTTTCAACACAGTTCTTACCTGTGATTGTCCAAGATGCAAAACTATTATACATTTCTCTCACAGACATGAGTGGACACTCACGAGACACTCATGCATGTCAAGCAGCTGGAAGCTCAAACTCACATTTGTGTGCGTGCCAACAAAACTTGCCAACAAAACTTTGCCAAGGCTGTGGATTAGAGCTTGTAATGTTTGAAATAAGGACTGATTGTTTTGCTTCAGACTCATTGACTTGCATTATAAAAATTACCAAAGACCACGGATTCAGCTAAAAAAATTTATTTAAATGTTCTACTGAAAAAAAAAATCACCCACAATACGTCTTTAATGGCTTGAGGGTAGGTAAACTAACTGTAAATTTTTTAGATGGGAGAACCGTGTGGAAGTGACAGCCTCTGCTCCAGACATCTGAAGAAAGATAGCATCACACTGATCTGGCATGTCCGCCTCATGTCAAGCCTAAGTGATGGTGTTGATCATCGCACCGGTAGATCACCAAGTCTTCCGCGCTGCCTATATAGACCAGCGCGGGTGCCGCGAAAGGAGAATTTTCTTAGGGGAAATTGTCAAGGAGGGGCCGTTGCGAGAAGTGAGAATTCGGAAACTCGGGTCTGGTTGGTCAGGCGCAACAGCAAGACCTGCTCCTCGCCCTCCGAGATCTTGCACAGCAAGCACTGCAGAGATAGGAACCACCGCATCCAGAAACGCATCGTCAGAACAGCGTCTTAAAAAAGACATGTTGCTCTCTTAGTGAAATCTGTTCTTTTATTAAACTGCTCTTTTAGAAGTACCCAGCGAAACGCCCAGGGGCGGGAGAATCACCAAGCTCAACCGCCACTGCCTGCATCATCACCCACAGATACATGAAGCTTGATCTTTCTGGATTTAGTTTAGCAGATGTTGTCTCTTTCAGTAGCGTGAGGCTTTTGAAAGCGAAATGTGCTGAGCAACATGCGGCTGGCAGCTTTATACTCAGCTGATTAGTAGAAGAAGAAGAAGAAGAAGAAGAAGAAGAAGAAGATGAAAGAGCTTTATTGGTATGGTATGTTCACACATACGAGGAATTTGTTTTCGTGACAGAGCTTCTACAGTGCAACAGAATTACAGAGACAGGACAAAAAACAGATAATAAATATATTTAAAAATATATTTATTATCTGTTTTTTGTATTTAATTATTATTATTTTTTTATATATTTTAAAATATATATTTTAAAAATATATATTTTAGTATTGCTGTCAGCTGCGTGCGCTGGGCGCTGCCAACTCATTTGGCATTCATTGGCCCATTTTATTACTCTTCAGAATCATTGGCTATCTGGCGATATCCCCAGAGTGTCAAATGACACATAGCATTGGAGTTCCCCTCCCGCTGGGGAACTGAACTTTAAACTGATAAACTTCATGCAGTTATTGAAAGCTGACTCTACAGTCTGTATTATAAAACATGCTATAAAACAATCATTTGACTGGCTATAAACTTTACTATTACTTATGTTTAATGTCCTTATAGTATCTTTTGCAGCTTTCCTTTTAAACAGTATAGTCCTAAACATATTTTTACCCTTAAACCTAAACTAGATAAGAAGTAAATAGTGAATAAAAATAGAGTAGAAGCCCCAAACCCTTGTTGTAATCCTAAACTTGACACGTATCCTTCATGATGGGTTAGATTCAATAATAATCTAACTCAATCATATTCAACCTATATGATAGGTTGATTCAATAAAGATTTAGATCCAGGACCACAATCTACTTTATATCACTTTTACAACTGACCAAGACAGGTATGTTGATCCTGGTTCAACAAAAAATAAAATGACAGCCACTGTTTCTGTCTAAAGGTGTATAGTCTGTCAGCAGTCTTACAATGTTTTGAAAATTTTTTTTTTATTTAAGCTAACTTTACTTGGAGCACTATCATTCTACAAATGTAGCATTTGGACTCAGTCCATTTGCACCTCCTGCCAAACAAATAAAAAATAATAATAATTTTACACTGTGTTGTTACTCATTCAACAATTTGTAATCTGACAGAGAAGAGATTACACACACTCAAGGTAAACATATATAAGGGCAAGACTGTGATTTACTGAACCTGAATAAACAGAAATCAAGCCTAAGTTATCGGTTTCACCAAGGCTCTTTATGCTCCTACTGACTTCCCTGACAGTTTTCTGAATAATTTGACTTTAGATTATCTAAAAACGATGTCATAATATTAAATGAACTGTCCATATATGAAATGTACATAACATATAATTTAGAGACCATCATTATTTTTGAAATGTCTATATGCAATATTAACCCAGAAGTGTTTAGCATGTGACCTATGAATATTTTTATTAAAACTGATTTGACAAATAAACCTGCAATGTTTGCTTTTAACCAGCACAAACTCATTTCAATTTCTTTAGCAACATAAATTTGGTCAAATGTGTTTAAAACGTTGACTGACAGTGTTATTTTGCAGAGCTTTACACTGGATTTAACTAATCATATGCCTCAGAATCAGCTCAAAGAGAGAATAATAATGTACATACCATCAGAAATTAGTGGGAAAACAGCAGTAATCATAAACACAAGCAGCTCCATGTTCAGCTTAAGTCATGATCATCTCTCTGGACTGTAAAAAAGAAAGACTGTAAATGATCTGCTAAATGATGTGCTAAACCTGTTTTATCTTCTGTGACTGAAAGTTCTGTGGAACAAATGTTAATCCATAGAAACCAGTTCTGATTAAACTGAAAAACATCACTATTAAAAAATAAGATTTTTTTTTTATATGGTCTATAGACTTTTATTATATATTGTTGAATGGGTATGTATTTGTACATGTATGTATGCCTTTATGTGCATGTATAGGTGTATATATATAGGGTTAGGGTTAATGTATGTATGTGTATATATATATATTTTTTTTTCTTTCCTCTATCAATGCTGAATTAGTGATGATTGTTGAGTTTACCTTGTTTAATATATTGTTTTGGTATGGTTTTGATATTCTAATTAGTCATGAGACTGGCATTTAAAAGAAACTCCAGACGCACATGATCACCAAAACGCGTAGGTTTTTTAAAGATTAGCCATGTGAATAAAGGCTTTTTAATATTTTTTCCACATCTTTCGAGTGCCTTAGACTGATTTTTGTTGCTCGTTTCAATGGTATTTAACTCCACTATATACTGTATGACAAGACTGATGTTTTATAGATGTGCTGCATCTTTAGGAGTGTGGTTGAAGCACAAGTTCATTCTGATCTGTGGTGTGATGGTCCTGTTCTGTCCTGTGAAAATCATATAGCACCTTTAAATTGTGTGGACAATCCTTTTCTGTCATTGTTGATCATGTTTGTGATACCACTGAATCGGGCTGATCTTCCTCTTCTTTCTGCAGAGCTTTCAGTTCATGTCCACCTACCGTAGCTGGTCCTGGTGTGATCTGCTGGTTGGAGCTTGGTTAAATCTTTGTGCGTTCTGTGTTTAGGGGGAAAGATCAACACTTGTACACATTTATTCAAAGCTCGTGCTTTTGTGAAATCTAATTTTAAAAAAGAATTTAATTTAAAAAGTCTACTGATATTGCAGGTCAAAGATGTACATCTCAAATTTGAACAGCTTTATAAACGAAAATTGTACCTGACAAGGCCACAGACACTCAGATTTCTACATGGGCAAAAAAAGAGAGTAAAGACATGAATGAAGGAATATGAATGTTTATTTCATCATTTGACATACACTCATTGATTTTCACGCACAACCATCTCTAGGGTTTACAGAGAATGGTCTGAAAAAGAGAAAATATCCAGTGAGGGGCAGTTCTGTGGGCACAAATGCCTTGTTGATGCCAGAGGGTCAGAGAAGAATGGCCAGACTGGTTCGAGCTGATAGAAAGGCAACAGCAACTCAAATAACCACTCGTTACAACCAAGGTATGCAGAAGAGCATCTCTGAACGCACAACACATCAAACCTTGAGGCGGATGGGCTACAGCAGCAGAAGACCACACTGGGTGTCACTCCTGTCAGCTAAGAACAGGAAACTGAGGCTACAATTCACACAGAATTCACCAAAATTGGACAATAAAAGATTGGAAAAATGTTGCCTGGTCAGATGAGTCTCGATTTTTTGTTGCAACATTCGGATGGTAGGGTGAGAATTTGGCACCAACAACATGAAAGCATGGATCCAAGGATGCCTTGTATCAAAGGTTCAGGTTGCAGGTGGTGGTGTAATGGTGTGGGGGATATTTTCTTGGCACATTTTGGGCCCATTAGTACCAATTGAGCATCGTGTTAACGCCACAGCCTACCTGAGTATTGTTGCTGACCATGTCCATCCCTTTATGACCACAGTGGACCCATCTTCTGATGGCTACTTCCAGCAGGATAACGCAGCATGTCAAAGTGAGAATCATCTCAGACTGGTTTCTTGAACATGACAATGAGTTGACTGTACTCAAATGGCCTCCACAGTCACCAGATCTCAGTCCAATAGAGCACCTTTGGGATGTGGTGGAATGGGAGATTCGCATCATGGATGTGCAGCAGACAAATCTGCAGCAACTGCGTGACGCTATCATGTCAATATGGACCAAAATCTCTGAGGAATATTTCCAGTACCTTGTTGAATCTATGCTACAATGGATTAAGGCAGTTCTGAAGGCAAAAGGGGGTCCAACCCAGTACTAGTAAGGTGTACCTAATAAAGTGGCCAGTGAGTGCATAAAAATGTAACTCTTGATCAGTAATATGTATAGCAAAGCACTTAATCTGGATAACTTGAAATAATTAGATTAAATTTTTAATCTAATAATATGCCAGATATTATACTATCCAATCAATACTATCAGTATGTAAGTCTTTAGGGCATCTATAAGCTAGTGTGCTACAAATCAGTGACAATTTGCATTTAGAATATAAACTCCATATAAACATCCAAAGCTTGCAGCTAGTCACTTCCGCCTAAATGGATCAACAATTTTTTTTAACGTCAGCTCATACTTCAGTTTCTCATCAAATCTTGACCAATCAAATGCTCTCTAGTGTCTGACATGCCCCGCCCCTTCAAGATGCTTCTCATTTGTATCCTTGGTAGCATTTACGACAGTTCAGTCCATACTGTTGGGGAACCGACATTTTTAACCCAAAAATGACTTAGTCTGTCAGATGAAGAAGACCCGGAATCAGAGATTCAATTACATAAAGTTTACAGAAAATAGTCTGCAGTTTCATCAGGAGAAGCCAGCTTCAACACTCGCAAAGAATTTGTAGGCCGTTCTGCTTACAATCTCAAAACATCAACCATTATACTCTCACATAATGTCATTAACTGCGTCACACATATAGGTGTCTTAACCTGATTGGTTAAAAACACAGATACACTTTAAAAATTTCCAAGTGTGTGTGTGCGTACAATTACGAACAATATCTCAATATCTCAAGCATACAAACGTCAGACAGCCACTAGGCTCTATATGTTCTGCACCTAATGTGTCAGTAAAGGACCACAGTCAGACACCTGCATCTCCAAGGGAACAGTGAACTCCGGGAGGCTAATCACACCCTCCATCACTGAACACAATTTTACAAATGCTGTCTGGGAAATGCGGAATATTTCTATCCATTCAGCGTGCTGTATTAAATTCCATTAAAACAAATCTCTCCTTTCAGTCCTTACTTCATATTGTCATCCAGTAGCTTAGAGTTTGTCGTGAAATGTTGCAGAATGAAATGGAAGCTGCTGAACAGCAGTTGAAGTCAAACAATTAAAAATGAAACACCTACTTTCCACCGAATGGGTGCCATTTGCCTTTGGAACTCTTTCAAATAAACTTCCTAATAAGACTTGTAGAATTTTCCTAGTATTTCACATGGGGAAATGTGATTGGGTAACAGGAATGAATTAAAAGGTCACAGACTACGCATGTAACTATGGTTCTCTGAATGGAATGAGATGCTGTGTCTCTGTTTAGGAGACACAATGGGATGCAACCCCTTCTGTCCTGAAGCACAGGTGAAATCAATCCAATGTAATTGGTGGGACGTCACCATGCGTGTGACGTCAGACTCACAAGTATGTAAGCACCGCAGAAGTAAACAGCTTCAGCTTAAAACCTCTCAAACAAAGCACACTAGGTATGAAAAAGTATGGCAAAGTGACACAGCGTCTCGTTCCCTTCAGGGAAGCATGGTTACATGCATAACCTGAAAACTTCCCTTTCAGGGAACTCACGCTGCATTTCTCTTTAGGAGACATAATGGGAACACAATCCCAACCATGCCATAATTTAAATTGCCAGGTATGAGGTCTCCTATTTATGAAAGAACACTAGATCCAGGAGTAGGATCCAGGTCCAATTGATAAAACCTTATAAAAGTAATGTGGGTGGACCACCCTGGTCATGGACTGAACAGAAAAAATGCTTTCGAAGCCACCACACCCCTGGTAGAATGGGTCCTGATCGCCTCAGGTAAAGGTCAGTCTAAGTCCTCATAAGCCAGTGAAATAGCCTTGACTATCCACCAGCTTAGAGTCTGCCTAGATGCAGGTGCCCCATTCTTCATACACAACATTCATACACGACATTCATACCTCATTCATACACGACAAACAACTGCTCTGTTGAATGCCACTCAGATGTACAATGTACAAATGCACCTTGGGCCTGCACTGGGCAAAGCAGATTTAGGCGCTTCTCATCTGGTATCATAAAGGCAGAGGGTTAAAGGCCCACAGCACTGTAGGTTGCACCACCTCAGTGGGGACCTTAGGGACGTTCCCTGCCCTGGGGTGCAAGAATGCTCTCACCATGCCAAGCGGGAATTCCAGACAAGTGGGGGCTACAGACAGTGCTTGTAAATCTCTTACTCCCTTGAGGGACGAAATGGCCAACAAAAAGAGCATCTTAAGGGTCAGACACTTTTCTGACACGTCCTCAATGGGTTCAAAAGGGGCTGCCTACAGGTCCTCGAGCAATCAAACATTATCGACAGATCCCACATAGGAACGCTGCTGGTGTAAGCAGGTGTCAACCTCCTGGATTCACAGAGGAATCTGACCATCTGAGTGTCTCTGGCGAGACCATCCGTAAGTGTTGACTTGGTCAAGCCTATGCAAAACGCTTCTGGAGAAATTCCATCACTGACCCCACAGGGAAGTGAACAGTGTCCTTGTGGAACAAGCTCTGGACCTGAGTATGGTCTGAATAATGTCAGTTGACAGGCTAAGATTTACCAGGTGGGCCCCCTCAGAGACCACACCCAGTTTCCACAGGCCTGGGACAGGATGTTTCTCCGGATGGGAATCTCCCATGGAGGACCATCAAGGAAAGACACTAGGTCCGACCCCCACTCGTGGGGGCCTGTAAGTGGCCACCAATAGTAGGTTAAACCCCCCTTCACGGACCCTATCCAGGAGTCCTGAGAGCAGAGCGATCGGGGGAAATGCATACAAACAATGCTTCGGCCACGTTTGCACCATGGCATCCAGCCCTATAGGTGCTGGATATGTCAGGGGAACCAAAATGGCCTATGTGTTGTGTCTTGACAGGCGAATAGATCGACTTTGGCCATGACAAATGGCTGCCACCACACCTCTGGGTGCAGCCGCCATTTCCCAGGCGTCAACCCCTGTCTCAACAGGAGGTCTGCTCCCACATTCATCGGGCCTGGGATGTAAGCTGCCTTCAGTGAGTGCAGCTTCCCTGAGCCCACAGAAAGATCTGCTCTGCCAGTCTTCACAGAGGGTATGAATTCAGACTTCCCTGATGGTTGACGCTTTGTTGTCAGTATTCACTAACACATGGTGTCCTCTCAACTGAGGGAGAAAGTGTTTCAGAGCCTGAAACACAGATAACATCTCTAAGCAATTGATGTGCATGTGGAGATGATGGTCCCTCTACTATCCTGATGTGGGATGGCCCCTCAGAGTCACTCCCCAGCGCCTGTGGGAGGCATCTGTGGTCAGCAAAGTGTGCTGAGATATTGCTCCCAATGTAGGGCCCTGGGACAGAAACCAGGGCTTCTTCCACACCGACAAAGCTTGTAGGCAATGCTGGGAGGCTTTGATCGTGCGGAATGGATTTGCGGTCAGTAAAAAAACCCTGGATTTGAGCCACCAGCATAATGGTCTCATGTGCTTCAGACCCAACAATATTATGTTGGAGGCTGTCGCTAACAGACCCAACAGTCTCTGAAACTGTTTGAAAGTTACTTGAAATGACTTGATTCAGGTAGGGGCAGGCATGTGAACATCCTTGTGGAGTCCCAAAATACACCTAAAAAAAGTGGTCATTGTGCTGGAACAAGCACACTTTTCTTTAGATTTAGCCCCAACCCCAACTTCTCTATGTGAGCAAGAACACCTCGATATTGAACCGCTAACCACTGTTCCACAATAACCGCGGTTGAACTGCTAATGCCACCATCCTCGAGGGCTGACTGAGCATGCTCCTGACCCAGACACAGCACACACAGATCGTGAATGTAAAACAGGGACACGAGGAGCGCATGATTTAAAACTCTTCTCAGCCATAGCCTATAACTGTGTGTGTGTGTGTGTGCACAAGTCAGTTTTATGTCTGATTGTAGCGCCTTATCAGTGCTTTAAATCAGGAGAAAAAAACTCATGCGGGTGAGTGAAGAGAGAAAGAGCTGACGTTTTTACTTCCGTGGTGCATTATATCTCCCAGTCTGACGTCACACGCACAGCGACGTCCCACCAATAATATTGGATTGATTTCACCTGTGCTTCAGGACGTTATAAAAGAGGGATGTATATATGTCATTTAAAACATTTTTTGAATGATTTGAGTAATTTTTCATGTTGAAATGTTGCATTGGAGATTGGGGACATGCATAAAATGCAATTTTTCACGTTTTACATAGTTTTTATAATAATTTAAATAATTCATCCTACATTTTAAATTAGATTAATGTGTAGGATACTTGATAAGAAAATGTGTTTTAAGGGTAATTTTCATGCATTTTTGTAAACAAATAATCCTGGGCACCCATTCAGTAAAATTGCCGGACAGCATGATGAAGTAATAACGTTAATCGATCTAAGTGAAACGAGAACATGAAAGAAAGGAACACTCTAAAATCAACTCCTATAAACACCTTAATCATATTATTGTCTTATTCAGATTAAGGTAAATAATTGAATTACCAACGTCCACATAAACGTAGTCATTGTTTGCTGTGGGACTTCCAGTCACCAGGACCTTGTGGTCGCATGGACACTTTGTCTTCGTCTCTAACATTATTTACACATCACAGTTATAGTACATACAGGTTTACAATTGTCAATTGATCTCTTTCTTTATAAAACCAAGTACGTTTTTAATTCTCTGCTTCCCTTTGTATTGTAGTAGCCTAGAATACAGTCCAAAAATAATGCTCTCCCACATATCCTTTAAGTAGAAAAGAGTCGTAACAGACAACAAATGCACTTTATACCATAATACTGAATTATAATAGTGAAACCACAGGGGCAGGGTGGGTAACAACACCCCAAAACAAATTACCTAGTAGTCTCAGTTGCAAATTAGTTGTGAACGAAAACATCCGTCTCCGTTTTCTGTAAACTCTACATCAGTATTCTCCTTCATCTTGAGCTCTCAGATTGTCCGGACGGAGGGAGAAGTTTCCATGCTGAATCTCCTCAGTAAAGAAATGAGCTCTATTATAATAGTCTTTGTCCTGATCGTCTTGTTGACTCTCACCATCCACAAACAATTGGACAAGAGTATCTGAGTTTCTTCTTTTTCTTCTCCATTCCACCTTAAGATTCTCTACTGGTAAAGGTTTATCAGCATAACAGGGCAAAACCACTGAAAATCCCTGAGGAGCAAGAGCTTCATTAAACTATCACATAAAGTCCTGAAATTAAAAATACATTTTTGTTGTTGATTTATTTGTTTTTAACAGGGACAGTGCTCATTAATCAACTGTGAAAACTGTAAATAAGCAACACTGCAAAAAATGCAATGCTTCTTATCAAGATAATCTAGTTTTGCTTTTGACAAAAGATTATTTTCTTTACTCCATTGGCAGATTATTTTGCTTGTTTTAGTTAAACTCATGAAAAACTTGACATATTATTTCTTAAAACATAACTGTTTTGCTTGCCTAGAAAATGCTTCTTGATTTAAGACTTTTTAGATATTTGGACTAGAAACAAGACGAAAGGTCTTTTTTTTTTGCTGTACAAGTTCATATCTGTTGCTTCCTGACAGATTTTAAAAAGGCAACCTAAATTCTAAAATGATCCCACATACACACACAATAAATAGCATTAGAGTTACATACAGTAAAACTAAAGTTAGTGTCATAAAAAAAATTAAGCTTGATTCACTTTTAGCATCTCTTCAGCTTATTTTTAAATGTTGTGAAACAAGAGAAATGTTAGAAATCTGGGTCACATTTTACAATAAGGTTTCATTAGTCATTAGTTCATGTATTTACTAACACAAAGTGTGAACAATACATGTACAGACTTTATTAATTAGTTCAATATATACTAATGCATTACTAACATCTAAATTCATACTAGTTAATATTAGTTAATGTACTGTGTTAACATGAACTAATGATGAACAACTGTATTTTTATTAACTAACATTAAGTAACATGAACAAATACTGTAATCAATGTATTGTTCATCGTTTGTGCATGTTAGTAAATGCATGAACTAATATTAACTAATACAACATTATTGTAAAGTGGTTATTAAAAATCAATACCTTTCAACAGAGCCTAGTTACTCTAGAGGTTTTTTTTTTTTCCCTTCACTTCGTCAATTGGTGAAGTTTTTTTTCCTTGCCACTGTCGCCACTGGCTTGCTTGGATCGGGACTTGTGGAGCTGTGCTTCGGTGGACTTTTGCTCTACAGTGTTTGAACTTCCAGCAGTGAAATTTAAACCACACTGAACTAAACTAAACTGAACTTCAACTCTGTAATCTGGACTCTACTAGAACTATGTTAAGCTGCTTTGACACAATCTACATTGTGAAAAGCGCTATATAAATAAACTTGGCTTGACTTGACTTTGCGCGGTGATCTGCAGTAGATCATTAAGAAGAGCAGCAGTGCTGATCCAGACACAGAAATACATAGAATCAACTGCATTATGTGTGAAACGGAGAAACCTTTAAAAAAAATACCATAAAATGTACTTCAAGAGTTCCCACTTAGATATGCTTGGCGTTAACAGCAGGTTTAGCATGCTGTCCTGGAAGAGAACCCTGAGCTCGGAGATAATTGAGCCCAAGGCTCCCGCCCGGTCAATAAGCATATAAGGGGGTCTGAGATCAGGTAGGTCTCGAGAGCTCCCCAAAATGCTATCAACTCATGACAGCAGCCGCGTATTTCGAAGAATCTCCCCCCAAAAGCTAGAAAGTTTTATTATATCTGGCTGCTGGATATAGCGGTTTTAGGAAAGGAAGAAGTAAAGAGAGCTCCTCCGGGAGCAAAGGGTGAAACAGACTCCTGCGGGAGCCCGAGCAGGGGATATATATATATATATATATATATATATAAAATGGGGCGATCTAAGGCCAGGAGGGGGCGATTAGGAGACTTCTCTGAGTCAAATTGAGGTTTAACTCCTGCGGCAGAAATTCTTGCTTTTGCCGTCTCCAGCAGGAATCGTGAAGTGGGATTTGGGCGGTGGAGATTCCTACTGAAGGGTGAGTGGCGAGTTCGGCGAAGACTCCTGCGGGAGTCAAATGCTCAAGGAACACTCCTACTGGAGATAGAGCGGGGAGTGACAGCGCTCTATATAAATATATATCTATGTACGCTGGTCCATAGATGTATATATAATGAGTGTGGTGAGATGACCCCTGTGGGGGTCGAGGCCCGGGGAGCAGGGCTAGTTGGCCGACCCCAACTGGAGTCTGGGAAAAGGGGATTTGGACGATGAAGACTCCTGTTGGAGGGTGACGGCGCAAGACTCCTGCGGAAGTCAGGTGCTCGAGGAACACTCCGTAAGGAGATAGAGCGGGGAGTGACAGCGCTATATATATATATATGATGACTGGCAAGGGTCATCTGGGCTAAGACTTGTCTTGAAGGCATCGGATGACCACCTGCCCAGAGTTTGGATCTGTTGTTGTGAAAGCCCTTTTTGTGCTGCTGTGGTGGCTGCTCCTAATCTAAAAGAGTGACTGGAATATGAGTCTGGAGGCCTGAAGGTGAAAGACTGCTTGAGGTGTTTTTGGAATCAAAAGTGTGTTACTAGGTGGTTTGTGCTGTCTAAAAATAGGCGGGGGGAGGGGGGGAGGACAGGGATTTAGGTTTACTGGAATGTAGACATGTTAAAGTGTTTGGAAGCATCGTGTGGAGGAAGGGTCCCGAATATATAAATGAAGTGTCCTTGTGTGATGGATGTGTTTACTTGTTTGATGAGGAAATAATTTGTTTCCAAAACAAAGAGCACAAAAAAAAAAAAAAAAAAAAAAACATAAAAAAGAAATCAATATAAAACAGATATCGGTTATGGCAAGTTATATGATACAAATAAACATTTTTAAGGCAATTTTTGTTTTCATTTTAGCCAGGGCATCCGAAAAGATTTTAAGTTATTTTATAAAGACACTGTGTAGTGAAGGTGTTTTGAAATATCTGCATTTATGAATAAAATATTTGGCTAATACAATGATAATATTTATCAAATCGTGCAAAACAGAACAATCTTTAGTAATTCCATATAGTACATCTTGTAATGTTAAAGTCAAACCTTCAGCATCCACATTCTTTATTATCAACCAGTCTTGCACTGTTTTCCAAAACGATTGAACGGAGCTGCAAGTAAAAAATATGTGTTCTGTGTCTTCAATTAAGTGTTTACATAAATGGCATGGTGAAGTTTCAAAAGTAAATTTTAAGTATAAAAATCTATTAGAAGGGTATATATCATTTAATATTTTAAATTGTACTTCTTTTGCCTTGGGGAGAATTGGAAATTTAAGATGTCGTTCTAAAATGTTTAACAGTATTTTTATCCACTGAATGTAATAATGTATTTCTTAATACTTGATAGGGGAAGCAAGATTGGATAATAATTTGTCTTAAAGGCAAAACTAAGTAAGGTCAAGCTCTCCGTAAAGTCATGCGTTGTCAAATTGAATGACATAATATCCAATAATAATACAATAACTTGCCTAATTACCCTAACTTGCCTAGTTAATTTTTAAATGTTACTTTAAGCTGAATACTAGTAAAAATATCCAGTCAAATATTATGTTCTGTCATCATGGCAAAGATAAAACAAATCACCTATTAGAAATGAGTTATTAAAACTATTATGTTTAGAAATGTGTTGAAACATATCATTCTGTTTATTTTACAGGGGGCTAATAATTATGACTTCAACTGTATAGCATTTACATATAGTGAATCTATAAAACATGATAAATTACATTTTTACAGTACAGTAGCCACATTACAGTCAGTCACTAATAACAGATGACGCACATAGCTGCATCGCGAGCCGTGAAATACACATTAAGCTATCAATACATTAAACTTAAAATTGACGGCCTTCACATAAGAGCAAAGAACAGGGAGAAAAACTCAGTCATGAAGAAATTCTCGTTTCAATTGATGGATACAATTAACATAAAACACTCCTTGAAAGAAAATTGAACTTCTTTCACAAACCCAAAAAAAAGAGAATTGGGAGGATATTAATGCTAATGGAGACTAACAGTAAAACAGTTAACCTGCAGTTATATAGTATATAGGTGATGTCTGTGTGTACAAGTGTAATATCTGAACCTGCATTAAAAATAAAGCAACAGACACAGTTTTCTTTTCTCCTTTACCAACTTACACTCATTCTTACACTGCCCTCTAGTGGCTACACAGTAATGCAGTTTTCTGAAATGTTATAAAGAGTTCAGAATTGAGTTCAACACTTACCAGCAGCTTTTCTATAATCCAGCTTCAGCAGAGGACGAGCTGATGTGGATCCATCAAGTGTTTTTGCACTGGGGCACAATACATTATATCATGACTGAGTTAATCTGTTTACTAATGTATTAATGTGGTATGAAACAAAATTATGAACGGAATGAAACTAAAGACAAATATGAGAAATGTAACGGCTTTATTTACATATTTGAAGTCTTCAAGACTATACAGTCAACATACTGAACTGCACTTACACAAACTTGCAGTCAAGACTCTTTACAAAACTGATGTTCATTTGAAATATTATATACATATACTGTTGTTACACAGATTTACATTTGACGGTCAGTTCCGATAAACGTCACTGTTAGCTAAAACAGTAAACAATATGTTAAGATATTATCAGAACTGACAAACAATCACAAAACATGCAATATCCACATATATTTACAAAACATGTTCAGTCATCTAATAAAATCTTTTTAAATAAACCATTTTTCTGGGATTGAATGTAAAGCAACTGATCTTTACATGAAGAAACACAATACAGAAGTCAACATTTGAAGTGGATCAAAAACTTTCACCAAAGTTGTCCTAAAACTATTCAACTAACATCCATTCTTGTCTTAAAACAATTTTGAAAACCATTTGATCCACTTCAAATAGAGACTACTGTAGTTATACAGTATAGTGTTTGTCCAGGTTTGATGTGAGGACAAAACAATTCAGAGAGAGAGAGAGAGAGAGAGAGAGACGCGTCCAATGATCAGATCATGATAAGACATTCATTTTAGTTCATTTAAATATTAAATAAATGAACAAATAGCTGCATAGACAATAAAAATATGGCACAACAATTCATTAATTTTTTCTACCATTTACTAAAAAAGAAAAAAATGATAAATACATACTTTAGAACAATGTCAGAATAAAAGTCGCTTACATTAATAAAACATATTTACTGACCAATGATGTTGTAGCCTCAAAACATTTACAAACACGAGGTCAGATTCTTCATTTCTAACATCTAATAAACACTATACATATACATCAAACTCTTTGTTTGATAATACACACACACACACATTTAGTAATACTGTTTATTACCAAATCCTGTGCTGTACAATTTAGTCTTTGTTGGTTCCTACTCTTGAGAACCAGAAGACAGAAAGGGCCATCAGAGAATGGGGAAAAAATTGTCAAAATTAAAGTCTCATTTCAGTCTCTGTGAAACAGCAGAATCAGCTACAGTCAGAATCTCCATTTCATGATTCTCCACTGTTCTCTGTGTACAAAACAAAACATTGTTATTTGTCAGCTGCACATCTGTACTCCACACTTAGATGATAAAACTTACTGTATACTGCAGATCAGCTGATACAACATATGTAATATTAGTATATTACCTCATGTTGATGTCTTTGAGGGGTGTCCATTTGACTGTGTGTAGATCTGCATTAGAAAACAAAACTAATTATTAACATTGATGCACAAACAACTGAATGTGTGTTTTATGCATTTATATTACAGGGCTGCTGAATGCTTGATTCTGATTGGCTCATGAGCATTATAAGGTGTGCCGTTATTTTTAGATAAACACACAGCTAAAGTAGTTCCAGCAGGTTTTGAGTGCATTACAGCTCCATATCACTACACTGAATGATTTCAGTTATTTCACAGCTACAACAATCAAAAATCACATCAACACACAACAGAAGGCTTTGGATGAGATGTGTGAGAAACTAATAAGCTAGTGCTACACACAGAAGCGGTCTGAGGACAAAATTCTGAAATACAACATCTGAACAATGATTTTATTAGGTGTGTGAACCGTAGTATAAGTGGAATATTTTACAGCTGAATTATTTGTAATTAATGCACACCCCATACTTGTCTCAGTTTTCCAATAATTCAATAACCAGTTGTCAGTTATTCCTTATGTAATCAGAAACATGAGAGCCACGTCGAGTAAAAATCTGAACTTACCCTAGTGTGAGAACCTTCCCTATGTGACAGGAGACAATAGAGACAGACATAGTTCATGTAAATAAAGAACTGATCAAAACTGAAGTCACAGTGAATTAGATTGTGTAGACTATATATAAATGTAAAAAAAGGTTAAGTGAAAATAGTTTGAATGTATATTTACATATGTACATTTGAATGTATTATGAGACCCTGGATCTCTGCTTCAACATTTTTTTTTTTTTTTTTTTTTTTTATAGTTTGAATATATTGTCTGGTCAATAGAGTAGAGTATTTACAGTACATTACAGACAAACAAATCAGCGACCCATCATATACTTAATGTTGATCATCGGCTAATATAACATTAAGTGTGTACCTCATTACTACAATACATTATTAGTTTGTGATGTTTATTTCTAAAAGAGTAAACGCTTCTGACCACTTCTTGACTGAACATTCACCAGATGAGTTTCCACTGGCATTCATTATATTCAAAATATTAGAAGGATAATATTATATTAACAGAAGAGAGGTTTCAACTAAATGAGGGTGAGAAATTTATGGCAAAATAATTTTGGGGGTGCACATTAACAATATGGAGGGATGATCGTGAAATTTATGAGTTATTATTTGTTAAATGTTGGTGCATTTAAATGCCATCCATTTACTGGTCTGTCTCATCTAAGAAAGGTTTTAATGTCTTTATATTTGTTGCTATTCTGTCATTTTTGCAGTGTGTCCTGTACAGCAGTAAAGGTAAAGGTTTGTTTGTTTATTGCCACATCAGCAACTTATGGCTATTTTACGGCAAGCTCAGTATTGATAAAAACATTATTAAAACAATTATTACATCTTTAAAACACATTACAACTTCATAATTCAATAACAGATAATTAAAAAAATGTAAATACATTAGCATTAAAAATGCTAAATATGATTTTTTTCAGTTCAATAAATGATAAATAACTACATTCTTGTAAAGGCTAAAGTCAACAACAACAAAACAAAAATGACTGACAAGGAAAAATTATTAAAATACACTTACCGTAAACTTGCATTTGTAAAACCAGCCAATACAAGGAAAATACAGATTCAGAAGGCAAGACGATGACTCTCAGATCCCCAATGACACGCTCTCCGTTTACTAAAATATTACAATTAAAGATGACTGAAGAGAAAAATGCATGCAGGATATTTCACAACACATTGGTAAACAATTTTTTATATGTGCTGTATAATGTAACCAATCTGTGTTCTGTTCATTTTCAGCACAATATTTGCATAATTAGATCCAATTGTTTTTTAGTAAAAGTTAAGTAAAATTTTAATGTCATAAAAATGCAATTTACAATATATAATCATTTTTAAAACATGATATTCACTTACATGCTTTCAGGATGAGTTCTGCTGTCAGTGAAACAGAACTCAATAAAACAAGACCAACTGCTCCAAACATATACATGATCTCAGTACAGAGAGACACTGTAACAGACACACAAGACAAACCAAAGGTAAACGAATAAATAGATGCATTAATTACACAGATCTCTTTTCTTTTCAGTTCTATCAAACTGGCTTTATGCCATATAGAATAACTACAGTAGTCAACATTTGAAGTGGATCAAAAATGTTTTTGTTTTTTTAAGTTGTCCTTAAACTATTGAACGACACCCATTCTTGTCTTGGGACAATTTAGAAAAAAAAATGGCTTGATCCACTTCAAATGTTGACTACTGTAGTTCATAATAAATTATTGATCAGTGAATAATTACATGTGTTTGATCCTTGCTCGCTCGTCTCAGTCTGTTGTCGATGTTTTCCTTGACGTTCATTTGCTGTTAAAACAAAAGTTAGATGGATGAGCAGAAAATATGACTTTATTGTGGGATCTTGGGATTATGGAATCAGAGAAACAAAATCATCATGGTATCATGATGGAAATTATTGTTAATTGTTACTATTTTTAATTTAATTATTTACTGATGTTTAAATGCAGCCTGTTGCAAATTTATGTCCAAAAATGTATTTTTTTTCCCCCAGAATCACCCCACATTGTCTCTAAAAAACAATGCCATGTACAAAATTAAGACAAGCATGCACGTGAAACTGACAACATTTGTGTGGTAATGTTTTAGTTTTGTAAATGCATTTTGTACTGCTAATTGATGAAGCATTGTACATCAGTGATGGATAATACCTCGCACAAGGATCACGATAATCTTCAGAACGTCAAGAAATGAAATGACACAGATCCACTCCAAGCGCTCTGACAATTAAAAACAGCACTTTTGATCAGCACAACATGTTCGAACAGATGACTAGCTAAGCTATCACTCATCACTAAACTCACTGTGTTCCTATTAAAGCTATAAAATGTTATTAAATATTACACATTAATCATTGTTTCAGGTCCTAACTTGAATCTTCCAACAAAAAAGATCTTGCATTAAATATAAATATGAGCTTTCCCACACCAAAAAAATATCTAAACAATGCTATATCTGTCTAAATGTAAAAAAAATAAGAATGAATAATTATACAAAACTTAAAATAAATGCAACATACCTTTCTCCCCTTCCAATAGTGTCAGATGAATATAAATCACTATAATGATATCCAGAAGCGATATTGTTATTATCCACAATACTACTATCCATGTTCTGCGGAGACCTGCCAATGAAAAGATGACCATCAGCATTCAATACATTTCACAGGTCACAAACTAAAACTGATCTCAGATCAGATGCAGATCAATTCACTGTCACCAGCATGAAATTAAAATTGACCCTTAAAACAGAAGATTGATCACAGTAAGATCAAAACATGTTTATTTAAGAATTTTTCCCTTAAAGAGATAATTCACCCAAAACTTAATCTGTCATTTACTCGCCCTTTACTACTAAAAAAACAAATACTATGGAAGTCAATGGTTACAGGTTTTTAGCTTTCTTCAGAATATCTTCTTTTGGGTTCAACAGAACAAAGTCAGGTTTGTAACAAGTATTGGATGAGTAAATTATGACAGAATTTTTAGTTTTGGGTGAACTAACCATTTAAATCAAAATGTTTTAACTTCCATTTTTTTATGATAACATTACAACAAATTATTCAAAGCCATTCACTACGTTTATAATTGTATTGTATTTTTTTTTCCAGCCTTGATCCTTCAATGCAGTCTTAAACACATCTTGAAATGCTTTTACATTTTCTATCTACCTTTTGCTGTTTGTGACTTTAGCATTTCAAATTATGACCTGGAGAACTTACATTTAAAAAACTGCAACAAAAAAAAAAATAATCACTTTAAATAACTTTTAATGACATAAAAATCTTTGCGATTACTATCATTCATAAATATATAAAATGGACCATCATTTATCTGAATGAAGGCATGTGTGAATGCATCTGGCATTCCCCTATTCAAAGAGAGCTGAGGATCTGCTCAGAATAGCCTTAAAACGTTTTGGTCACACAACATTAGTGCATAATCTGCAGCAAATTGGAACTGACGGAGGTCCTCGACAAGATTTGATCACCTATTCTTGAAAGGTTAAAATCATAGATAAATCTGGCTAAAACCTTTGTAGCTCAGCATTAGAGAGTTTCAACATGGTGGATACAGTATGTTTAGTGGCCCCTGTACTTTCCTGACTGAAATATCTCCCTTAGAAGAGTTTCAAAGAAATCCAATGAATCATTTAAACGGGTCTTTCTCATGGCTCACTTTTCTCAACACAATAATCATAATTCTTACACTTTAGTAATTTCACTTCTAAATGTAATTACAACACTTGTACAATGGATAGCTTCTGTTTTATAACAACTGATTGAAATATTAAAGGTTATATATCTAGTCATAAAACATTTTAAAAACACTCAATTATTATGCAAGAATGAAATGAACTTACATTTGGCTGGTAGCAGAAGAAAAAATGGCATACAAACCAGCCATAACACGAAACCCAAAACCACAGATCCTAAAATAAAAAACAACAATAATAATATTATATATATATACAAAGTAATTAACAAAATGTAATTATAAAAAATTTAATTAAATCACAGAAAATTATTACTTATTAAAAACACTACAATTAGAGGTAGTATTTCATTATACATGCTGCTTTCTGTAAGTAACTTTGTAACTGCACACACTATCAGTTTATTAGAGTAATAGAGACTTTATTATTATTATTATTTGCCAACACTTTACACTGACACATTCAGATGACTGTAAGTAACTGTGTAGGTCTAATTATTTTACGACATTTTACATTTACATTTAGTCATTTATCAGACGCTTTTGTCCAAAAGACCCCAAACCACCAGCTAACACTCTACTAATACTCTAATGAGAGATTGTTGGCATATACAGTAGTTGCAAAAATGCTAATTATTACAACAATGTCTAAAGTGGATTATAAAGTTAAAGTGTAACCAAGTGGGAGTATTAAAGTTTGTTTGTTTTTTTACTTCACTGATACACATTGATCTTTACATGTTAGTCTACTAGTTCTTCTAGTGAACAGTGAACCCAGTTTTCACATTTTTACAAACTGCTTGTTTCATATCAGTGTAATACATTTGCAAGAGATCAGTAAATAGTGTCACCTAGAGAGGCAAGTCCAAATGAGAAGATCAACTGGAAGACTTCAAAGGCGGCCAAAATGCTGAAAGTAAATTTATTTAAAAGGTTTTTAAAACCTGAGAGAGAGAGAGAGAGAGAGAGAGAGAGAGAGAGAGAGAGAGAGAGGCAAATATTAATGTAAGAATTTATTTAAAATACAGACCAAAACTGTTCACTGCTCAAGATAACAGTCAGTTTTGGATTAGTCACATGATGACTGTTATTAATTTAAACAACAAAGGCTAGTAACAGTCCAAAAAATTGCTGATGAAAGGGATATTTTTTCCCTTTCATTTTCAGTTATTTTTGGCTTTATTTATCAACATTTAGCAACACATGGCTTTACATTTGTTTACTGTATTTTAAGATATTACATGAATTAATAGTTAGTAATAGTTTAATAGTTAGTAGCTCTAAAAACTTTACTGGGGAATAACTAATGGGGTAAAACAAAAGAGCATGTGTTCACCTAGAGTTTGGATTATCCCTCTTTGTTGCTGTCGACTGGAAAGCTTTAAATAGTCCCCTAAAAATCAAACATCAAACAAATACAAACACAGTTGGACATAATAGGAAACTGTTTTTATCTTCTCTATGTATTAAGACATCATGTTTGGTAATTGTGTAATAAAGAATAAATGTAAATGGACAAAACCAATGTTAGTAAAGTTATGAAGATAATAAATATTTGCTTATACAGTATACTTAGCTTGTCACTCAGTATTAACCTTGTATAAGAATCAAATCATTCAAAATCTCTTACCTTTACACAATATGAGGCACATCAGCACAACAACTCCAAAGCATACTCCAGAAGCTACGAGAGGAGTGATGTTTGTATCATGTGCTCTCTTTCTCCAGCCATACGAGAAAAGAACTACAGAAATTAAAAGGCACACAAGATCAATAATTCACACTTACTTAGCAAGTTCACTCTTAAAGATGTGGTTAAGTAAACTCTGTTTGTAAAATAATGTTCCCTAGGTAAATGTAAAATTTAAAATGCAAACAAAAGTCCCTGATATTATCATATTAACATAATCTGTAGGAAAAACATGGAGACAATCACATGTACATCAGCATATTTTACAAACAATCAGGCAACAGTATATAAAATAACAGCACTATAAAATAATGTAATCCTGTTATTTTCATTTTGGAAAATCTGAAACATTGTAATGCTGGGATACTAAATAAGTACCAGACAGCTGCAATCATTCTGTGTCTGTTATTTACTTATTTATGTCATTATTTTGTCAAATTTCATGTAGCTCTTGTGTCAGAATAATGAACAAGGCCTCAGTTGTGTGAAATGTGGATTCACCTGAATAAACAACAACTGTAAAAACTGCAAATTCTCTTGTTGGTGTGAAAAAGCCGATCCATGGTTTAAGGTTCTCTGCAGACAGAAAGTTTGAAATACATCAGCTCTTACACATCGTCTTTATTACAGTTTCATGTTATCCTGTCTTGACTCACTAAATTATACAGTTTTCTCTTTTGAAAGATCACCACATATTCTTACTCCCAAAAGTAAGTATTCAAACAAGGATGTGAATCAACATTCAGATGACACATTAAAAATTATTCCAAAAATACTTTATAAGTAGATTTATTGGGTATTTGTTTAAAAACAATGTACTTGTACAATGTACTACATATACTATTAGTGTTCAGATTCATGGCATTACTACTACACACTGCCATCCAAACGTTTGGAAACAGTAAGACTTATTAATGTTTTAAAAGAAGCCAATTTTGCTCATCAAGGCTGCATATATTAAAATAAATACAGTAAAAACTTTTCAATTGTGAAATTACAATATATATTTTTTTTAAAAACAGGTTCTTATTGAATGTAGTTTCAAATTTAGTTTATTCATGTGATTTAAAGCTGAATTTTCTTCATCATTACTCCAGTCTTCAGTGTCATATGATCTCTCCAAATATCATTATATTATAATGAATTGCTGTTCTTCGGTAAAAAGAAAGTTAAAAATAATAGCTTTTATTTGTTTTCAAAACTCTAACTATTCGTTTCTTAATTTCTGGAGGGCAGTGTATCTGTTATATTGCTTGTACTCTGCACTTGAGGTTTCAATATTTGATGCCTTAACATACTTAAAAGGGAATAGAAACATTTACTAACAATAATACAATGATAAGAATTAAAGGGGACCTATTATGCAAAACTCACTTTTATAAGGGGTTTAACAGTTGTGTGGCAACAGTCTGTGAATATAACCAATTTCTCATGATAAAAATGTATTAATTTTATTCTTTACACACTTGAGAAAAAAAAAAAAAGTCTGCAGAAACACTTTGATTGACATTCTCCCTTTGTACGTGTCATCAGAGGGGGAAAACCCCGCCCACTAGTGACGATCTCTCCCTCATTAGCATAGGACCTTAGTCCTGTTTTTGAATCTGCCACTATGCTGACACAGAGGCATTTGTAGTCCCACCCTCTTTTGAAAAGAGCACAATGTCATTTTAATTTAAAGAGATAGTCACCAAAATGCCACAATTTGGATCAAAGCCTAAAAGGGTCAGTTTCAAAGAGTTATAAAAAAACTATTTGTGTGGTATTTTGAGCTTAAACTTCCCATACACTCTCTGGGGACAGTGTATATTGTAAACGGGCATAATAGGTCCTCTTTAATGCTACCATCATTAAGCATATATTGTTCTCTCTGTGGAAAATTCAATATTATATCCCAACATACCTTGAAGATACTTCAAAAAGGGCAAAGCCCAGATCAACATAAAAGGCCTCAGAATATAAAGAGAAGAGCAGGTGATGGTCTCATGCAAAGATCCTGCAACAGAATATTTCATTACAGGTATTGAAAATAACTGCATTATGTGAAGCCATTACTCCAATACACCATTACTTAACCATTAAAGAATACAAATGCACAACACACTGACAAGTTTGTCAAAAATTAACAAAACATTATTAATATAGTTTTTTTTTAAAAACCTGAACATAACCAAGAGCACTAAACTACTGCACTCACCTTCAGTAAAGCCCCAAAGGATGAAGGCAAAGAACAAACCGATGTTTGGGAAAAGGACCAGAGAAAGCTGTAGATTCCAGATTGTGCTGCTGGTGACTAAAGAGGAAAATCAGAATAATAACAATTACATGAGCAAAACACTTACACTGACTCAGAGTACAGATTTATTCACTTTTTAACACACCTGAATTTTTTAATCTGCAGTAGATCAGACAGCAGAGCAGAATAGCAGCTCCAGATCCAGCAGCAAAACAGAAAACCAGCACAGCGATGTGCAAAGAAGAGAAACCTGGAGGGGAAAAAAGGGAAATAACACTACACAGAACAGACATAGCATATTTACTTTTTACAATAGTGGGTGTTTTGCAAAAAACCCCAAACAGTCTGAAAATTCCCTAGTCAGTAAATTTGCATGCATTTTAATGGTCAATCTATATAAAATTATGCCTTTACATTTGTTCTTCAAATTCAGCTCAACGTGAGCAATGAGCAAACTATATTTAAAATCCAACTATTAATTTATCTGGCTCCAGAATAGTAGAAATGGAGATTCACATAAATAAATTCACATTAAACATATACAGACATCTTTAACGGGCAGACTGATAAAAAGTAATATTGAAGCTCAACATCTTAACCTATGATATGGTTAAAAAAAAAAAAACCTTTTCAGTTTTTTTAATTCCTCTGTAAATTAACAAATAAAAATGATCAATTTGCTAAAATAGAACATACGATTGATTAACTATATTGACAATCTTCATGGGACCTAGACACACAAGCATAAAACAGACAGAATTACAGCTTCTAAGAAAAATATTACGTATACACTAGGCTATGATTTCCTAAAAATGCACTGCTTTTATTTTTTGATATAGATTTTTTAATGATAGGCTAGATAAAAACCTTCAACAATTCTTATTCACAAATAATTTAAAATCCAATGAATAATTCATTACTCCCAGTCTTCAGTTACAAAGACAAAGCTTAATCAAATTATTAACAAAACAAATCGACAGTTTTTAAAATGAATTTATAACAGCTAAGTAGCGTTGTGCAGTATTTCATCAGTATTTTTCTTTTTTGACTAAAGGGTGTATTTTCTAATACTAAAGGCACCTGCATATTATATTTGTGGCGTAAAAACAGTTTTATAGCTGGTGGGTCCAAATTGACCCAAAGACAACCACTGTGCCCTAAATGTGTACAGCCTTATTATGAAAATAAAAAAAATATTTATGTTTTACCTAATGTTGGGGTCATTTAAAAAATAAAATTACCAAACGTCAAAATATAAAAAATAAAAAAAAATGTTTAGGGTTTTTTTCTGCTGTTAAAATAACGAATGGGTCATTTATGACCGATAAGTCAACAGGAGGGTTAAACCCTATGAGTGTACTTCTGAAGGCAAAGACTGAGAAAAACTGTCAGCTGACACAGGGCAATGGCTGCTGCTTAAATTCCCATGTGATGATTGACACGCCTGAATGATTATGCTCCTCATGAACCTACGTGGTGAATTTCATCAAATGTGACTCAGAATGTGGCTCAAAAAAAACAAAACATTGTTAACACCAAGTGCAAATGTATAATGATAAAAGCTATTGGCAAAGTGTCAATATTATTTAACAAGTTTGTAAATTAAATTGAGAGCATATCAACCGTATTTGTTCCTTACCCAGTCTCCCCAGCACTACAGTCGCATTGGCTGATAAATCTCCAGCAAACACTTGACACATGTAAACTCCTTTGTCCTCAGTTCGGACCCTCTTCAGTCTGAGAGAGAAGTTTCCTTTGGGGATTTCAGCAGTGAAGAACTCAACTCTGCCTCTGAATCGCTCATGTGATGACTCTGGTAAAGTCTCATTGTTTTGGTAAAGCAGAACCAGAATATCTCCATCTTTATCTGTTTTCATCCATGAAACCTCTTCAATGTTTTCAGGTGTGATGTGAGAATCTACAGAGCAGTTCAGAGTCACGTCCTCACCACCATATGCAGAAGCGGGACGATTTGATCCTGATACTAACAAGCGCTCTGAAAGAAAATGAATAGTTTTATACATTACATCAAATGTCATTTGATTTCAATTTTCACCAGAATTCAAGTTGATTTCACTCACCATTACCAACTATTATCTCAACCACAATTTCTCCAAAATCCTGCTGAATGAAAACCTTACATCTGTATTCTCCTTCATCTTGAGCTGTCAGATTGTCCAGACGGAGGGAGAAGTTTCCATGTTGAATCTCCTCAGTAAAGAAATGAGCTCTATCATGATAATCCTGCTGCTGGACCTCTGGTCGACTCTCACCATCTTGATACAGATGAACCAGAGTCTCTGAGTCTGCTCTTCTCCATTCCACCTCCAGATCCTCCATTAACGAGAGTTCATCAATATAACAGGGTAAAACCACTGAAGATCCCATAGGAGCAACCAGAGGAGCAGCGGGACCATGCACAGTGAAGCCTATAAAAATAACAGAATAATTGATTAATGCGTTAAAAAAAAAAAAAAAAAAAAGTGAGGAAGAAAATCTCGAAGGTTATTTTCGCACATCAAAGTTAAAACTTACGTACCATCAGCAACCAGAAGTACTGACATAAAAATGCAGGAAACTAGTTTTATCATGTTTTAAATTTAGACGAAGTTATCATATCGTCATAAACTATTGTAAATGATCTTTAAAACGAGAGCCTTTTCAACAAGAAATACGAGAAGACTCCTCAAAGGCGCTTTCACTTTCGCTTTTTTGAATCATGCGCGCGCACGTCAGGACTTGTTTCGGTTGAACCAGGAAGAACAAGAGCAGAAAATACTGTTGAAGAAATATTGCCGTTTTCTCTGTAGATGCTTCTGTAAATTCGTGGGAAGAACAACTAGGCTACATTTTACACGCTACAAACATGACTTGTAGCTACTTGTTTATAAAAAAAAAAAAAGAAAAGAAAAACACAATTCCTCTTATGTTTGGTTGAAGCTTTTTAAAGGTATAGCGCGGGTTATCATAACCCCTCGAAGAAACTATAGCTTTAGAAAACTAATTGTTTGCTAGTTGTGGCATTGGCATAAACGGTCTTAACGAGTAGCGACTCTAATGTAAATAAGTATTTGGATACTAAGAACTATATGTGTATAACAGCATGTATTAAATTAAAAGATTATAAATTTAAAACCATTAAACGTATTTTAATAAACGTTGTATTTTAAACCGTATTATTTTACTCGGGCAATATTTTTGGACGCTTTCCTTTGTTGAGGTCCTTTGACGGTCGCGTCAGAGTGAGTTTATCCGCTGATCTGAGACCTGTGTTTGCTTTTCTCCTCCAATAGTGAATCACACTCGTGTTTGCCACCCAAGCTGATCCGAGACAAATCTATTACACCACCCTAAAGATGGCAGCCTCCGTCAGGCATTTACTAAAACCTTGGACACCGAGGTACATTTTTACACGTTTTCTTTATTTATCATGACAGGAATATATGTAATGAGATTTTACCTTCACTTTATAATTCATACTTTGTATGATTCGTCGTAGAATTTACACTTTTCTTCCCAAACTGAAGCATGTCTTACTAAATACACGCCGTTTGGAACATACGTTACGATGACCTAATATTCCTCATGTTTTCCCAGTCTGTGCCTCATGAGATGGAGTCGGTATAATCCATACTATCTGGATCCCGACCCCAGAAAAGATGCTCCAGTCTCAGAGCTCAGTCCTGAACAGAAAGAGCTGCAGGAGCTCAAAACTGTGAGACCGATAAAAGCAGCTCTGACCGGCGACACCAGCTCTTCATTCAGCGACCCTCTGATCAGGTAAAAACCAAGTAAACAGCATTGAAAGTCAATACAGCGTTTATAAAGCTCTGTATGCAAACATAGTGAGGTTCAATAGCATATTAAGGTGAAGTTGGTTTTATATTCGCACATTTGTTCATATTAACGGTATGAAATCGACTTCAAAACAACATTAGCACTATTAAATTGAGTATTAACAATGTTGTACTTTGATAGTCATTGGCTGCTAATATGATTTCACCATTTAGAATGTGTCTAATTATATTGAATTTATATTAAATTATATTGAGACAGTCCTAAAATGCTAATATAAAACAAACTATAACTCAAAAGCATTGATAATCTCTGAAAAAAAATCTCTGTATAAAAATACATAATTCAAATGTATTTTAATTATTCTGAAAAAAAAAATAAAAATCATTCAACATGACAATTGAAAGCTTCAAAAAGGTTTAAAAGCAGAAAGCCGTAGTCATGGTTTTAAATGTTGTGCACACAATATCCGTACATAATAATGTAATATTATCCTCAGTTTTTGGGGATTTTCTATATAAATATGTAAGCATTCTATTAAAATCTAGATAAACTTACTGGAGATCCAGATTAAATCAGTACATTTCATTTATTTTGGCTGTCTCATTTTCAAATGATAGTATTTGGGAGCAGAGATATTCAAGCATCATGCATTTTGTACCATTATTTGGATAATTAATTAAAAGGTAAAGTTTTATTATGTATGAAGTTTTGTTGTTTTTTTTACTTTGAAGTTTCAATACTCATTTTGTGCTCCCTACTATACTTTCACAGAACTTATTCATGTTTTGAGTTCTTTAAATTATTCTTTACATTTTATATTTCTATATTTTTTTCTAGATTTAAAATCATTCATGGATTTAAATGTTGTGTATACTGCAAAAATGTATGGATTATTTATTATTTATGGATTTCCTTTATAAATACATAAGTGTATACGAAAAGGCGGCAAAACCAAAAACTCCAAAAGTAGCTCATTTATTCACTTACAATGGCTATCACCTTGTGTAATGTTTCAATCACACTGACTCTTCATCAGACAAACTGCACCATAATTTGTCACTCTATATACTGTCCTAGATCACATGATCATATACAATACATTAATTAATAACAAACATAGTACAAATGACCAAAAACAAATGAATAACATTCAACTGATCAGACCAAAAATAAAATACAAACAAAAAATGTGATGTATATAGGCAAGTTTATTTTTATAAATTTTAATGAATAATTTTTTAATATGCTTTTTTATAAAAACATACAAATATCACAATAATAATTCCAAAACCTTGTCTATATAAATATGTAAACATCCTTAAAATCAAGATACTTTTATTTATTTAGGCGGTGTAATTTGTAAATTCTAGTATTTGGGAGCTGAGATATTCAAGCATGTTTTTAGTATTATTATTTGTCTAATTAATTATAAAGTAAAGAAATGTATTATCTCTGAATATTTCAGAATGAAGTTATTGTTGCTGTTTTTTTTACTTTGAAGTGTTTCAATGCTCATTTTGTGCTCCCTATACTACTTTACAATCACAGAACTTATTCATGTTTTGAATTTCCTTCAAATTGTTCTTTACATTTTCTATACTTGGTCTTAAAGTGTGAAATTGGTCTTTATAAACTCTATAAGGTTTAATTTAGATTTTTTTTTAAATATTGTTTAATCAAAAGAAAGTTGAAAGTTTGCTTTAAACTTTTTAAATTGACATTTTTTTTTCTTCCCTCATAATTGTGATTTTTTATAATTTTTTTACACTCAAGCTATTCCAAGAGTATATCTCACAATTCCCAGTTAAAGTACATTTAAAATTGGGGGGAAATGTCAATTACATAATAAGTCACATTTATTTATTTATAATCCTGTGGCAAAAGAAGAATCAGTATTTTTGGACTTAAAGGCGTGTATATATACTGGAAAACAAACTAGTCTAAAACAATTTTCACTCAGAAATTGCTAGTGACATCCCACAATTTAAAATAAACAAGAGGCACATTAAACCAAAATGTTCTGATATACTGAAGTAGAATAACTGAAATACTATTTTTGTTTCAAACTAATTTTTACAGTAGAGTTATATCAATTATCAGGGTTTCTACAGGTTTCCAGTCAAATTTAAGACTTTAGACCTTTTTAAGACCATTATGAATTAAATTACAGCCGTATACAAGGCTAAACGCTAAGGTTTTTTTTTCTAATGGCCTAGTTAAAAATAAAAAAATAAATAAAACATGTTATTGTAAGAAAGATTATTAACTCTATTTACCAATATGGTTTAATTAACAGAGTTAATACAATTTTATTGAGATGGATTGCTAGTGATTGGATGGGTGTTAGCCAGATTGGGTAGCTTTACATGGACATAGGAAAATGAAGACCTGTTTAAAATGATTTTAGACCTACAACACAATAATTCAGCTATTTTTTAAAAGACTTTTTAAGACCCCGCAGGTACCCTGTTTATAATCTCAAATATGATTTTTTTTTCTCTAACAGCAAGTTCATCAACATGATGATGTATGACGGCAACAAAATCCTTGCTAGAGGAATCATGACACAGGTCTGTTACATTACACACACAAATATCACATTGAAATACCTGAAATGAGCCTCAACATGATTTCTTGGATGTTTGTCACCCATTTAGACGCTGGAGACCATAAAAAGGAAACAAGTGGAGAAATACCACAAATCTCCTGCCACTAAGAGAGATGAGATAGAGTGCAACCCGTACGCCATCTTCCATCAGGCCATGGAGAACTGCAAACCCATCATCGGCCTGGCCAGCATTCAGAAAGGAGGGAAGTTTTACCAGGTCAGTGGATAAAAACTGTTCACATTCAGAATCAATGAAGCATTCACAAGACCCAGTTTTCAACTATAAAAGGAAAACTGTTAATGCACTTTGGCTGTTCATTTACACAACAACAACAATTTGAATAGCTGAAATCAATGTTTTGAAAATCATGCAGTTACTGTCTCAACATTAACTTTAAAAAGTAAAGATAAGCATTCAAGCTTATCAAAATATATAAAACAATGACTCTTACGTTATTGCTCTTGCAGGTGCCCGTTCCTCTCACAGAC
>CAIGQV010007811.1:0-15705 GCA_903798115.1 Danio jaintianensis
ATATCTCTGGCTCTGGATGGCCACAGTCCTCCACTGCACCTTGGTCCTGCATTCATTTCAAAGGAGCGCTACCCTGTACTAAAATGGCGGCTCTACTGACGCATTCCTTCCAATAGACAACAATAGGCCAGGCGACATCTAGTATATCTATGTTCTGGAATCATTAAACAGTCCAGTGGAATGTGTTTTACAGCAAGGGGAATTGTGCAGTGCAAACACTGAGTGGGGTCTTCATCTTTGAGCATAAAGGCATGGGTTAATCTGTCCAATACGACATCTGGTAAAAAATCACTTGATCTAGTCTTATCTAGTCTAAAATGTCTTAAAACTCTGTTTGAGATTTCAGGTTGTTCATTCATTTTTTTCTTTTCGGCTTAGTCCCTTTATTAATCAGGGGTCACCACAGCTTATCCAGCATATGTTTTACGAAGCGGATGCCCTTCCAGCTGCAACCCATCACTGGGAAACACCCATACACTCTCATACACTACAGACAATTTAGCTTACTCAGTTCCCCTATAGTGCATGAGTTTGGACTGTGAGGGAAACCGGAGCACCCGGAGGAAACCCACGCCAACACGGGGAGAACATGCAAACTCCACACTGAAACGCCAACTGGCTCAGCCAGGACTCGAACCGGCGACCTTCTTGCTGTGAGACGACAGTGCTAACCACTGTGCCGCCCCGATTTCAGGTTGTATTTCATACAATTTATTATTTTCCAATGCATCCGACTCCTCTTGCCACTTATTTAAAAAATAAATGTAGGGAAGATGTTATATCTCTTGCCTTCCTCCGGGGAGAGCTGTGTGTTGTGTTAGGGAGATGGGCTGTTGTTTGGCCTCAGTTGGGTTTCCTTGTGGGAAAGGTAAGGAGGGTTGTTCCAGCTCTACACAGAATCTGTTTAATTTTGTCAATAATATTTGCCATCCATGTTATTTTAAGAGATATGTTATGGTTAGGGCATTAACTAATGTGTAGATGTGCTTATTTTTGATAGATTGACTTATATTTTTGATATTTTCGATGTTTCCATGAGGCAGAGCATATTTGATGTTGTTTTAGGTTTAATTGTGTATTTTATTGGTTTTGGTTTTTTATATTCTGAATATATTTAACATTTATAATTTCCTGTCATATGTTGTAGTTTATCTTTTCAGTGTTTAAGTTAGTTTGTGAGCCACATTTACATTATTTATTTATGATAATTTGTTATACATTGTAATCTTTGAAGTTATTTTGTGATGTACTCAGTTGTGTTTCCTTGTGGGAAAGTGGTTGCAGTGCCATTTCAGCTGTGAGAGTGACAAAATGAAGAGAGGAGTCCATTAAAAGGAAAGCTGCTCTGTTTGGCTCAACCACGGTCTTGGGGTCTTTCTTATTCATCCTATCATACATACACATAACGCAGAGACATTTTAGGGAAGCACACCAATGAAGAGGGTTACATAAACATTAATAAAAGGTCTCGTCTCTGAAGGAGGAATGTGGCATTTGTTCACCACTTGTTTCAAAGAGTCCTTAGCAGCTGCATCAGCTCACTCATCATTTCCTGAAAGCCCAATATGTCCTGGAACCCAGTAAAAAATATGATAAAACTGATTTTGTAGATGGTGAACTTTGGTTAAAATACTATCAATCAAAGGATGATCCTTTCTTTGAAGATTTCATCACGTGGAGGCATGATTTGGAGTCTTTTGTTGGACATTTTCTATATATCCCAAAGCTAAAAGTAAAGCACAGACTTCAGATATTGAACATTCTTTAGGCAGACTGATTCCATAATGTTGTTGTCCAGTCAACATTGCTGCTTTGAAGCGTCAATAAATAAATAAATAAATAAACAACCATTGACACTGCTGAAGTGTCTACATAAATAACATATTGTAATACAATAAACATGAGAATATATCTAAATTTGAAGGCACATCTAGTCTACTATACTATAAATGGGCATTTTCATGAATACGATTCATTCATTCCTTAATTTTCCTTCAGCTTAGTCCCTTTATTCATCAGAGGTCACCACAGCGGAATGAACCACCAACTATTTCAGCATATGTTTCACACAGCGGACGCCCTTCCAGCTGCAACCCAGTACTGGGAATCACCCATACACACTCATTCACACGCACTCATACACTACGGCCAATTTAGTTTATTCAATTCCCCTATAGCGCATGTGTTTGGACTGTGAGGGAAACTGGAGCACCCGGAGGAAACCCACGCCAACACGGGGAGAACATGCAAACTCCACACAGAAACGCCAACTGACCCAACCGGGACTCGAACCAGCGATCTTCTTGCTGTGAGGCCACAGTGCTAACCACTGAGCCACGGTGCCGCCCACATGAATAAGATTACCTTGCTAAATTTTTGCCAATGTAACTTAGCAAAAAAAGTTTAGAATGTAAAATAAAGTGATGGATTCGGATTTCTGTCTTCCAATCCGTCTCAAGCAAGGATCAACGTTTATCCTTTTCTCATTATCCTTTTTCTCATTGCTTTATTAATAGGATTCTTTGAATCAGTATTTCATCTTGAAATGATTTTGACTAATGAATAAAGTTAACACACTGCTTAATATAAGAATGTTCAGTGCATTTGCCTGTCTCTTTGTAACTCTATTTTCAGGAGCCACCAAACCAGGTCATGGAGACCTCGAGTGGAACTGAAGGGCTTGATGATTGAAATCAACACTCAGCCTTGGATAAGAAACAGATTGTACTTTGAGTGTGTGTGTGTGTTCTATTCATAGTGGATCCTTTTCACAGGTCTGAGGTCAGCTCTAAACAGTCTAGTGGATGTCTGACGTTTGTACAGTCGTGGCCAAAATTTTTAAGAATGACACAAATTTTAGTTTTCACAAAGTTTGCTGCTGAACTGCTTTTAGATCTTTGTTTCAGTTGTTTCTGTGATGTACTGAAATATAATTACAAGCACTTCATACGTTTCAAAGGCTTTTATCCACAATTACATGACATTTATGCAAAGAGTCAGTATTTGCAGTGTTGGCCCTTCTTTTTCAGGACCTCTGCAATTTGACTGGGCATGCTCTCAATCAACTTCTGGGCCAACACCCTATCCTCTGCTGTCACTTCTATGCTCCCCCCACCTGACCAGCTCACTCTACTAAACACTGACAGTGCCACTGACTCTCTATGCTCCACACTAACATCCTGTCTAGATGGTTTGTGTCCACTCGTCTCTCGAGCGGCTCGTGCTACCCCCTCTGCTCCGTGGCTATCTGATGTTCTCCGTGAACACAGATTCAGGCTCAGGTCTGCTGAGAGAAAGTGGCGCAAATCTAACAATCCTGCCGACCTCTCTCTCTATCAGTCTCTCCTCTCTTCTTTTTCTACTGACGTCTCAGCGGCCAAGACTCAGTTCTACCATACTCGAATTAACAACTCACCTGACTCTCGGACTCTCTTCAAAACCTTCTCTGCTCTTCTTTGTCCTCCTGCCCCTCCTCGGACTTGACGGCTGATGATTTTGCTTCCTTCTTTGTACAGAAGACCACCACCATCAGCAGTCAGTTCACTGCTCCGCCTCAGATGGACCACGCTCCGACTCCTGAGACCTTGCTCCCCTCGTTCTCTGCACTAACGGAGGACGACATTGCGAAGATCATTGCCTCCAACCACCCGATTACCTGCCCGCTGGATCCTATCCCCACCCATCTACTTTAGGCTATCTCTCCATCGGTCGTCCCTGCACTCACACACATCATCAACTCATCTCTAAACTCTGGTACATTTCCTACAGCCTTTAAGGAGGCTCACATCACCCCGCTCCTAAAGAAACCCTCTCTTAATCCTGCACTTCTAGAAAACTACAGACCGGTATCTCTCTTGCCCTTCCTTGGAAAAACTCTGGAGCGTGTCGTCTTTGACCAACTCTCATCCTTCCTTACTCAGAACAACCTCCTGGACAGCAAGCAGTCAGGTTTTAAGAGGAACCACTCCACGGAGACTGCACTGCTCTCGGTTGTTGAAGACCTAAGACTGGCTAGGGCAGCCTCTAAGTCATCGGTCCTCATCCTGCTGGATCTTTCAGCTGCTTTTGACACGGTTAACCATTGCATACTCCTTTCGACCCTCAAGACCTTGGGAATCTCTGATACAGCTTTCCAGTGGTTCCAGTCTTACCTCTCAGGCAGGTCCTTCAGGGTATCGTGGAAAGGTGAAGTCTCGGAATCGCAACATCTCAAGACCGGCGTCCCTCAGGGCTCAGTGCTCGGACCGCTGCTCTTCTCAATCTACATGACAACATTGGGATCCGTCATTCAAAAGCATGGCTTTTCCTATCACTGCTATGCGGGCGACACGCAGCTTCACCTTGCGTTCCATCCTGATGATCAATCGGTTTCAGCACGCGTCTCGGCATGCCTGAGTGACATCTCGCTCTGGATGAGGAACCATCACCTACAGCTGAACCTTACGAAAACTGAACTTCTCGTCATCTCCGCCAACCCTAAGATCCGTCACAACCTCTCTGTTCAACTGGGATCATCGACCATTGCACCCTCCAGAACAGCCAAAAACTTGGGAGTAATAATCGATGACCAGCTAACCTTCACAGATCATATTGCCAACACTGCCAGGTCCTGCAGATTCCTTCTCTACAACATTAGGAAGATCAGACCTTTTCTCTCAGAGCATGCTGCACAAATCCTGGTACAAAGTCTGGTCCTGTCCAGGCTGGATTACTGCAATGCTTTACTCGCTGGACTCCCGGCCTGCACTATCAAACCTCTACAGATGATACAGAATGCGGCGGCAAGAGTGGTCTTCAAGGAACCGAAAAGAGCGCATGTAACACCCCTCTTTGTCAGGTGACATTGGCTCCCTATAGCCGCCCGCATCGAATTCAAAGCTCTGCTCATATCCTACAAGACCACCACAGGTTTAGCACCCGCCTACCTTCACTCACTAATACAGACATATTTACCCTCCAGATCACTGCGCTCTGCTAACGAGCGTCGTCTCATGGTGCCATCCCAAAAAGGTAAGAAATCACTCTCCCGCACTTTCTCTGAATCGGTCCCACGATGGTGGAACGATCTGCCTCTTACAACACGTTTGGCAGACTCTGTGTCCATCTTTAAAAATTGCCTTAAAACTCATCTCTTCCGTCTACTCCTGACCCACTAATAAAAAAAAAATTTTTAAAAACCTTGACTGCACTTAGCTCGTATATTGTGTTTTACCTACTCAAGACTAGTCCGATTTCACTTATGTATGCTTTGTTTCCTCTTGTACTGATTGCTTCTTTTGTGAACCTCAATTGTAAGTCGCTTTGGATAAAAGCGTCAGCTAAATGACTAAATGTAAATGTAAATGTAAATGATGGTAGCGCTCACCTTTTCTTCTCCGGACAAGCCTTTTTCCAGATGCCCCAAACTATCGGAAAGGGGCTTCATCGGAGAATATGACTTTGCCCCAGTCCTCAGCAGTCCATTCACCATACTTTTTGCAGAAGATCAATCTGTCCCTGATGTTTTTTTTGGAGAGAAGTGGCTTCTTTGCTGCCCTTCTTGACACCAGGCCATCTTCCAAAAGTCTTCGCCTCACTGTGCGTGCAGATGCGCTCACACCTGCCTGCTGCCATTCCTGAGCAAGCTCTGCACTGGTGGCACTTTGATCCCGCAGCTGAATCCTCTTTAGGAGACGATCCTGGAGCTTGCTGGACTTTCTTGGATGCCCTAAAGCCTTCTTAACAAGAATTGAACCTCTTTTCTTGAAGTTCTTGATGATCCTATAAATTGTTGATTTAGGTGCAATCTTAGTAGCCCAATATCCTTGCCTGTGAAGTTATTTTTATGCAACGCAATGATGGCTGCAAGCGTTTCTTTGCAGGTCACCATGGTTAACAATGGAAGAACAATGATTTCAAGCATCACCCTCCTTTTAACATGTCAAGTCTGCCATTCTAACCCAATCAGCCTGATATAATGATCTCCAGCCTTGTGCTCGTCAACATTCTCACCCGAGTTAACAAGACGATTAATGAAATGATCTCAGCAGGTCCTTTTATCGACAGCAATGAAATGCAGTGGAAAGTTTTTTTCAGGATTAAGTTAATTTTCATGGCAAAGAAGGACTACGCAATTCATCTGATCACTCTTCATAACATTCTGGAGTATATGCTTTTGGCCACGACTGTATGCTTGAGATATTGTTCAGAAATGTACACACTCCCATGGAAATTTTCCTAGTCTATCTGTTTTAACCAATCAGGTTTAAACGCCTATATGTATGACGCAATTAATGAGGTTATGTGAGAGTATAATTGATGTTGATTTGGGATTGTAAGCAGAGCGGCATAGGAACTCATTGCGAGTGTTGAAGCTGGCTTCTGCTGATGAAACTGCAAACTATCTTCAGTAAACTTTATTTATTTAAATCTCTGACTCCGGCTCTTCTTCATCTGACAGACTGCTCATTCTTTGGGTTAAAAGTGTAAACTATTCCTACAAAAGCAATCAAAAACAGAGTTGATCATTGGTTTATTTTTATTTATATCTAAGTAAAAAGAACAATTTATGACGGTAAAACAAACTAAACTAAACACAAAATAATATATTATTTAATATAGCCCATTTCTGTTTTCATAACAGAACAATGTTATACATTACAGAGCATTATAATAAGTGAAAAAGAAAGACATAACCACATCCTAAATTTAGCTAATATAACAAATCACATATTTTTATTGTGTATAGATTTTTCCATAAGAGAACAATGTTGTATATTGCACAATGAACCTAAATTGGCATTAAAGCTAAATTTAAAAAAGATATATTCATGACAGAACCAAATCCTGAATGAATACATGATTATATATTATTTTAATATATTGAGTTTATCCATAACAGAGAATCCAAACTGCACCTGAGCCTAAAGTTTAGAGTTTAGAGATTAAAAAAGTAAGAATAAAGTTAAAAATATGTAAATGAATAAGCACCCTCTAGTATATTATTTAGACACATGGTCATCTTCCTTTAATTAGAGCTGTGCAAAAATAAAGTTAGCCTATTTATCATAATTGATGTTGCTAACCGGTCTTTATCATATCATTTTAATCAGTTTCAGAATCATAAACACACTCGTTTGTAGTGAAAATTGTACACGGCACTGTACATTACTGTAATTGTTTTCTAATCTACATTGTAACTGGTTAAAAGACAATAAACATTTAGATTTTTCCTTCTTAACATTTCATAAAATACCTGTGCGTCCTTAACCCGTTCACCTTTTTTGACTATTTATTTTTAATTTACCTTTGAACAGTAAGCAAATGTGCAATAATTATTTCATATAAGGGAGAATGTGCATTTACCAAACCCCTGTACTGTTGGTCAGGGTTGACTGAGATGCAGCCCTACATTACTGTGATGGTTAGGTTTAGGGTTAGACGTTAATAAAATACAATTTAATGGGTTATTTAATAAATATTATGAATAATACTCTTTATAAATACTGTTTTTACATTACTGTGAGGGTTGGGTAGGGATGGTAAACATAAATAAAATACAATTAATGGATAATTTAATAAATAATATAAATAATTATCATTAACTTCCGGCTGCAGCTGTATCCAACCAGCAGAACCCGATCCACATTATTATACACAAGTCAGAAATAAAAAAGAAAAGCTCTATATTATTAGTTGAGCTTATGTAAAACAAAATATTTTTAATTTGAAATAATTAGGGTATAGCTGTAATTCACTTAGAAGTCAGCCATTTCAGTTTATTGACTATTAATCTAAAGTTAAATTATATATATTTATTTATTAGGGCTGAACAATATATCGTTTGAGCATGGAGATATCGCAAAATATGTATCTGCAATAGTGACATTGCAAGATTAGATTATTTATTAAAGATTAAAAGACAAAGATATTTTATTTTTTTATCATTATTTATACAATGATGACCGTGTTTTTACATTTGATGGTTCAATTCCTGTTCTTAAATACTGTTAGACTCCCCAGAAAACCATAGAGCATTGTTTATTTATTTACATTTGCTTGTAATTTATTATAATTTATGCAGATGCACTGCATAGAAAAAGTCCATCATAGAAAAAGCACTGTATCATCACAGTCAATCTAAATTAATGAAATCTTTCCAAATAGAGCTGTTCAAGTCATCTGGTGAAATTATATTCATATCGCAATATATATATATATATATATAGCAGCAAAAGAAAATATCGCAATGTCAGATTTTTCCATTATCGTGCAGCCTTAATATATATTTATTTATTTATTTTATGTAATATAAATTAGGGCAGCGCGGTGGCGCAGTGGTTAGCGCTGTCGCCTCACAGCAAGAAGGTCGCTGGTTTGAGTCTTGGCTCAGTTGGCATTTCTGTGTGGAGTTTGCATGTTCTCCCCGTGTTGGCGTGGGTTTCCTCCGGGTGCTCCGGTTTCCGCCACAGTCCAAACACATGCGCTATAGGTGAATTGGGTAAGCTAAATTGTCCGTAGTGTGTGTGAATAGGGTGTATGGGTGTTTTCCAGTGGTGGGTTGCAGCTGGAAGGGCATCTGCTGCGTAAAACATGTGCTGGATAAGTCGGCGGTTCATTCCGCTGTGGCGACCCCAGATTAATAAAGGGACTAAGCCGAAAAGAAAATGAATGAATGAATGAATAACGCAGGTGGAATGTTTAACAGCAGCCTACATATTTAATAATAACTTGAATCATATTTTCAGTATGTGCAGTCAGTACATTACACAAAGCATTTCACAGTGCACAGACTATAGTAAAGCATTATTAATAAACCCAATTCAAGATGGTATCCCATGCCAATTATTTTATTTCTATTTATTTCTCAAAAGATGTAACACTTCAACAGCTGGACAAAAAAATAAATAGATAATGAATGGACAGATGTTGCCAGGTTTTCATAAAAGCTTAAATGCACAATTATTTTCTTAGAAGAACTCAACCTGTTTTTGTTTTTTTTAAATGAGGGCAGCACGGTGGCTCAGTGGTTAGCACTGTTGCATCACAGCAAGAAGGTCGCTGGTTCGAGTCCCGGCTGGGCCAGTTGGCATTTCTGTGTGGAGTTTGTATGTTCTCCCCGTGTTGGCGTGGTTTGGCCGTAGTGTATGAGTGTGTGTGTGTGTGTGTGAATGTGAGCGTGTATGGGTGTTTCCCAGTACTGGAAGGGCATCCGCTGCATAAAACATATGCTGGAATAGTTGGTGGTTCATTACGCTGTGGCGACCCCTGATGAATAAAGGGACTAAGCTGAAGGAAAATGAATGAATGAACGAATTTTTTAATGAACCAGTTGATGGAGCCTTTTCACAAGACGCATTTATAACACATTTAACGGTCATCAGCATCTTAAATCTTTGAATTAAAATCCTTTTTAATAATTTGATTTAAAAAAATATGAACATTTATCTGTATTTTTGTATGTATTTTATCATCTTTGCATCAAATTACAAAAAAATGAATGACCGCTTGTGTGAGGTGTGTGAAATGCAGCATCTTTGTAATGGTGGGACAGTAAATCTGACGTTATTCTCTCTTCTGTCTGCCGTTATCAGTCTCACACTATTGTTTTCCTCTTGCTGAAAGTCTTGATAACACCATCCTGGAGTTTTTCTGTCATTATTTCAGCAAATAGGATTGTAAAATAATGATTTGTTGTACTCTCCCATTCACTGCGCTCTGAGTTTACACACTATGACGACTTCTGCTGCTGAGAAACACGACAATGTGAACAGGGTCCATTGAGCATAACAATAATCGAGCAAAATAATAAGAATAACTGCACTGTTAAAAATTATATGATCAACTAGTCCTGACAGCATATGTTTTAGGTCATTGTAAGCTATTAAACTAAGTTAATCATGTTCTAACTTAATTTTATAAGTTACGCAAGCTGTTTTAAGTCAGTTTAACATAATATAAGTTCAATGGACTCATAAGGTTAATTTTATTCAGCTTACAAATTTATGGCAAGCAGGATTTTTTTACAGTGTGAGCAAAAATCTTGCCACGAGAAGATCACTGATATTGCTTTTCTCCAGTGTAAATTTTTTCATGATATTTCAGGCTCCCTGAAAAAGTGAAACTCTTCTCACAGTGTGAACACTGATACGGTTTCTCTCCAGTGTGAATCCTCTGGTGCTTCTTTAAGTGGCTCGATGAACTGAAGCTTCTCCCACAGTCTGAACACACGTGAGGTTTGACTCCAGTATGAACGCTCTGGTGAATTCTTACATTTTCCAGTCGTGAAAAACTCTTTCCGCAAAAAGAGCAACAGTGAGGCTTCAGTCCCGAGTGAACTTTCAGATGTGTGCTCAAGTTTGACGCATAAACAAATGTTTTATCGCACTGATCACAGCTTAATGGCTTCCCTCTAGTGTGAGACAGCAGATGCTCTTTGAGGACGTTTTTATATCTGAAACTCTTTCCACACTGAGAGCAGGTATACGGTCTTTCTCCGGTGTGAATCCTCATGTGTGAAACCAGCTTTCCTTTCTCTGTGTAACTCTTTCCACATTCAGTGCATGTCAACAGTCTTTCTCCAGTGTGAAATCTCATGTGTCTGCCAAAATCTGATTTTTTTTGGTAACTCTTCCCACACTCAGAGCAGATGAACGGTCCTTTTACTCCAGTTTTTCCAGCTTGTTTCTGTCTGAAAGTGTCTTCAGTCTGTGATCTGACCGCATTTCCATCTTCACCTATGGAAAGATTAAGTTTATTAAACCAATGGTGTTTGTCTTCATTCATTCCAAAATCAATTAATTCAATAGAGCTATTAAATAAGCATAAATGTGGAACAAAATGGAAATATAATTTTAGCAAAACTTATGATATATGGTTTGTAATGTTATGTAATTTTTCACATTAATGTTCCTTATTCATTCACTCATTCATTTTCTTTTCGGCTTAGTTCCTTTATTAATCAGGGGTCGCCACAGCAGAATGAACCACCATCTTATATAGCATATGTTTTACACAGCGGATGCCCTTCCAGCCACAACCCATCACTGGGAAACACCCATACACTCTCATTCACTACGGACAATTTAGCTTACACAATTCACCTACAGCGTATGTCTTTGGACTTGTGGGGGAAACCGGAGCACACGGAGGAAACCCACGCCAACATGGGGAGAACATGCAAACTCCACACAGAAATGCCAACTGACCAAACCGAGGCTCGAACCGGTGACCTTCTTGCTGTGAGGCGACATCGCTACCCACTGCGCCACCGCAGTGATGTTCCTTACCAGTCATTAAAAAGAAAGAATAAATACAAACACAAACCTGTTTGTTCCTCTGTCTCTTCCTCTTTTATTCTGCAGGGTTCTTCCTCAATCTCCATCTTTACTATAGTATGTCTGGATGTTTCTCCAGCAGTAATTCCTCCTGCTTGCTTCTTCTTCAGCTGTGGAAAAATGGGAATATTCTAACATCTTAACTCTCATCATGTGTAAATATATAGATAAGTTGATTAATTTCAAGTTGGACATGAGGAAAGTAATCAACAAGAACATCAGAGTTAGATGTGTTTCCAGTAGCCGCTACTGTTGATTGTTTTGATTCACTAAAATGAACCGACTCTTAAGAATCATTCGTTCGGGAATCAAACTCAAGCTCCATACGCGTACGAGTTGAATTTCCTCAATAAAAAATAAAATAAACACACTCACAAACTGGCAAAAATCTGATGTAAAGTAGCTCTCTACTCACATATTGATAAAACAAGCTCACAAACAAATAATCAGCCGTTGGGTTTAGTAATGCGATTGCCATTTAACTGCAGACCATCAATACGAACGCAATGTCTGTTGTCAGTTTCGTATATAAACAGTCAATAATTAGGATGATACAAATTACCAGCGTAATATTATTTTTCCTTACATATATTAATGAGAAATGTAAACATCATTTAGTCAATATGGCATAAAATAATATCGGGGAAAGACCATTTATTCACCGCCAGCTCAGCTTCAGCACCACATCTGTTTTGTGCATCACATAAATAGTTCCGTGTTTCTGCATATAGTTCCTCTCTCCACCGGCTTAAAGGGATAGTTCACCCCCCCAAAATTAAATTTGTCACCATTTACCCACCCTTTCACTTGTTTCAAACCTTTATGAGTTTCTTTCTTTTGTTGAGCACAAAGAAAGATATTTTAAAGAACGCTAGAAACCTGTAACCATTGACTTCCATAGTATTTCTTTTTCCTATGGAAGTCAATGGTTACAGGTTTTCATCTCTCTTCAAAATATCTTTCTTTGTGTTTAACAGAAGAAAGAAACTCAAAGGTTTGAGGGTGAGTATAGTAAATGAATTTTCGTTTTCCTTTCAAAATTAAAAATGCACTCGCTATTTTCCTAACCAGAGCTCTCAACACAGAAACAGGACCCTATCTAACAAAAGCTGGTAAAAATATAATTATCATTACTTATGCTTATTATAATTATAAGTATAATTACTCTAAAATTCACTATTTGAAAAGAATAGCAAGAATCAAATTTATTATAGTTATTATTTACAAACTATTCATTCATTCATTCATTTTCTTTTCGGCTTAGTCCCTTTATTAATCTGGGGTCGCCACAGCGGAATGAACCGCCAACTTATCCAGCATATGTTTTACGCAGCGGATGCCCTTCCAGCTGCAACCCATCACTGGGAAACATTCATACACACTCATTCACACACATACTATTTACACACTAGTTACTAATTATTAATCAAATAATTAATTACAGTACAATAATTATAGTTTTATCAGTTTCTTTATTACTGGATCTTCTAATTTTTTGATTGTGATTTTGTTATTGACTTTTACTTCTTTTAATACCCTTATTGAAATTAAATAGAACAGAAATAGCACTTCTCTGATAGATACTTTTTTAGGTAATGCTGTTACAGTTTTTTACAATCACTATGACAGTTTTTTCAATACATTTAACAAGTTTCCTAAACTCTTAGCGCACCAACACACCTAAAACACACAATTGGCAAAACGGTTAATTTCGTGCTCAAAATCACACATTGTAAACTAAACCCCAAAACTAATTTTCAAAATACAATAACAAACTAACACAATACTCTATGTCTAACAAAACACTGCAAGCATGTTTTAAAATCAAATAATTATTCAAAACACGGCAGCAGTAATGTGGTCGATGTACCGGTCCGTTGTGGTAAAGAAGGAGCTGAGACGAAAGGCAAAGCTCTTAGGTTACCGGTCAATCTACGTTCCTACTCTCACCTATGGTCGTGAGCTTTGGGTCATGACCGAAAGGACAAGATCTCGGACACAAGCGGCTGAAATGAGTTTCCTTCACAGGGTGGCAGGGCGCACCCTTATAGATACAGGTCCTTCTCAAAAAATTAGCATATTGTGATAAAGTTAATTATTTTCTGTAATGTACTGATAAACATTAGACTTTCATATATTTTTAGATTCATTACACACAACTGAAGTAGTTCAAGCCTTTTATTGTTTTAATATTGATGATTTTGGCATACAGCTCATGAAAACCCAAAATTCCTATCTCAAAAAATTAGCATATTTCATCCGACCAATAAAAGAAAAGTGTTTTTAATACAAAAAAAAGTCAACCTTCAAATAATTATGTTCAGTTATGCACTCAATACTTGGTCGGGAATCCTTTTGCAGAAATGACTGCTTCAATGCGGCGTGGCATGGAGGCAATCAGCCTGTGGCACTGCTGAGGTGTTATGGAGGCCCAGGATGCTTCGATAGCGGCCTTTAGCTCATCCAGAGTGTTGGGTCTTGCGTCTCTCAACTTTCTCTTCACAATATCCCACAGATTCTCTATGGGGTTCAGGTCAGGAGAGTTGGCAGGTCAATTGAGCACAGTAATACCATGGTCAGTAAACCATTTACCAGTGGTTTTGGCACTGTGAGCAGGTGCCAGGTCGTGCTGAAAAATGAAATCTTCATCTCCATAAAGCTTTTCAGCAGATGGAAGCATGAAGTGCTCCAAAATCTCCTGATAGTTAGCTGCATTGACCCTGCCCTTGATAAAACACAGTGGACCACCACCAGCAGCTGACATGGCACCCCAGATCATCACTGACTGTGGGTACTTGACACTGGACTTCAGGCATTTTGGCATTTCCCTCTCCCCAGTCTTCCTCCAGACTCTGGCACCTTGATTTCCGAATGACATGCAAAATTTGCTTTCATCCGAAAAAAGTACTTTGGACCACTGAGCAACATTCCAGTGCTGCTTCTCTGTAGCCCAGGTCAGGCGCTTCTGCCGCTGTTTCTGGTTCAAAAGTGGCTTGACCTGGGGAATGCGGCACCTGTAGCCCATTTCCTGCACACGCCTGTACACGGTGGCTCTGGATGTTTCTACTCCAGACTCAGTCCACTGCTTCCGCAGGTCCCCCAAGGTCTGAAATCGGTCCTTCTCCACAATCTTCCTCAGGGTCCGGTCACCTCTTCTCGTTGTGCAGCGTTTTCTGCCACACTTTTTCCTTCCCACAGACTTCCCACTGAGGTGCCTTGATACAGCACTCTGGGAACAGCCTATTCGTTCAGAAATGTCTTTCTGTGTCTTACCCTCTTGCTTGAGGGTGTCAATGATGGCCTTCTGGACAGCAGTCAGGTCGGCAGTCTTACCCATGATTGCGGTTTTGAGTAATGAACCAGGCTGGGAGTTTTTAAAAGCCTCAGGAATCTTTTGCAGGTGTTTAGAGTTAATTAGTTGATTCAGATGATTAGGTTAATAGCTCGTTTAGAGAACCTTTTCATGATATGCTAATTTTTTGAGATTTTCATGAGATGTATGCCAAAATCATCAATATTAAAACAATAAAAGGCTTGAACTACTTCAGTTGTGCGTAATGAATCTAAAATATATGAAAGTCTAGTGTTTATCAGTACATTACAGAAAATAATTAACTTTATCACAATATGCTAATTTTTTGAGAAGGACCTGTAGGGTGAGGAGCTCTGTCACCCGGGAGGAGCTCGGAGTAAAGCCGCTGCTCCTCCACATCGAGAGAAGCCAGCTGAGGTGGCTCGGGCATCTTTTTCGGATGCCTCCTGGACGCCTACCTAGGGAGGTGTTCCAGGCATGTCCCACCGGGAGGAGGCCTCGGGAAAGACCCAGGACACGCTGGAAGGACTATGTCTCTCGGCTGGCCTGCGAATGCCTCGTGATCCCCCCGGAGGAGCTGGAGGAAGTGTCTGGGGAGAGGGAAGTCTGGGGTTCTCTCCTAAGACTGCTGCCCCCACGACCCGGCCCCGGAAAAGCGGATGAAAATGAATGAATGAATGAATGTAGTCAAAACACTAACACATGTGCTCTTCCAACAGGAACATTTAGTCAATCATAACACATTGACAAAAAACACTATGATCAGCTCAAATGACAGAAACTGCATTATTTTATGTGTCAGGTCTGCCCTTATATTTGAAGCATCTGTACATTTTTGTTTTGTTGGGTTTAGTAAATGCATGCATTTTGTTTCTTTTGCTGCAGAAATTTTGTACAAAAAATGAACGACCATATCAGAGTAGCTTTATAAAATGTACAGTTTATGTAAAAAAATAAATAAAATACAGACACAGAATTGCTGCAGTACAGACTTTATTTGCAAAAGGACATTAGAATCAGAATCAGTAAGAGCTTTATTGCCAGGTATGTTCACACATACGAGGAATTTATTTTCGT
>CAIGQV010008002.1:0-11126 GCA_903798115.1 Danio jaintianensis
CCAAGTATGGGACACCATACTTGGCCACACTACACTTCACTTCATTAAGTAAGCTACATTGTTCGTAGTGTATGTGTGTGAATGAGTGTGTATGGATGCTTCCCAGTGATGGGTTGCAGCTGGAAGGGCATCTGCTGCGTAAAACATATGCTGGATAAGTTGGCGGTTCATTCCGTTGTGGCGACCCCAGATTAATTATCGGGACTAAGCCGAAAAGAAAACGAATGTGAAATCTGATTTTAGATTCATTTACTCCTGTTATAGGAGACTCCAGCACAATATTTGGACACTTTAAAATATTACATGACTTGGTCTTTGATTATTAAAGGTAACCAGATTTAAGACATTGCTTTTGTGACTCCAGAATGTGTCTGTAAAGTTTCAGGTCAAAATGCAGAGCATTTATTATACCCTGTTGAAAATGCCGATTTTTGAGGGGTCAGAGGGAATTGTAGCAGTTTTTGCATCTGTGCCTTTAAATGCAAATGAGATGGTTATCTTCGCCCACTCGCCAGCTAGCTCTCTGCAACTCTCACACGGTCGCCCACTGAAGCTAAGCAGGGCTGAGCCTGGTCAGTACCTGGATGGGAGACCACATGGAAAAGCTAGGTTGCTGCCGGAAGTGGTGTTAGTGAGGGCAACAGGGGCACTCAACCTGTGGTCTGTATAGGCCCTAAAGCCCCAGTATAGTGAAGGCTACTCTATACTGCTCAGTGAGCTCCGTCTTTTGGATGAGACGTTAAACCGAGGTCCTGACTCTCTGTGGTCGTTAAAAATCCCAGGATGTCCTTCGAAAAAGAGAGATTCCCCCAAAAAATGTGTAAAGTGCTTTGAGTGTTCAGAAAAAGTGCTATATAAATTTAAGGAATTATTCTTATCATATTAGGATAAACATGTCAAAAATGACTCAGACACACACAAACATGCGCACGCTTAACACGTTGTGCTGTTTTTGGTCGTTTACTCACGGTAAATGTGGTAAACCAAACAGGTAAATATGCTGTTGAGATCCATTATGCTACTGTACAAATAAACCTGATTTAACATCCACAAACTGGCACTCCTGTTGTGTGTTTGAAGCATGTTCACTATGCAGAAGTGCTGATTCCAGTGGTTATAACATACATAGCTCAACAAGTAGAGTTTAAGATGCCATACAAACACAAAGTGTAGCACTTACTGCTTCTTGAAGTGCAGTTTGACCACAGAGAGTTATAACAGATCAGTTCATCCCAGTTTCTTTGCTAATTCTGTCTTGTGGACATGGTTATGTGCGTCAGGTTAATACTGAGACATGGTAATATGTGCCTGTCAGTCCATATCGGTTGGCGGGGAAAACCACACTGCTAAGTCACATTGTGATCATTTTAATAACCACTAATTCCTAATCCCAGGTACATTTTTGGTATTAGGATCCTATTTTAACATCAGGAAATAAAAAAGGGACTTGTTGTGTTTATATTTCTCAATATGAATGTGGACACACATGTACCTACACACAGTTCTGTCCAAACAGCTTACAAAAGTTGATTTTGCATGAATGGTGCCCTTTAAATATCCTAATAGAAGGAGAAATTTGACTGTGGTTTTTGGTTTTGAACAGTTGTTTTACAGCAGGCATTTTCTCCATCACTCACCCCAGCCCAACACCATGATCTTCCTCATGTAGTTTGTGATGATGACGTTCTGTCGGATGAGCCATAAGTACATGTGAAGAGCTTGAATGAAGAACCAGGTGAATGTGGTCAGCATGGAGTAATGCATCAGCAGCGCTATGAAGACACATGCATTCTTGTCTCCTGAGTTTGCCACGCTCTCATTTGACAGAAAAGACACATTCAGGAGAAACAGAGCCACTAATATGTTGATCAAGATCTTCGTGGCCTGATTGGATTTGGCTTTCCTGTTGAAACAAAGAATCTTTACTTTAAAGTGATCATGAGCTACCTCAGTTTTCCTTATTTTGTTCTGTTCTCTGAGGTCCACTTATGATGTAATCAAGATATTTACATCAAAAAATATCATAATATAGTACGTAATTAAAACAAACGCAGTATTCTATATAAATAAGTAGTTGTCTATTTTTCTGTCCTGTTTTTAAGCCTTGTCAGAAGAGCAGGGTCTGGTTGCAGACTGGGTGCAAATGCAAGCTGAGCTGCATGCAATGCTTTTAAAGTCCACATGAACCGGAAGCTGCGACTGTTGTTGTTGTTGTTGTTGTTTCTTTCGTATTGTGTCGCAGTTCCTAGAGAAATGGAATATTAAATGAGAAAACAGTGGGTGTGGCTTGTTTTTTTCTACTGAGACCTGATTGGATGTAGTAAAGTAGGAGTTTCATTTAGAAAGATGGAGAAAAGGGTTTGGGGAGGGTTATTACAACCTAACAGACTCCTCCTCCTCACCATTACTGCAAAATTGAATGAAACACAGATTTCTCAAAGGTCCGAGTCTGTAAAATGATCTGAATTTCCCATCACTCCTGCTGTGATTGGCTAACAGTTTTAAAATTAAATCAGGGTTTAACAGGTAGTGCAGTAGAAGTGGGCGTTAATCTTCTGTGGAGGCGGAGCTTATCCACTTTATTACATCATAGAGTCAAACATTCCAGAACATGTGGTTTTGTCTTTAATATAAGCTGATTTTTAGAGAATCCACAAAGTGTTGAGTTCTGAAACTTACAGAGTGTTTTCATAGTACTATGAGCCTTTACAGTATATGTCAAAAGATCAGGGGCATTTTGGTTTCTTAGTTAAAAGTGCCACAGAATGATTATATAGAGGCAAACCCAATATTATTCATACCCCTGGCAAATTCTGACTTAAAGTTTTACTTCAGATGTAAATAACTGCTGAGAAATATTTTTTTCCTCACAATGATGCCTGTTGTACATCGTCTTATTATCTTTTAGGAGAAGATTTACGGTAAAAAAAAACAAACAAAAAAAAACTTTAGGTCAGAATTAGCCAGGGGTATGAATAATTTCAGGCTTGACTGTAGATATACTGTAGATATACCTAGGCATAGGTGAATAATAAGAGTTCAGTGCATGGAAGTGACATACCGTCAGCCTCAAACACCATTGTTTCCTCGTTCTCATATAAATGGGTGTAATTCTCATGCAAACGAATGTAAAATTCCAGTGAAAAATCGGTTCATTGGAACAAAGCACAGACTGTTACATTGCACACAAGATCATTAATATGCATACCCCAGGCTGAGTTTGACTGGCCACAAGGTTTACTAGTAAGATTTCAACAGTTATAATTTCAGCATCTAAGCTTGTATTATACTTATTATGTATGTGGAACTCTTATTTTGAAAATGAGACCAGCATTATAGAGCTCTCAGGTAAAATCAGGTTTTCGTCAGAGCGCAAAATGTGGGATACACAAATTATACATTTATTCAGCACTCTCCGAAGAGGAATATGGTCTTTTTAAATGTATTTTTGTTAGTTTAACATGTATATTGTGAAATAAGCCCTGTATGTTTGTAATGAGGCAACAAACACATGTAGACTGCCAAGTGTTCAATGCACATTTATGCATCATGTCATATCACTCAGATCATTTCTTTTGATTGAAATAATGGCAATTATTTTCAAAAACTCATTTGTTTAAAATATGTTTAAAATACAATTGTAAATATGTCTTTATAGGCCTGTTTCGTTGAATATAATTATAATTTAGACTATATTTCATCCACAAAACATATCAGGAGCAAACTTTTATTTTATTTTATTTCATTCACTCACTCCTTCTAGCTAAAAAAAACCTCTCTATCACTTCAGTTGAAAATTTTGTCATTTAACAAGGCATCTTAATAGAGCAGGGCTCACTAATATTCATGACCATTCCAAATATGGTCAGAGCCAAGCTTTTAATTCTAGGTAATTCCTCTGTTTATAAATAAACATATAATACTAGTTCTGGTTCAATTTTTGCTCTTACATAAGCCGCATACCTAACCCTACCTGACAAAAGTCTTGTGGTGGATCTCAGTTGTAAGAGGAACAAATAATAACTTGACTTCTAGTTGATCATTTGGAAAAGTGGCAGAAGGTGGATTTTTCCCATGAATCATCTGTTGAACTGCATCCCAATCATCACAAATACTGCAGAAGACCTACTGGAACCCGCATGGATCCAAGATTCTCACAGAAATCAGTCAAGTTTGGTGAAGGAGAAATCATGGTTTGGGGTTACATTCAGTATGGGGGCGTGCGAGAGATCTGCAACATCAACAGCCTGAGGTATCAAGACATTTGTGCTGCCCATTACATTACAAACCACAGGAGAGGGCAAATTCTTCAGCAGGATAGCGCTCCTTCTCATACTTCAGCCTCCACATCAAAGCTCCTGAAAGCACAGAAGGTCAAGGTGCTCCAGGATTGGCCAGCCCAGTCACCATACATGAACATTATTGAGGATGTCTGGGGTAAGATGAAGGAGGAGGCATTGAAGATGAATCCAAAGAATCTTGATGAACTCTGGGAGTCCTGCAAGAACGCTTTCTTTGCCATTCCAGATGACTTGATTAATCAGTCATTTGAGTCATTGCAGAGATGTATGGATGCAGTCCTCCAAGCTCATGGGAGTCAGACACAATATTCATTCTGTTTCCACTGCACCATGACTTTATATTCTATACTGGACATTATTTCTGTTATGTGACAAGATTTTTGTCTAAGCAAAGTCAGACCTTAAAGTCCTAATTAAATCATTCAAAATCAAGGCATGATCATATTTTATTTTGGTCAAATAAGCATAATCTAGAGGCCTTTGCCTTTCATATAAGACACTTCTGATACTAGATGATCAACTAGAAGTCAACTTATTATTTGCTGTTCTTAAAACTTGGATAGGTGACAAGACTTTTCTCAGGTAGTGTATATCAGAGAACAATTTTGATTTCATATTCACTCTATGACACCTTTAAAACAGCATTGACTATAAGTAGTGTTTTAATAGACTCTACCGCAGCAGAAAATGGATGAACAGAGTGATGGCCAGAAAAAACACAGAGATCCCGCAGCCGATTGAAGAGATGAGGGTCAGTGACTCCAGATACGGCGCTACAGCGTTTGCATCTGTGACCGGAGACTGAGAAATCAGAGAGAAAACAGACAAAACAGATATTCAGATGATATTTGAAAACTTTAGTTTTTTTTCCACATGAAAAATATGATCGTTATTTATAGTAAATAGTGTAGTTTTTGCTGTAGTGTGGTATTTTACTGTATATATTATAGTATCAACTCTTTATTAATCAATTTTCCAGCATATTGTAGTGTTGAATATAGTTACTGATAAACATTAATTAATACTGTAGTATACTTTAGAATTTACTACAGTGTGGTGTATTGTTGTATAATATACTCTATAATTTTGAAAAACAACAGTATGGGTCATTTGTTTATATTACTATAGTTGTGTTACCATTACAACTATAGAATCACAGATAAAGTACTTTACTATAGTATATAGTGCTGTACAATATATCGTTTCAGCATCGATATCGCAATGTACACATCTGCAATAGTCACATCGTAGCATGTGCTATGTCCAGTCGTGATTATAGTTGAATAGTTTGTCATTGCAAAGTTTATCCATAATGTAGTGAAAGTTTATCCTTTGCATGTTTTTAGACCTGTGAATATTATCAAGCATTCCAATAGAGCTTAAAAGCACAAGAAATTGTAACGTTTGCAGCTTTAGATTACAAAGATTATTTATATTTAATTCAAATATATGTACAATGAATACTATACAGTGATATTTTGCATTTAATTATTTAAGTTTCGTGTATGAATACTATAGGACTTCTCAGAAAATCAGAATAGCACTGTTTATTTAATTTGCATGCATCTTTGTTCTTTGTATTTATCTATGCTTGTTATTTGGTTAGTATGTAGAATGTTATGCAGAATAATCAACCTAAAATTATGATCTGCAAAATATATTGCAGAAAAACAAAATATCGTAATGTTCATTTTTTCCAATATCGTGCAGCCCTAATAGTATAGTGTTTTCCAAATAGTAGTAGTAGTAGTAGTAAAACTTTATTGTCCTTGACAGGAAATTTGTTATGGGCATCACCATATTGCTGCAGACATTCCATAAAAAACAAACAATAACAACAATACAAAATACAGTAGTTACAATAATTATAACACTAATTAAGATGAACTCTTGTTAAATAAACCCACTGAAACGGGTACAAAGGATTTCTTATAACGGTTCAACCTACACATTGGGACTCTATATCTCCTACCAGAAGGAAACAGTTCATAATGTGGAAACAAAAAATGAGTTGGATCATTCAGAATCCTTTCCACCTGATTAAGGACACAATTCTCATATAAAACTTGAGGATTAAAATATTCATTGTGCCCAACAATTTTCCATCCTGTCTTTAAGAGATACATCAACTTGTACAGATAGGTTGCCAAACCACACTGTGATACCATATCTAACAATGCTTTCAAGAACAGCTTTATAAAACCACATCATAAGCTTCTTGTTAACTCCAAAAAAGACTCCGTAAAAAATACAATCTCTGGTGTAAACGAGAGCAAACCCACTTTATGTGTGTATTCCATGTAAAAGAACTGTCAATATAAATGCCCAAGTACTTATAGGTCTCTGACTGAGTAATAGGATATATAAACTATATAACAAACACTATATAGGTATAGATCTATAGACATATAAATCTTTTAATTTCATATGCATACATTTGTTAAAGTTATTTTGTCACATTGTGTTCATAAGCATACAGACATGCACTAAAAGCTTTTGATTTAATGTGTTTTTAAGTGAAACATGAATCTTCTTCTCACCATCAGCACTGCGAAGAAGGTCAGATGTGAACATGAGCACTTTATGGTGCTGTTGTTGATTTTGATCGTCTCACAGCCAAAGTTCGTCCACTCAGGATCTCCTTCAAAGAAAAAAAAAGAGCAACCAATTTTATAGAGTTTGTTGACGTGAACTGATATGTAGAGCCATAAATGTATTTACCGTTGCCATCCCAAGAACTACAGGACACATTACCGGCCTGTAAAAACACATTTGAGTTTAGTTTTGTTTTCAGCGTGTGATTATTATTACAAATCATCTTCGTCAACAAAACCATTATTACCGGATTGCTCTGTGTAAAGAGCATTTCAATATTGTTGGTGAGGTTGAAGATATTGGCTCTCATTGTGATTCCATAGACTTCATTATTCAGAAGGGTGTAACTTTTAGTTTGATTCTAGATCACAAATCAAGAGAACAGCAATGTGTGTATGTCACTGATCTAGAAACATTTGTGCATTTTTTTATATAATATTATTTTTAGAAAAAAGCTACACAAACAAAGCAGCACTTGTTACCTTATTCCCCATGTTCTTGAAGCGCAGAACTCCTAAAAACGCACTTCCGTTGTTTTCCAAACGAGATTTATCAAAAGCCTCCTTGGAAATCTTTACAGTCCAGGAACAGTTCATGTCACCTTGACTCTCAACAACCTGTGAAATGACAGCGCAATCTCACGGCAATTCATAACTTTTTGATTAAGTGTCTAATTCGTATGAATTCGTACAATCTAATTCGTACAATTTAGTATGATTTGCTCATCACCCAATGACGGTCGGGTTTAGGGGCGGGGTTTGGTGTCACGCCTCCTTTTTAAAATCGTACATTTTCATACAACTGAACTCTTGCGAATTAGCCACTAAACTGACAAAACGCAAAATACTTTTATTTTCTCGTGAGATCAGGCTGGAAATTATGACATTTTTCTTTATTTTCTTTACATTTTCTTTTTATTTTCTTTACATTTTTAAGTAGAATCTAATTAAAAATGAAAACTAAAACAAATACAAAAGCAACAGTGAGCAAGATTGATTGTTTGGAAACAGTGTTAAAGGGATACAAAATTGAAATTCTGATATTAATTATTCACCCCCATGTAATTCCAATCCCTGAGACCTTTGTTCATATTCAGAGCACTAATTAAGACACTAATTTAGATTAAATCCCAGAGCTCCCTCATCATCAATAGACAGCAAGTGTAATGACACTTTCAACGTCCAGAAAAGACCAAAAACACAGTCAAAACATTCCATGTGACTCCAACTGTAATCATATGATGCTTCAAAACCTTTTGAGTCTTTTGTTTTGCATCAGTGGTTTGGAACGCATATCAAATTGGCAAGATCACGTCATTTCAGCAAACAGCAAACAGGGCTTTATTATGTCATTAGAGTTTCAAAACATCTCAAAAATATTATGTTACTCCAATGGGGTCTGCGTAATACCATAAAATCGTTCAGATCGCCCCCCAGTGTCGAATATATGAACAGGTTTCAGCGTTTTTACCTTATCTCAGATCAGTTTTTTCAGACTTTGTAGACCTTTTAATGAGACATTTGTAAAATGAAATGGAATAATAGTTAATAGTCTGTTGTTGGCATGTTTATCGGAGTCTACCAGAGAACAAACAATATATAAGCCTTGAAAATTGATAAAATAATGCATATTATACAGCCACTTACTATTTAATGATATTAGATTAAAAGCTAAGTGTATTTATATGTTATACTTTTAATTTAAAGTTCACAATATTTTTTGAAAATGTCAATTCTAACGCAAGTTTAGCCTCAGTTATTATTGCATTTACATGGTGTTGACCAGCAGGTGTCGCTAAAATGTGCTGTTTCAAACGCTTCGAAACAGTGAATTATTTTGCAAAGCGTTTGGTTCAGTTGTTTTGAAGCTTTGAAAAGCTTAATTTCTCCCATCACTGAGTTGAACCACTCAGTTGGACTGTGTGAGTCCTAATGCCCCAGTATAGTGAAGGGGACACTATACTGTCAGTGAGCGCCGTCTTTCGAATGAGACGTTAAACCGAGGTCCTGACTCTCTGTGGCCATTAAATATCCCATGGCACTTCTCATAAAGAGTAGGGGTGTAACCCTAGTGTCCTGGTCAAATCCCTTTCATCGGCCATTACTGATCATGGCCTCCTAATCATCCCCATCCACCGAATTGGCTCTATCACTGTCTCTCCACTCCACCTATAGCTGGTGTGTGGTGAAGCACTGGCGCCGTTGTCCTTTGCCTGCCGTCGCATCACATTACATTACATTACATTATATTGCACCTCTGAAGTCATGTGAAATGTTTTGGTAATGTTTTTGGTTCCTTTACTGGACTTTGAATGCCTCAGGACCCTTGCTGTCTATGGAGGATGAAAGAGCTCTCGGATTTCATCTAAAATATCTTAATTTGTGTTCTGAAAATGAACGAAGGTCTCAGGGATTGGAAAGATAAGCGGGGGAGTAATTAACTCTTGTGTACTGTTAACTATAACATTTATTGATTGCAAAGCCATGGCAGCATATAATCATGCATTCCTGGTGTTTTTCCCTGTTGGGAAGAGGTAAAATGTGTCATTTTCACTGTTGATCTTCAATTCAATTCATCTTTATTTATATAGTGCTTTTACAACGTAGATTGTGTCAAAGCAGCTTAACATAGAAGTTCTAGTAAATTGTCAGTCCACTTTTCAGCATTGAAGCCAGCAAGCCAGTGGCGACAGTGGAGGAACAAACTTCACCAATTGATGAAGGTGAAGGAAATAAAACCTAGAGAGAAACCAGGCTCAGTTGGGCATGACCATTTCTCCTCTGGCCAACTTGTTGTGCAGAGCTGCAGTCTAGGCACCACTGGACATCCATGGTGGAGAAGCCGCAGATGTGAGTAGGTCACCTGCGGGTGATCAGGCTGGCCCACGGCATCAATGTGAAGACTCGTCTGTCACTGGGTCTTTCAGGAATCAATCTCATGCTCTCCACTCCTCTATGACCACCACAGCATCTCAGGATACAGCCTGGTCCAGGATTATGGAGACCGCTAGAAGTGCTCTGTGGTTGGCATCATCTCTTCACAGGTCTTGGATCACATCAATGGCGCTGCACATCAGTTGGTAGCATTAACCCTTTAGATAGGCCTGTGCAAAAATGTGTTTGCCGTTTATATGGAGTTCTGTGGGGTAAAACAGCAGATTATTGTGTGTGTGTGTGTGCGTGCGTGCGTGCGTGCGTGCGTGCGTGCGTGCGTGTGTGTGTGTAGAAATACACTTACTGTGTTTACTATGTTCTGAGAGCTGAGCTGCTTATTTTGATTTTCTCAGACATATCAAGATAAGTATGCAAAGGTCTCTCTTACACACACACACACACACACACACACACACACACACACACACACACACACTATACTCCATATTGAAGGCAGAAGCTTTTTGCACTCCAACTGATGATCAACAGATAAAAATTAAACGTTACCTCTTCTCAACAGGGAAAACTAGTAACAATCAAGAATGCATGATTATATCATGGCTTTGCAATCAATAAATGTGATTATAATGGAGGTCAATGGGACAAAAACAGCCCCCACCATAACCAAAGGGGAGTCAATTTGCGCAGGTTGGATGGTTGATTTTTTTTTAAAACTTTCAAAGCATTTTCCCAAAACATGTCAAAATAAGAATTGCCATCAAAAATAATTCCATTTGCTGAAACACAGAGAAAGTTGTGGCCAAATTAAAACTCTAAATCACCCCAGAGTGGATGAAAACGACCCAACAGCTCACAAGGGTTAAATACAGAATTTTCTTTAATGCATTTTTACTTGGGCTTGATTTGAAGAGTAGCATATGTCGATGTCTTTGGTCTCCATGTCTTTGGCTTGTACATGTAGAACACCAATAGCGTCCCCAATAACAATCGGCACACTGCTTTTATTGCTCTTCTCCATCTCTTCCATCTTAGACTCCAGGCTGGACAGTGAGTGTCTGCAACATTTAATCGAGTCATTTAGTAATCTGTAACTGGTGTTTATAATTGAAAATGGCTGGTAAACACACACTTACGATGCTTCTGAGGCATCAATGTATACATCTGCTGCTGTAGGTGTCTCAGGTGGGTGGGTAGTGGTAGTTGGATTGTGGGTTGTTGTTTCTGGTGTTAAACTAGTAGTTGGATTGTGCATTCTCATACTGTATGTTAAACTGGTAGTTGGATTGTGGGTTGTTGTATCTGTTGTTAAACTGGTAGTTGGATTGTGGGTTGTTGT
>CAIGQV010008003.1:0-11949 GCA_903798115.1 Danio jaintianensis
GCTATAGAAGTCACTAAGGCTTTTGAGTCCATACTGGTAGAGGGCCGTGTACCCCAGAAACTACAGACAGATAAAGGAAAGGAATTCTTTAACCATAGCTTTCAAAAAATAACAAAAGTACAATATCAACCATTTTGCAACAGACTCTGAATTAAAAGCCTGTGTGGTTGAACGATTCAATAGAACATTAAAAGGGCGGATGTGGAGACATTTAACTGCTACAAACACCAAGCGATACATTGATATACTTCAAGACATCACACAGGGGTACAATGCTAGCTATCATAGAAGTATAAAGATGAGACCGATTGATGTGAATACAGAAAATCAATCTGTGGTGTTACATAATCTTTATGGATCTAGTAAGTCTCACAGTGACAAACAAATATTTAAATATAAGATAGGTGATATAGTACGGATTTCAAAAGTAAGAGGTCCTTTTGCAAAAGGCTACGAGCAAAACTACACAGAAGAATTTTTCACCATAACTAAATGTATCCCACGAAAACCACCAGTTTACAGACTCTGTGATTATGATGGGGAGCTTATCCACGGGGTTTTTTATGAGGAGGAGATACAAAAAATATTTGTGAACAAAAACAAAGCATTTAAAATTGAAAAGATTTTGGAGAAGAAAAAGCAAGGTCGAAAGACAATGGTGCTTGTGAAATGGCTTGGTTGGCCAACAAAATTCTGTTCATGGCTGGATGGGAAAGAGGTCGTAGATGTACATGCACCATAAAATGAAAGAACCCGTTAGATTTCGCACCAAAATAAAAAAAACAATCATGGGCGAGGGTGGTTTTTACATGACGCTGCCATGTAATGCGTCATTAGCGGTTTTTCCAGAGAATAGTATTTCTAACTATAGAACTAGGCTATCAAGAACTATAAACCTAAAAGGAGAGTGGGAAGTAGGGCTGATCGAGTTTGAATACCCTATATCATGGTATACATTTACAGAGGAAGATGCTGAATATGTTGTTAACATAGGTCCTAACAAATCCAAAGAGAATGATGCTAATCTTCCTAACAAACACAATTTAGGAGATGGGTCTATTTTCATCGACAACAGCGGCAAGATGTTATCAAAGCAACGCAACATGTTAAAGCCAGGTTATTATGAAGATGTATTATTTCTGCTTGGTGAAATAAATACTTCTCTACCGCCCCGTATGTCTCTTGGATATGATCATGTAAAAAACAAAGTCTTTCTAAAAGCTCCTCCAAAAATGTCAATGATATTCAAAGGGAAATTGGCTGTTATACTCGGGTTAAAACCAGGGACCCCCATAGAATCTCCAAGTGAAAATCTTATTAGCGGGGGAAGGGTAGTGACTTATGCCCCATATCAAGCAGATATGAAGGCAGGGTTCTACACATTGTATATTTATACAGATATAATAGAGTATCAGTCAGTTGGTGACTCATATGTGCCCCTATTGAGATGTGTTCATATAGAGGGTGCTAACAAAAAGATTGCCAGTGTTAGATATGAGAAGCCACATTACGTACCTGTAAATAAAGCATCTATTACAGAGATAGCCATACAAGTGAAAGACGATCAAAATCAAGACGTACGTTTCACTTACGGTAAAGTGTGTGCCAAGCTACACTTTAGACCTGTGAAACAGACAATTTTTTAGAAAAGTAATTTTAAACAAAAGATTAAAAAATGGCGTATTTCAACACATACAAAATGGATCCAGAAAGGTATCTGACCTATTACCAAAATCAAGCCGGCAACGGCATCCCCGGCTATGCAGGGGGAGGGGTTATGTATGGTGCGGGATTGGGGGGTATATTTAGAGGCTTCTTTAGAATGGCTATACCATTACTAAAGAGAGGCTTCAATATTGCCAAGCCTCATCTCAAGTCAGCAGCTAAAAACATACTAAGCGACGTTGTAAGCAATACGCTAACAAGATCTTTTAATAGTAACAATAACACACAAGACGGATCTGGTCTAATGGTGATGGCTAGGAAACGAACGTCTCGACCTCCAGGCATTAGGAGGAGGGGTCATACAAGGAAGAAAGCAAAGCGCACACCAAAAAAGAGCTCAGTAAAAAAGTGTAAGTCGCGGAGAAAACGTGTTTCGGCTGCTAGGCTCAAAAGGGGTGCTAAAACAATATTCTAGATCATGGCGTTACTACACAATATGTCTGAAGAGTGTATCAAATCCGAACTCGACCTGTTCACTGTGCCATTGACTCAGACTGCTATTGAAAAAAATTCTTACATCGAAATACCACCATTATCAGCAATCTCGGACACTGCCCCTTTGGAGTTTTTTATTGCAGGTACTGGTGAGGACTATCTCGACCTAAACAATACATTGCTGTTTTTACGTCTCAAAATCACTAACCCTGATGGTTCAAACATCGCGGCCGGATCCCCCGTCGGCCTCATTAACTATGCAGGGGCCACCATATTTTCACAAGTGGATGTGTCACTCGGTGATAGATTAATTTCGCAAAGCTCATCCACACACCCTTATCGATGCATTATGGAGTGTTTAATTAATTACAGCAAGGATGCTCTAGAGACACTTTTTTCTGCCAGACTCTTTTACAAAGACACTGCTGGACATATGGATGAAGATGACCCTGCTGGAGACAATCAGGGTTTGACAAAAAGAGCTGCCTTTACTGAAACCAGCAGGGTGGTGGAGCTACTTGCACCAATTCACAGTGACATTTTCTTTCAAGAAAAACTAATGCTTAATGGTATGGATGTTAAAATTCGTATGACAAGAGGCAAAGATGAATTCTGTATGATGAGGAGCGATGCTGTGGCCTATAAAGTGAACATACTGTCTGCATCCCTGTTTGTGAAAAAAGTAACAGTATCGCCGGCTGTGAGGCTGGGGCATGCCCAAGCAATGCTCTCAACCACTGCCAAGTACCCAATAGACAGGGTATGTCTGAAAAACTTCTCTATACCTACAGGAGCCAGGATGTCTAATCAAGAGAACTTGTTCCTTGGAACTTTACCAAAATCAATTGTTTTAGCAATGGTCGATAATGATGCATTCACAGGCTCCTACACTAAAAACCCCTTTGCTTTCAAGCACTATGACCTAGAATTTTTAGCTGTTTATGTGGACGGGCAGCAACATCCTGCCAAACCACTACAGCCTAATTTTACAAATGGTTCTGCTGTGAGGGAATTTTACCAGTTAGCAATGGCTTCTGGAAAACATCTTAAAAACCAGGCTCTATCTATTGATCGGGATGACTACTTGAGCGGGTATACTCTCTACGCATTCAATCTCACACCAGATGAAGAATGTGGGCAGCACGTATCACTCATCAGATCTGGAAATATTAGACTAGAAGCACGGTTTAGACAGCCTCTACCACGTACAATTAATTTAATTGTTTATGCAATATTTGACAGCATAATCGAAGTGTCAAATCGTAGACAAGTTCTTGTTGATTACTATTAACAAAATGAATACAATACAACTCATGGGTGTCATGGACAAGATTTCATGTAACACACATTTTCTTGGAGTTCTTCCTTATGACTATCTACCAAAGGCACCATTAAGAATATCCCCATCTATGATTATAATCAACACGCATCCTTCAGGACAACCTGGTGAACACTGGCTGGCCATTTACATACATGAGGATGGTGTGGCTTGTTTTTTTGACAGCTTTGGTAATAAACCAGATCATCAACGATTTCCTAAATCAATCAATGACTTTCTAAAACGCAATTCCAACAGTATCCAATACTCCATTAAGCAGGTCCAGGATTTTTCAGCTGATACTTGCGGACAACATTGCGCGTACTTTCTATACCATATAGCTAAATTGAAAGATTATGAGCGTGTTATTAACTTGTATAGTGATGATTTTACTAAAAATGACAAAACTGTGTTCAATTTTGTGAAGAAAATAAAACTGTCTAAACATAATGAAAATGTATTCAAGTGTGTACAGTGTGTGCAAACAGGTGAAATGTTCAGCAGTGCATGACATTATAAATAAAGCAAATGATACTTATTTATTTCTTTTCGACTTTTATTTGTTTACAACACATTCAACAACACATGTATAAAACCTGATGGAAAAATAACATCAAAAATCCAACCATTGATTCCTGTCAAGAGTAGGTGATTTAAAAATTGTGCTCACAGAATAGTTAGATGATAGTGACGATCGATTGGTAGTTTTTATCTTCTTTTTTCTACCCCTTTTAACTGGAGAGTTTTCTGCTGTAGATGCTCTGGTTTTGAAAGAATTAATTGTCTGTTTTACATAATGATTTCCTATAGTGGAAAACGGTATGTTTAATGTAGCAAAGTACTCTAAAAACTCGTGCCATCCAGCTGGTCTTCTTTCATCCACAATTTTATGTGGTGATGTAACACTCTTCACCAAATCCAGTATGTGGGACCCAGGAATTGTTCTACCTTTAAACACAAATTCTCCTGACGGGGTCCATGAAGCAATGTCTTTAGATTTTGACATTTTATCTAATATATAACGTGTGTTTTTCACACTTCTCTTTGGAATATTCTTCAAAACTTCACCCACAATATCATCTACATCATCTTGGTTATTCATGCCGTCAGAGAGTGCTGATGTTTCTTTAATAACAGGGTCAGACGCCGGAAGGCTGAGGGTTAATGTATTTGACTCACGGTGCCCCTGTTTAGATACTGCTAAATAACGTTGCAGGACTGCTGTGTAAAGTTTAGCTTTCTCATGAGGGTCCAGATCATTCCTGCACAAAATGTTTCTTATAGTCATATCCAATTCGTTCTCGACAATCTGATGAATAGACACATGTGGTGTAGAGGATTTCAACTTATCTAACTGATGCTGTGGTACTAAAAACATTTTTTCGGTATGCTCCATCCCCGACATTATTTAGAGGTGATCAAACTTGTTATAAATGGGATTGCAACACTTAAAAGGGGAAGAAGAAATCCGCCTCGCTGGTTGATCAGCTGTCTCTTTCTTTTGACCCCGATCTTTTTATCTGCAACAAATTTGATTTCACTTTTTCTTCTCTTTAGCTTCTGATATTGCAGCGGTTTCAATGGTATATTACCATGGAGCACGTTGAGAGCCACTTCACACAATGTTGCTATGAGTTCATCTGAGGCCGTCTGTAAAATTGATCGTCTTTGTACTGGTGCAGATTTTAAAAGCACCTTTAAAAGAGACAGGTTTCTTAAAAGTTTTGCTGACATATTTTACTATTTTCTTTTCTGGAGGTACACTACAGGATGCAGTGAAAGCAGAGCAGTTCTGAGACGGTACTGGTCAGGTGTTATTGCTTTATAATCAATTAAAAGATATCCAAATGGAGGGCTTGTTGCATCTTGATAAGCCTCCATGAAAAAATTTGTGTTTCGAGGGTACATCTGCCGTGCAAGTACATTAATTTGGGTATTGTCTCGTGGGTTTTTAAACAGCACCAAATAATTTGTGTTCAAACTAATGGTCCTGCTTGATTTACCTTGAAAAAATAAGTTTTGTACAAGATAGAGTGCAGATAAATTCTTATGATGGACATACTGGGTAAATACACGTTCCACTTCAGAGCTGTTACTACCTTCTTTCATGATATCATCCAAAATCAACAAATTTGTTTTGTCAGGTGGGAACAAACTTGGATCATTCAGAGTCTGTGGTAGTCCTTCAATGAATTTAATATCATACATTTTCAACAATTCTTGATACATAGGTTGCCATTGAGAATAAACATACACAAGATTCTCAAATTTTTTAGAAACAATTCTTTCAACATTTTGCAACATCATTTTTACAAAGAAAGTTTTTCCAGAATTGGATGGCCCTGAAATTACACAAGAAAACGGATGTTGTAATCTGAAATCAAAACCATCTGTATCTCGAGCACCCAAATGTCCAAAAATCATATCAGTAACCATATGGTAAAGAGGTATAATCAGGGAGCAACACACGTTTGTTATAAACAATCTTGAACTTTTTCACAACTGGTTTGTTATGGAGGGTGAGCATCTTTTTATTTCACACAATGCTGTCTGTGTGTGCCAGGATGTGACTAGTTGTGTCAGATGATTTTACAAAGCTGTCAACAAGTGTAATCAGAGAGTCCAATCTGATAACTTTGGAATTTTGCGAATTCAAGGTTATCCCCTTTGCCTTCATACATACCTTACCCTTAGCTGTACGGTACCCGTAGGTTTTAGGACCCCCAGAACAGAATTCTGTGATATGATCCCCACTACCGATCTCATCAGTCAATTCCCCTAAATATGGTCCTAGCGGAGGGGTCCAGTCTCCATCTTTTGTTACAAAGATGACACTATCGGTATCACTGTAAAGAAGTCTATCTCCCAATCTGTCCATGAGGTTATACAGTTCCAATCTCGCATGCGCCGTTGTAAAGGCTCCGATGAATACATTAACATCGCGAGTCATGTTAAGAGAACCTTCTGCATGATGGTACTGAACAAGTGCAACATGGTCAGACAAAAATGTAAAGTACCTAACTTCGTACTGACATCCGAAGATAAAATGAGCAAAATCTTCAGGATTTTTCAGAAGTTTCGATGTTAAAAGATCATCTCGGAGAGAGAAACGCCCCCAAAGCGAATTCAACAACAATTTATTAAATGACCGTTGGGCGGGGTTATGAGAGATCTTTAAAGGATCAAGTCTGATCCCCTCTTTTTTGTAATAGTCGTCAATGTATTTCATTTTGTCAGCCTCCGTGATTACATCTGAGGGGTATCCTGAGGCCTGCTGTTTAAACTGTAAAAAGGTCCTAACATAATCACAAAATAGATCATCGGATTTTTGTGAAAAATGCCATACCTCATAAACCTTTACCACCACATACCCCTTCTCAATGGCTTTCAGCAGTTCAAGGCTAACCCAGGTACCCGAGATTGCTCGTTCATCGTCACTGTGCGTACAAGGCAGGACATTGCTCTGCTCTTCTGCACAGGTGCGACAGAGAGGAAACATGAGCTTCCCAGCACATCTGTATGGGAGAACAGGATGGAGTAATTTTCGGGGGGGTAACATCTTAACCTTGATAAGACCGTAATAATTTTCAAGATTTTCAAAATCGCTGAAAATTATTTCAGGATGACCAGTTGGATATGTCTTTCTAGATTGGCAAAAAGGATAGAGACTAGTGAAATCTAAGTAGTTCACTGTCTCGCCATCAGCAGTTTTATGGTACAATTTGTACGCATTCGTGCGACCACCAAAGAGTGCCTCACGAGGTTTCAGTCTGTCAGGAGCCGAATAAGTGGATATGAATTCAATCACATGAGGGTCGGTCTGCTTAAGACCCCCCCATTGGCATTCCCACATAACTTCAGTCTCTAGATTGTAAACACGTTGCAATGTTTCGATCTTGTCATTGAACATAGTCATGAGTGTCCCAAAAGGAATTTTGGACATCGGATTGATATAATCAGCCCTGTAACGACAAGGACATCCATGAAAAAAACACCCCGCAAATTCGAGAGCTTTCCGCACGCCATCTTTCTGTTTCTAGGAGTATGCGCTGCAGCCATTGTAAGAAGAGAGTCGTTGACAGGCTTCTGTGTACACCTCAAAGCTTCTCCAAAACCTCATTTAAATACCAAATTGTTAATGTAGGTTGAGCCTATAGAACATTCAAGGATTTGACACCTTCGAAAGTCCTAAAACATCAAATGTTTTTAGCACCTTGATTGAGCTCATTATTTTGTGTTAAATGAGTAAAATGTTTTAATGTAACTTAAAAACTAAATAGATTTTAAATTCTACAAGCATTTTTTTTAAAAGAAAAAATAACCTGCTTGCGTTTCATTACCCCCCTACTCATTATTCAACTCTGAATTAGATCATGTAATTTACAGGAATAGGTTTACGTACAAAAATAATAACTTAAAGTAAACTCTCAAGAGTGGCCATGTGTTAATTTGTACATTCAAAGTCTAGCGGTATAAATGACCTAATGCTTGTTCTGAGAAGTGTCTATGCCTTTACTGTAAATAAGTTAGAAAATGAGCTATGTGCAAAAAGTGGTGGTGTGAAACAAATCATAGAAACATTGTCAAATTGATTAAAGTCCTCTATTTATGCCAAATGTATATTTAAATATTTATGCAAAGTGTGTCAAGGACTGTTTACTTGTTTAAAGTATAAAGGTATAAACTGTAGATCATTTTTTAAAGTAGGTCAACTTTTAAGACAACATGATAACACACAGTTGTCATACAGTACGTATGTACACAGTAAATGTATCAGAAAAAAAAAAACAGTAAGATTTACTTTTTTCATGTCGTGTCTTGTAACAAGTCAGAAAGACAACCTAAAAATTGTCACCCTATTTAGTTTTTAATCTAGAAGGACTAACGTATGATTTTATAATTTCTCATTCATTTGAAAAAGTCTATGAACAAAAGGTATACATAATATTGTTGGTTGTCTCTGGTTTAAAACCAAAAAAAACATTTACAATCAAATTTTCAAGACAGCTGAGAAGAATAAATTTCTGTATCTCAGCTAAATGCCTATTTCTAACACACTGTACCCTAGACATTGTTTTAAAAAAACATATTAAGGCAGATTTAGTATTCGATTTAGTTTTGTACATGCAACATTCTCGAGAAAAAACATTGTGAACAATTAGACAACAAAAGATAATTAGCAGTAGAAATGGTTACTGTAACTTTACTGTGTGGACCAGCATACTTTTCAAAAACTTGTATGCATCGTAACAGACGCTATGAGAGTGTTGCAAAATTACAGACTTTTAGTACACATGCAAAAAGTAGACATTTTGTGTTAAAAAGTGCAACAGAAATCGGTTTGTTTGAATTAGGTCAAAGAATTTGGTGAGATGACAGTGGTCCTAAAACATACTTAAATGTCAAATGTTTCAAAAACATTCTGCATTAGAGGGTTGATAAAACAAAACTTATTCATGCATTAAAGTTTACTACAAAGTATTCTTAAAATAAAATGTGTTTACTCTTTGATATGAATGTGCTATGTTGACAGCATTGTGTGTAGTATTCAACTACGATACAAATAAGTTGTGATGTGAAGTGATGTTATTAATGTTACCTGGGCTACATTAGATGTAAAAAAAATATTCCCATACCGGGAGTTGAACCCGGACCGTCTGGATGAAAACCAGAAATTCTAACCATTAGACCATATGGGAGTAACAAATGTATTACAAAGCATCACTTGAATTTTACAAAGCTGTGAGCGCCAATATGAATCTAATGTTTGTAATGTGTCTTTATGCTTGATGCATCTTTGTTCTTAAAACTCCAGCAGAGGGGGAAACAACATTAAGTAACTTTTGTGAACCGACAGTTTAAAAAAACTTGTATGCTTTGTAACATACAAACTCAAAATTACAGACTTTTAGTACACATGCAATAAGTTTATATTTTGTGTTCAAAAATGCAACAGAGTGCAAAATCAAAAGCTTGAATTAGGTCAATGCTTATGGTTTGTAAAAACAAAACTTTAGTCATGCGTTAAGTTTAATGAATAGTATTTTAAACATCACTTTTCCAAGTGAAATGCACAGATAACGTTTGATATAAGTGAAATATGAGTGAAAAAAACATTCAGTTAGAATTTAGATTAATAATTTGAAAATGTGTTTGTCAATGAAAAAAAATAAACATTCAGTCTAAAGAAAACATATACACTCCCAACAAAATGTGTGCAGTGACAATAATCTTGATCCATCTAAATCTATTGGTAAAAGAAAAGCACTGTAAAAAGTAATCAGTTTACTTTTAAGAACTACTTGTAAACTTAACTAATTTTGTCAAGTTTTGTAGACTTACTTGATTTGACACAGTTATGTGAACCTATAAATGATGGATCCAGTAGTTAAACTAAAAATAATTACTATAGAACATTAAGTAAATTTAACTAAAGGCCGGAGCTGTACTGTTTTAGATAAACTGAGAATCAATTTTTCTTCTTAAAATAAATATCAGTGTTGTTCCATTATTCGGAATGCACTACATATTTCTCATTATATTATCAAGTATTTTCAATAAATTAAAATCAGTTTGAATGTAAAATTCAGTAACTAAGTTGCTTGGCTTCACTTGTGAGTAATACAATTACTAAGAGTAAAACATTTTATTTACCTTTTTAAACAGAAATAACAATACTGTCTAAAGACTGATAAGGCCTTTTAGTAAATCTTTTAAGTTGATTTTCAAATCTACACCAGTGTGCAAAACATTGCGCTTTTAGATTATTTGTATTACAACGTGTGCCATAAATTACAGGACATGCATGTAAATAAAATGAAAACATGTTAGTCAAAAGAAAAAACATTCAGTTTAAAAATGTTTTTCATAATAAAACTATTCATTAATCACAAAGACAACTTGAATTCACATCTGTGTTTTTTGACCAACAGTTTAGAACTTTACATTTTAGATTAAATTGCTTTACAATGTGTGACAAATTGATTGGCATGTAGGGGTTTAAGCATAATTTAAGCATAACCATGTTCGCATGCAAAAGTATTAGACTGCCAAAGTTCATTGACATTATACCAACAGTATAAGTCACAATTTGAAACAAGTACCCATTTAAAGAATGAAATATTCTTAGCTCATTGAAAGGAAGATTTTTAATATAATAAGTATGATAAATAAGATGTTACAATAAATAAGTGTTAGTGAAAAGCATTTGAAGATGCAATTCTCTGCACTGTTGATTTCTATTTCAAACATTAACTACAGTAAACTTTTATTTTAAAGGAGTAGACAAATATGCATGCATTGGTAGCTATGTTCAGACATTTTAAAAAATCAGAGTCATCTTTATTTGATTTGTTCAAATAATTTTGTTTGTACGGTGTCTAATTTGGATCCTAAAACAAAAACAACACAAAAGTATGCATAACTTGCAACTGTCTGAAAAATTAATATACTTGTTCAAAAAGAGCTCGTTATTTTAACTAATGATTGAAATCTTGGCGGTTTTGAAAAAATCACTTGTAGCAAATTTATCTGTGCTGGATTGAAAAGAATGAATAACTAAAAAGACATGTAAAAGATAAACAAACAAAATGATGAGAAATATATGTATTGCATACCTGTAAAACATTAGATTGTTTTTTTTTTGTTTGTTTTTTTTGTTTTGTTTTTCAAATCAATACCATTACACTAGTCTGGAGAATGATAAGCAAGAATCATAATGATTATTCCTATAACAAATATATTTTTATTTGTTTTCAATTTAAAAAGACCTTAAACTATCTTTGTCTACTTTATCAAACAGGTAAATGCCAAAGCTAAATATATTTTTTAACTAAAGATAAAAGTTAGAAAACTACGTTTTTATTTGTTTTCAATTTAAAAAGACCTTAAACTATCTTTGTCTACTTCATCAACAGGAAAATACCAAAGCTACATATATTTTTTAACTAAAGATAAAAGTTAGAAAACTAGTTTTTATTTGTTTGCTTTTTAAAACGACATCAATCTCATTTTGAATTAATAAATTTAAGTCTGTAATAAAGATTCTGTGGTGAATAGCTACATCACATTAAAACACATTGAAAAGTGTCACATCCTCCCAACTTTGAAATACATCCTGAATATATTTTAAAGTGTGACGTGGCACATCAGACAGGACGGCATTTTCAGTCCCCACATTAAAATCAAAGCTGCAGACATACCGACTGGAGTCATTAAGATTTGCATTTGGGAAATGACCCTATTTGTCTGAAGCCACCATGGGACAAAAGGGACATCCTGATAGCCCCATCAAAAGCCTTTGATTTGAAGAGTCTGGCGTGTTGTTAATATGGTATGATCGAATAAACATTCAATGACCAACCATGCAGATTGGGACAATGATAGCTATAGAATGAAACCCAATTCATTTATTTTCTTTAGAATTATCAAAATGATAACAAATGTATGTATTGCATATGTGTAAAACATTA
>CAIGQV010008003.1:13987-28734 GCA_903798115.1 Danio jaintianensis
TTTTTGAGCTCTCATGCAGAATTCTTGCTCCTTGGGCTGAGAAATGACTTTTCAGGCCAAAAACTGAAAGTGGTAAAAACTGCTTAAAACAATGAAATTCATCATTCTTAAAGTTTTAAACAACATTATTTGCAGTATTAAATATGGTTTAACAAGTTTCAAGGGAAAAGCAAGTGATTTTGAGGGAGACAGAAAATTGCTAACAGTAGTAGATATTACTGACTGTGTGTCAAAAAATGATTTATGACCCTTGATTTATGACCCTAGCAGTTGTCAGCTGTCTGATTTTATGTTGTCCGGACATTTGTTCAAACAGGAAGGGAATCGGCCATTTTAGATTTTATCACGTGTTGTTTTCACAGCTGTAATGGGTGTAAGTTTTAGGGTGTGTAGTCTCCCCCCCATAGATAGTGTTTAAATAAGGGTGGGTTGTATAATGCCCAAAACAACGGAAGACTCTCGTTTCACAATGCCAGGTCCAAACACTGCTAAACCCCGAAGAAAGGTATCATGTGTATCGCCTACAAGAGGACCTGTTGAATTGAGAGAGAATCGGGTTTATGCTCCAAGGAAGAAAGAGAGGCCTAGTTTGACAACGTTTCTCCATGAAGATGAGGATATTGTGAAAACTGCGTTCCCTATTTCCGAGGATCGTGTTGTCAGGTACAGGTTCGACAAACTGAGACGTACTGTGAGGATCTACACCTCTGATGCTGAAGATGAATTCACGTCTATGGATACCTGTCTATTTTTCGCTGATAAAGACTGGGGTCTGTTTCACAGATTTGTATGGAGAGACTTGTTCGACTGCGGCGACAATCCTCTATACATTGCGGAGTGGGATGGCGTATCGCCAAATACGAGGTATCGTGTAGTTGGGGATCATAGTAGAAAGTTACCAGATGACTGTGTCTACATATTTTTTACCAACAACAAAGAAGCCCTTTGTGATTATACGTGGCCTATCCCCCGTGCTGAACACCACACATACTACGAATTGTGCTTTGTGTTCCAGTGGAAAGATGTGCGAATAATTGACGACATTTTTACATCTATTAACAAGATGTTTAAATGGTGCTCAATGTATGAGCGCTATAATTCTGTAAAAGTTAAATTGTTCCAGCCTGAAAAAGTTGCCCCCGAATCAACGGCCCGCCTCTTAAGCCCGCCCACATACTACCGTCATTAAAAGGCCTGCAATTCTCTACACTCGCTTACCATGTCTCAAGAATCTACATCTGCCTGCTGTTACAGCAATAAGCTCGAGACCCTACCTGCATTGCCTGATGACAACGCCACACCATTAGAGACCTCGCCATATCCTCGTGACAACAAATGGCTGGATAAATTCTGCATGGAGCTGGGATACCACAATTTGACTTTCCTCTCTACCCCGTACGGTAGTACCGGTGCTATAGCTGGAGCCGCTGCCTTTGTGGGTGCTGATGAACCGGATGGATGCCTCCGCGCTGATGGATTCAAAATCATTAAAGCTGCCATTGTGGTCATACTGGAACATCTGATCAACAAAAAGCTGAAAGAACTCTGCCTGGGGTGTGAAGTTGACCACCCAAGTCAGCTTAGACACTCCTGCTTGTTTGAGCCCTGTGTCTATTTCTTTGACACGTACTTCCAGGAGCTGTCACAGGCTCTGATTAAACCAGAGCTTAAACACATCATAGCTCGAGCGCTGGACCGATTTGGATTAAAGATACACCCCCTGAGGGTTCAGGGAAACATGGACAGCATTTTGTGTGAACTACGTGACGAAGCCTACATTGTTGAGAAACTCCGTGAAGTCAGAGAAAAAGTCGTGGACAACACCACTGAGCAGATTGTCTATGACGTTGTGGACTCCTGGAAAAGCGCTGTCTAACTGCTGAAATGAAATGGGTAACATGTGTTGCTCGACTGTTTTAGCAAATTGGTTTCTTAAGCATCGCATTAGATGTGAGATTACCATCTTGTTGTACAAGATTATTGAAGAAAATACCAATATACCTGTTACTGAAAACGTATGCTGTGTTGACCCCCAACGTTTTACAAAGTTTAAGAAACAAATGACTGTTGTAAGAGAACTGACTACTGAGTGGTGTGATATGACGTTTATGTGTACCAATGCGTGTGAGCCGAACAGTATGACCATAAGAAAAATATTGGATATGATGACTGAATGTGGCAGTGTAATTAGAGTTGCAGACATAATGTGTCTATGTACATATGTGACTGATGTCTGTACAAACATGTTGTTGAGAAATGATCAAGTAGATGTTTGTGAAATTACCGATACATTTGTCGACTACGTTCTTGAGAAAAACATTGTAATGTGTATAAAGTTTCTTCACTACATTGACAGTGCATGATGTTAATGTTTTTTGTTTTGTTTTTATAAATAAAAGCCCTGATCACCAAAACCAATTGCGTTATTATTTGGAGGTATCTGAACTGGTAACATGGCTGACATGATGAGGCAGATTTATTACACCCCTTCTAACCCTGGTTCATTAGGGGGTAAAAAGCGTTTAAGAGACTCTGTTTTAAAAGAGACTGGCAAATGTTTAACTGATAAGGAAGTTTCAGACTGGCTTGCTGGTGAGGATGCTTACACACTACACAAAACAGCGCCTCTAAAATACAAAAGGAACAAGGTGTTTGTTTATGGTGTAGATATACAATTCCAGGCTGATCTAGTTGATATGTCAGCATATGCTAAAGAGAATGACAACATCAAATTTCTACTAACATGCATAGACCTATTTAGTAAATATGCATGGACACGTGTTCTAAAAAACAAAAGCGCTATAGAAGTCACTAAGGCTTTTGAGTCCATACTGGTAGAGGGCCGTGTACCCCAGAAACTACAGACAGATAAAGGAAAGGAATTCTTTAACCATAGCTTTCAAAAAATAACAAAAGTACAATATCAACCATTTTGCAACAGACTCTGAATTAAAAGCCTGTGTGGTTGAACGATTCAATAGAACATTAAAAGGGCGGATGTGGAGACATTTAACTGCTACAAACACCAAGCGATACATTGATATACTTCAAGACATCACACAGGGGTACAATGCTAGCTATCATAGAAGTATAAAGATGAGACCGATTGATGTGAATACAGAAAATCAATCTGTGGTGTTACATAATCTTTATGGATCTAGTAAGTCTCACAGTGACAAACAAATATTTAAATATAAGATAGGTGATATAGTACGGATTTCAAAAGTAAGAGGTCCTTTTGCAAAAGGCTACGAGCAAAACTACACAGAAGAATTTTTCACCATAACTAAATGTATCCCACGAAAACCACCAGTTTACAGACTCTGTGATTATGATGGGGAGCTTATCCACGGGGTTTTTTATGAGGAGGAGATACAAAAAATATTTGTGAACAAAAACAAAGCATTTAAAATTGAAAAGATTTTGGAGAAGAAAAAGCAAGGTCGAAAGACAATGGTGCTTGTGAAATGGCTTGGTTGGCCAACAAAATTCTGTTCATGGCTGGATGGGAAAGAGGTCGTAGATGTACATGCACCATAAAATGAAAGAACCCGTTAGATTTCGCACCAAAATAAAAAAAACAATCATGGGCGAGGGTGGTTTTTACATGACGCTGCCATGTAATGCGTCATTAGCGGTTTTTCCAGAGAATAGTATTTCTAACTATAGAACTAGGCTATCAAGAACTATAAACCTAAAAGGAGAGTGGGAAGTAGGGCTGATCGAGTTTGAATACCCTATATCATGGTATACATTTACAGAGGAAGATGCTGAATATGTTGTTAACATAGGTCCTAACAAATCCAAAGAGAATGATGCTAATCTTCCTAACAAACACAATTTAGGAGATGGGTCTATTTTCATCGACAACAGCGGCAAGATGTTATCAAAGCAACGCAACATGTTAAAGCCAGGTTATTATGAAGATGTATTATTTCTGCTTGGTGAAATAAATACTTCTCTACCGCCCCGTATGTCTCTTGGATATGATCATGTAAAAAACAAAGTCTTTCTAAAAGCTCCTCCAAAAATGTCAATGATATTCAAAGGGAAATTGGCTGTTATACTCGGGTTAAAACCAGGGACCCCCATAGAATCTCCAAGTGAAAATCTTATTAGCGGGGGAAGGGTAGTGACTTATGCCCCATATCAAGCAGATATGAAGGCAGGGTTCTACACATTGTATATTTATACAGATATAATAGAGTATCAGTCAGTTGGTGACTCATATGTGCCCCTATTGAGATGTGTTCATATAGAGGGTGCTAACAAAAAGATTGCCAGTGTTAGATATGAGAAGCCACATTACGTACCTGTAAATAAAGCATCTATTACAGAGATAGCCATACAAGTGAAAGACGATCAAAATCAAGACGTACGTTTCACTTACGGTAAAGTGTGTGCCAAGCTACACTTTAGACCTGTGAAACAGACAATTTTTTAGAAAAGTAATTTTAAACAAAAGATTAAAAAATGGCGTATTTCAACACATACAAAATGGATCCAGAAAGGTATCTGACCTATTACCAAAATCAAGCCGGCAACGGCATCCCCGGCTATGCAGGGGGAGGGGTTATGTATGGTGCGGGATTGGGGGGTATATTTAGAGGCTTCTTTAGAATGGCTATACCATTACTAAAGAGAGGCTTCAATATTGCCAAGCCTCATCTCAAGTCAGCAGCTAAAAACATACTAAGCGACGTTGTAAGCAATACGCTAACAAGATCTTTTAATAGTAACAATAACACACAAGACGGATCTGGTCTAATGGTGATGGCTAGGAAACGAACGTCTCGACCTCCAGGCATTAGGAGGAGGGGTCATACAAGGAAGAAAGCAAAGCGCACACCAAAAAAGAGCTCAGTAAAAAAGTGTAAGTCGCGGAGAAAACGTGTTTCGGCTGCTAGGCTCAAAAGGGGTGCTAAAACAATATTCTAGATCATGGCGTTACTACACAATATGTCTGAAGAGTGTATCAAATCCGAACTCGACCTGTTCACTGTGCCATTGACTCAGACTGCTATTGAAAAAAATTCTTACATCGAAATACCACCATTATCAGCAATCTCGGACACTGCCCCTTTGGAGTTTTTTATTGCAGGTACTGGTGAGGACTATCTCGACCTAAACAATACATTGCTGTTTTTACGTCTCAAAATCACTAACCCTGATGGTTCAAACATCGCGGCCGGATCCCCCGTCGGCCTCATTAACTATGCAGGGGCCACCATATTTTCACAAGTGGATGTGTCACTCGGTGATAGATTAATTTCGCAAAGCTCATCCACACACCCTTATCGATGCATTATGGAGTGTTTAATTAATTACAGCAAGGATGCTCTAGAGACACTTTTTTCTGCCAGACTCTTTTACAAAGACACTGCTGGACATATGGATGAAGATGACCCTGCTGGAGACAATCAGGGTTTGACAAAAAGAGCTGCCTTTACTGAAACCAGCAGGGTGGTGGAGCTACTTGCACCAATTCACAGTGACATTTTCTTTCAAGAAAAACTAATGCTTAATGGTATGGATGTTAAAATTCGTATGACAAGAGGCAAAGATGAATTCTGTATGATGAGGAGCGATGCTGTGGCCTATAAAGTGAACATACTGTCTGCATCCCTGTTTGTGAAAAAAGTAACAGTATCGCCGGCTGTGAGGCTGGGGCATGCCCAAGCAATGCTCTCAACCACTGCCAAGTACCCAATAGACAGGGTATGTCTGAAAAACTTCTCTATACCTACAGGAGCCAGGATGTCTAATCAAGAGAACTTGTTCCTTGGAACTTTACCAAAATCAATTGTTTTAGCAATGGTCGATAATGATGCATTCACAGGCTCCTACACTAAAAACCCCTTTGCTTTCAAGCACTATGACCTAGAATTTTTAGCTGTTTATGTGGACGGGCAGCAACATCCTGCCAAACCACTACAGCCTAATTTTACAAATGGTTCTGCTGTGAGGGAATTTTACCAGTTAGCAATGGCTTCTGGAAAACATCTTAAAAACCAGGCTCTATCTATTGATCGGGATGACTACTTGAGCGGGTATACTCTCTACGCATTCAATCTCACACCAGATGAAGAATGTGGGCAGCACGTATCACTCATCAGATCTGGAAATATTAGACTAGAAGCACGGTTTAGACAGCCTCTACCACGTACAATTAATTTAATTGTTTATGCAATATTTGACAGCATAATCGAAGTGTCAAATCGTAGACAAGTTCTTGTTGATTACTATTAACAAAATGAATACAATACAACTCATGGGTGTCATGGACAAGATTTCATGTAACACACATTTTCTTGGAGTTCTTCCTTATGACTATCTACCAAAGGCACCATTAAGAATATCCCCATCTATGATTATAATCAACACGCATCCTTCAGGACAACCTGGTGAACACTGGCTGGCCATTTACATACATGAGGATGGTGTGGCTTGTTTTTTTGACAGCTTTGGTAATAAACCAGATCATCAACGATTTCCTAAATCAATCAATGACTTTCTAAAACGCAATTCCAACAGTATCCAATACTCCATTAAGCAGGTCCAGGATTTTTCAGCTGATACTTGCGGACAACATTGCGCGTACTTTCTATACCATATAGCTAAATTGAAAGATTATGAGCGTGTTATTAACTTGTATAGTGATGATTTTACTAAAAATGACAAAACTGTGTTCAATTTTGTGAAGAAAATAAAACTGTCTAAACATAATGAAAATGTATTCAAGTGTGTACAGTGTGTGCAAACAGGTGAAATGTTCAGCAGTGCATGACATTATAAATAAAGCAAATGATACTTATTTATTTCTTTTCGACTTTTATTTGTTTACAACACATTCAACAACACATGTATAAAACCTGATGGAAAAATAACATCAAAAATCCAACCATTGATTCCTGTCAAGAGTAGGTGATTTAAAAATTGTGCTCACAGAATAGTTAGATGATAGTGACGATCGATTGGTAGTTTTTATCTTCTTTTTTCTACCCCTTTTAACTGGAGAGTTTTCTGCTGTAGATGCTCTGGTTTTGAAAGAATTAATTGTCTGTTTTACATAATGATTTCCTATAGTGGAAAACGGTATGTTTAATGTAGCAAAGTACTCTAAAAACTCGTGCCATCCAGCTGGTCTTCTTTCATCCACAATTTTATGTGGTGATGTAACACTCTTCACCAAATCCAGTATGTGGGACCCAGGAATTGTTCTACCTTTAAACACAAATTCTCCTGACGGGGTCCATGAAGCAATGTCTTTAGATTTTGACATTTTATCTAATATATAACGTGTGTTTTTCACACTTCTCTTTGGAATATTCTTCAAAACTTCACCCACAATATCATCTACATCATCTTGGTTATTCATGCCGTCAGAGAGTGCTGATGTTTCTTTAATAACAGGGTCAGACGCCGGAAGGCTGAGGGTTAATGTATTTGACTCACGGTGCCCCTGTTTAGATACTGCTAAATAACGTTGCAGGACTGCTGTGTAAAGTTTAGCTTTCTCATGAGGGTCCAGATCATTCCTGCACAAAATGTTTCTTATAGTCATATCCAATTCGTTCTCGACAATCTGATGAATAGACACATGTGGTGTAGAGGATTTCAACTTATCTAACTGATGCTGTGGTACTAAAAACATTTTTTCGGTATGCTCCATCCCCGACATTATTTAGAGGTGATCAAACTTGTTATAAATGGGATTGCAACACTTAAAAGGGGAAGAAGAAATCCGCCTCGCTGGTTGATCAGCTGTCTCTTTCTTTTGACCCCGATCTTTTTATCTGCAACAAATTTGATTTCACTTTTTCTTCTCTTTAGCTTCTGATATTGCAGCGGTTTCAATGGTATATTACCATGGAGCACGTTGAGAGCCACTTCACACAATGTTGCTATGAGTTCATCTGAGGCCGTCTGTAAAATTGATCGTCTTTGTACTGGTGCAGATTTTAAAAGCACCTTTAAAAGAGACAGGTTTCTTAAAAGTTTTGCTGACATATTTTACTATTTTCTTTTCTGGAGGTACACTACAGGATGCAGTGAAAGCAGAGCAGTTCTGAGACGGTACTGGTCAGGTGTTATTGCTTTATAATCAATTAAAAGATATCCAAATGGAGGGCTTGTTGCATCTTGATAAGCCTCCATGAAAAAATTTGTGTTTCGAGGGTACATCTGCCGTGCAAGTACATTAATTTGGGTATTGTCTCGTGGGTTTTTAAACAGCACCAAATAATTTGTGTTCAAACTAATGGTCCTGCTTGATTTACCTTGAAAAAATAAGTTTTGTACAAGATAGAGTGCAGATAAATTCTTATGATGGACATACTGGGTAAATACACGTTCCACTTCAGAGCTGTTACTACCTTCTTTCATGATATCATCCAAAATCAACAAATTTGTTTTGTCAGGTGGGAACAAACTTGGATCATTCAGAGTCTGTGGTAGTCCTTCAATGAATTTAATATCATACATTTTCAACAATTCTTGATACATAGGTTGCCATTGAGAATAAACATACACAAGATTCTCAAATTTTTTAGAAACAATTCTTTCAACATTTTGCAACATCATTTTTACAAAGAAAGTTTTTCCAGAATTGGATGGCCCTGAAATTACACAAGAAAACGGATGTTGTAATCTGAAATCAAAACCATCTGTATCTCGAGCACCCAAATGTCCAAAAATCATATCAGTAACCATATGGTAAAGAGGTATAATCAGGGAGCAACACACGTTTGTTATAAACAATCTTGAACTTTTTCACAACTGGTTTGTTATGGAGGGTGAGCATCTTTTTATTTCACACAATGCTGTCTGTGTGTGCCAGGATGTGACTAGTTGTGTCAGATGATTTTACAAAGCTGTCAACAAGTGTAATCAGAGAGTCCAATCTGATAACTTTGGAATTTTGCGAATTCAAGGTTATCCCCTTTGCCTTCATACATACCTTACCCTTAGCTGTACGGTACCCGTAGGTTTTAGGACCCCCAGAACAGAATTCTGTGATATGATCCCCACTACCGATCTCATCAGTCAATTCCCCTAAATATGGTCCTAGCGGAGGGGTCCAGTCTCCATCTTTTGTTACAAAGATGACACTATCGGTATCACTGTAAAGAAGTCTATCTCCCAATCTGTCCATGAGGTTATACAGTTCCAATCTCGCATGCGCCGTTGTAAAGGCTCCGATGAATACATTAACATCGCGAGTCATGTTAAGAGAACCTTCTGCATGATGGTACTGAACAAGTGCAACATGGTCAGACAAAAATGTAAAGTACCTAACTTCGTACTGACATCCGAAGATAAAATGAGCAAAATCTTCAGGATTTTTCAGAAGTTTCGATGTTAAAAGATCATCTCGGAGAGAGAAACGCCCCCAAAGCGAATTCAACAACAATTTATTAAATGACCGTTGGGCGGGGTTATGAGAGATCTTTAAAGGATCAAGTCTGATCCCCTCTTTTTTGTAATAGTCGTCAATGTATTTCATTTTGTCAGCCTCCGTGATTACATCTGAGGGGTATCCTGAGGCCTGCTGTTTAAACTGTAAAAAGGTCCTAACATAATCACAAAATAGATCATCGGATTTTTGTGAAAAATGCCATACCTCATAAACCTTTACCACCACATACCCCTTCTCAATGGCTTTCAGCAGTTCAAGGCTAACCCAGGTACCCGAGATTGCTCGTTCATCGTCACTGTGCGTACAAGGCAGGACATTGCTCTGCTCTTCTGCACAGGTGCGACAGAGAGGAAACATGAGCTTCCCAGCACATCTGTATGGGAGAACAGGATGGAGTAATTTTCGGGGGGGTAACATCTTAACCTTGATAAGACCGTAATAATTTTCAAGATTTTCAAAATCGCTGAAAATTATTTCAGGATGACCAGTTGGATATGTCTTTCTAGATTGGCAAAAAGGATAGAGACTAGTGAAATCTAAGTAGTTCACTGTCTCGCCATCAGCAGTTTTATGGTACAATTTGTACGCATTCGTGCGACCACCAAAGAGTGCCTCACGAGGTTTCAGTCTGTCAGGAGCCGAATAAGTGGATATGAATTCAATCACATGAGGGTCGGTCTGCTTAAGACCCCCCCATTGGCATTCCCACATAACTTCAGTCTCTAGATTGTAAACACGTTGCAATGTTTCGATCTTGTCATTGAACATAGTCATGAGTGTCCCAAAAGGAATTTTGGACATCGGATTGATATAATCAGCCCTGTAACGACAAGGACATCCATGAAAAAAACACCCCGCAAATTCGAGAGCTTTCCGCACGCCATCTTTCTGTTTCTAGGAGTATGCGCTGCAGCCATTGTAAGAAGAGAGTCGTTGACAGGCTTCTGTGTACACCTCAAAGCTTCTCCAAAACCTCATTTAAATACCAAATTGTTAATGTAGGTTGAGCCTATAGAACATTCAAGGATTTGACACCTTCGAAAGTCCTAAAACATCAAATGTTTTTAGCACCTTGATTGAGCTCATTATTTTGTGTTAAATGAGTAAAATGTTTTAATGTAACTTAAAAACTAAATAGATTTTAAATTCTACAAGCATTTTTTTTAAAAGAAAAAATAACCTGCTTGCGTTTCATTACCCCCCTACTCATTATTCAACTCTGAATTAGATCATGTAATTTACAGGAATAGGTTTACGTACAAAAATAATAACTTAAAGTAAACTCTCAAGAGTGGCCATGTGTTAATTTGTACATTCAAAGTCTAGCGGTATAAATGACCTAATGCTTGTTCTGAGAAGTGTCTATGCCTTTACTGTAAATAAGTTAGAAAATGAGCTATGTGCAAAAAGTGGTGGTGTGAAACAAATCATAGAAACATTGTCAAATTGATTAAAGTCCTCTATTTATGCCAAATGTATATTTAAATATTTATGCAAAGTGTGTCAAGGACTGTTTACTTGTTTAAAGTATAAAGGTATAAACTGTAGATCATTTTTTAAAGTAGGTCAACTTTTAAGACAACATGATAACACACAGTTGTCATACAGTACGTATGTACACAGTAAATGTATCAGAAAAAAAAAAACAGTAAGATTTACTTTTTTCATGTCGTGTCTTGTAACAAGTCAGAAAGACAACCTAAAAATTGTCACCCTATTTAGTTTTTAATCTAGAAGGACTAACGTATGATTTTATAATTTCTCATTCATTTGAAAAAGTCTATGAACAAAAGGTATACATAATATTGTTGGTTGTCTCTGGTTTAAAACCAAAAAAAACATTTACAATCAAATTTTCAAGACAGCTGAGAAGAATAAATTTCTGTATCTCAGCTAAATGCCTATTTCTAACACACTGTACCCTAGACATTGTTTTAAAAAAACATATTAAGGCAGATTTAGTATTCGATTTAGTTTTGTACATGCAACATTCTCGAGAAAAAACATTGTGAACAATTAGACAACAAAAGATAATTAGCAGTAGAAATGGTTACTGTAACTTTACTGTGTGGACCAGCATACTTTTCAAAAACTTGTATGCATCGTAACAGACGCTATGAGAGTGTTGCAAAATTACAGACTTTTAGTACACATGCAAAAAGTAGACATTTTGTGTTAAAAAGTGCAACAGAAATCGGTTTGTTTGAATTAGGTCAAAGAATTTGGTGAGATGACAGTGGTCCTAAAACATACTTAAATGTCAAATGTTTCAAAAACATTCTGCATTAGAGGGTTGATAAAACAAAACTTATTCATGCATTAAAGTTTACTACAAAGTATTCTTAAAATAAAATGTGTTTACTCTTTGATATGAATGTGCTATGTTGACAGCATTGTGTGTAGTATTCAACTACGATACAAATAAGTTGTGATGTGAAGTGATGTTATTAATGTTACCTGGGCTACATTAGATGTAAAAAAAATATTCCCATACCGGGAGTTGAACCCGGACCGTCTGGATGAAAACCAGAAATTCTAACCATTAGACCATATGGGAGTAACAAATGTATTACAAAGCATCACTTGAATTTTACAAAGCTGTGAGCGCCAATATGAATCTAATGTTTGTAATGTGTCTTTATGCTTGATGCATCTTTGTTCTTAAAACTCCAGCAGAGGGGGAAACAACATTAAGTAACTTTTGTGAACCGACAGTTTAAAAAAACTTGTATGCTTTGTAACATACAAACTCAAAATTACAGACTTTTAGTACACATGCAATAAGTTTATATTTTGTGTTCAAAAATGCAACAGAGTGCAAAATCAAAAGCTTGAATTAGGTCAATGCTTATGGTTTGTAAAAACAAAACTTTAGTCATGCGTTAAGTTTAATGAATAGTATTTTAAACATCACTTTTCCAAGTGAAATGCACAGATAACGTTTGATATAAGTGAAATATGAGTGAAAAAAACATTCAGTTAGAATTTAGATTAATAATTTGAAAATGTGTTTGTCAATGAAAAAAAATAAACATTCAGTCTAAAGAAAACATATACACTCCCAACAAAATGTGTGCAGTGACAATAATCTTGATCCATCTAAATCTATTGGTAAAAGAAAAGCACTGTAAAAAGTAATCAGTTTACTTTTAAGAACTACTTGTAAACTTAACTAATTTTGTCAAGTTTTGTAGACTTACTTGATTTGACACAGTTATGTGAACCTATAAATGATGGATCCAGTAGTTAAACTAAAAATAATTACTATAGAACATTAAGTAAATTTAACTAAAGGCCGGAGCTGTACTGTTTTAGATAAACTGAGAATCAATTTTTCTTCTTAAAATAAATATCAGTGTTGTTCCATTATTCGGAATGCACTACATATTTCTCATTATATTATCAAGTATTTTCAATAAATTAAAATCAGTTTGAATGTAAAATTCAGTAACTAAGTTGCTTGGCTTCACTTGTGAGTAATACAATTACTAAGAGTAAAACATTTTATTTACCTTTTTAAACAGAAATAACAATACTGTCTAAAGACTGATAAGGCCTTTTAGTAAATCTTTTAAGTTGATTTTCAAATCTACACCAGTGTGCAAAACATTGCGCTTTTAGATTATTTGTATTACAACGTGTGCCATAAATTACAGGACATGCATGTAAATAAAATGAAAACATGTTAGTCAAAAGAAAAAACATTCAGTTTAAAAATGTTTTTCATAATAAAACTATTCATTAATCACAAAGACAACTTGAATTCACATCTGTGTTTTTTGACCAACAGTTTAGAACTTTACATTTTAGATTAAATTGCTTTACAATGTGTGACAAATTGATTGGCATGTAGGGGTTTAAGCATAATTTAAGCATAACCATGTTCGCATGCAAAAGTATTAGACTGCCAAAGTTCATTGACATTATACCAACAGTATAAGTCACAATTTGAAACAAGTACCCATTTAAAGAATGAAATATTCTTAGCTCATTGAAAGGAAGATTTTTAATATAATAAGTATGATAAATAAGATGTTACAATAAATAAGTGTTAGTGAAAAGCATTTGAAGATGCAATTCTCTGCACTGTTGATTTCTATTTCAAACATTAACTACAGTAAACTTTTATTTTAAAGGAGTAGACAAATATGCATGCATTGGTAGCTATGTTCAGACATTTTAAAAAATCAGAGTCATCTTTATTTGATTTGTTCAAATAATTTTGTTTGTACGGTGTCTAATTTGGATCCTAAAACAAAAACAACACAAAAGTATGCATAACTTGCAACTGTCTGAAAAATTAATATACTTGTTCAAAAAGAGCTCGTTATTTTAACTAATGATTGAAATCTTGGCGGTTTTGAAAAAATCACTTGTAGCAAATTTATCTGTGCTGGATTGAAAAGAATGAATAACTAAAAAGACATGTAAAAGATAAACAAACAAAATGATGAGAAATATATGTATTGCATACCTGTAAAACATTAGATTGTTTTTTTTTTGTTTGTTTTTTTTGTTTTGTTTTTCAAATCAATACCATTACACTAGTCTGGAGAATGATAAGCAAGAATCATAATGATTATTCCTATAACAAATATATTTTTATTTGTTTTCAATTTAAAAAGACCTTAAACTATCTTTGTCTACTTTATCAAACAGGTAAATGCCAAAGCTAAATATATTTTTTAACTAAAGATAAAAGTTAGAAAACTACGTTTTTATTTGTTTTCAATTTAAAAAGACCTTAAACTATCTTTGTCTACTTCATCAACAGGAAAATACCAAAGCTACATATATTTTTTAACTAAAGATAAAAGTTAGAAAACTAGTTTTTATTTGTTTGCTTTTTAAAACGACATCAATCTCATTTTGAATTAATAAATTTAAGTCTGTAATAAAGATTCTGTGGTGAATAGCTACATCACATTAAAACACATTGAAAAGTGTCACATCCTCCCAACTTTGAAATACATCCTGAATATATTTTAAAGTGTGACGTGGCACATCAGACAGGACGGCATTTTCAGTCCCCACATTAAAATCAAAGCTGCAGACATACCGACTGGAGTCATTAAGATTTGCATTTGGGAAATGACCCTATTTGTCTGAAGCCACCATGGGACAAAAGGGACATCCTGATAGCCCCATCAAAAGCCTTTGATTTGAAGAGTCTGGCGTGTTGTTAATATGGTATGATCGAATAAACATTCAATGACCAACCATGCAGATTGGGACAATGATAGCTATAGAATGAAACCCAATTCATTTATTTTCTTTAGAATTATCAAAATGATAACAAATGTATGTATTGCATATGTGTAAAACATTA
>CAIGQV010008017.1:0-13753 GCA_903798115.1 Danio jaintianensis
ATATATATATCACTATACTCATAGTTACATGTATAATTTTAATAAAACAAATGGATAGATAAGATAGAAAAAACAATCAGCTCTCAATAAATGTGTTGGATGTCGCAAAAACAAGCAGGAAGAAAGACTTAAGTGACTTTGGCATACGTCAAATGGTTATGGCAAAGCAAAAGATTCAAAGTATCTCTAAAAGAGCAATGTTTGAGAGTTTCTCCTGGTCAGCAGCGGTCAGAACAGTGGTCTGAGGATGGGCAAACCACAAACTGGTATCCAGGTTGTTGCGTACCCAAAGTAGAGCTTAGATCGGGCCCAAAAATGAAACCCGACCCTACCCAAGCACCTTGTGTCTGAGCCTGACCCAGTCCAATACATTAAATGTAATTATGACCCTGAGCCCGATTTAAGCCTGACTATTTTTTAATATGTGGGACGTAATAACAGACGTTCTCAACTACAATTCTGAGTTGTTGGAACTACAGAAATTAGTTTAGATTTATCTTAATGAATAATGTAACAAGGACAAAGCAACTGCATTGTTTGTTTATTTAGAGTGGATCGTAACCAAAGAGGACATTGAAGGCTGACTATCATCCTTTTTTCTGCCATGGCAAGCCTACTTCTTGACATGTGTCTGTTCATCCTGGAACACATTGAATGACAGTAAAAATTTGCAATTTTACACAATAAAAGCATTGAGATCCACTGTTTCTACTCTACATACGCGCTGCTTCAACTCTGCTTGTGCGTGGGGTTTGAATGTGTGCCAGTGGAGGAGACGCTGTTGCAGGAGCTAGAGCGTTGCACAATTTGCAGTGCATGTCATGCACAGCAACTTTGTAGACCCACACGTGTTGCTTAGGCAGTCTTTGCTAAAATATTCGTATCATATTTCTATTATCTTTCCACCCAATTAGGCTAATTAAGTAATGACTGGAAAAAACCCCCCCACAAATGCTTAATCACGGCCTGGTCCGAAGATAGTGGCAGGATATATCAGGGCTCAGGCAGAGAATCTAAAGCAGAATGGTGAGCAAAGACAAAACAGGCGATCCTGTCTGGTCTAAGGCAATAAAAGGTCTACTATAGCACAAAAACAAAAGCATGAAAATGTTATCTACTCACCGTCATGTTCTTGCAAACCTGAAAGACCTTTGTTCATCTTCTGAACACTAATTATGATATTTTTTGATGAAATTCAAGAGCTCTCTGATCCTGAACATCCTGATCATCAAAATCATCAATAACTGTCAACATTATTCAACAATTTCTTCTATTCAGTGTCAGTTCAGTATGCATGTTCATGAGACGAGAGCACTACGATGTGTACCGAACTGCTGATGTACAGTATATCGGAGGAGCACAACTTGTTTACAAGCACAGAAAGATGTTTCTTCAAAACATTAGTGAATTAACATTGTATAAATTAATGAAATACAGTAGTTTACCATAAATGAAAAAAATGTAACAATTATGGGAACCACAGCTGCTTTTTTACCGTAATTTTTTTTACACTTTATAGTGTAGCTACTAAAAAAATAAGGAATAGCATCAGAAATGAAAAGCGTCTTGCGGACTGAGATCTGTTCATTGTTTTAAAGGTATGATGTAGCACTTCTGAAGCTGGTTTCTGATGCCACTCTGAACGCATATGTGCAGTTGGCACCACTGCCACACCATAAACAGATTCTGCCTCACGGAAACCCGTTACACCACCGGTTGGGGCTACACGGAGAGTAAGCTTGGGTTTTTATTAGACAAATCATCTTTGCCTTTGCCATGAAACACGTTTAAGTTTTTCTTGAAACTCTTTTGTCATGCAGCTGAGGGTTCGCTCTCAGCTGAGCTGAAACAAGCCTATCTGCCCGTGGTCGACCACGAAACCTGCTCTCAAAGTGACTGGTGGGGAAACACAGTGAAGGACACCATGGTTTGTGGTGGTGATGGCACCATGGCTGGATGTGAGGTGAGAAAGTCTGATCCTCAAACAGATCATGAGCCATACATTGGTAAAATGTTTCAATTTGACTCCTCTTGTGTTATTTTAGGGCGACTCTGGTGGCCCTCTCAGCTGTCTAATGGATGGTAAATACGTTGTCTATGGCATCACCAGTTTTGTATCATCAGAGGGCTGTAATATCTACAAGAAGCCCACAGTCTTCACTCCCGTGTCTGCCTATGTCGACTGGATTACTATCGTAAGTGCTATTCGTGAGCTCATAACGTCACCGTCGTAAAATAATTTACTTATGGAGCTTCTTGTGTTATTTTGTTCATTTCAGAACATGAATGAATGGGATTATAAATGACAAACATCCTCCACAGTCCCAGTTTCCGAATCCGCAATGGCAGAAGAAAAAACATTAACTAACAATAAACACTGCATCTGATCTTGGGCTGCTTCATTTTTAAAGTTTATCAAGCTTGATCAAACACAAATTAATTATGGAAGCACTAAATTATGTTTTTTGACTGAACTAAACCAACTCTTATATTAGTCATTTCATCAAAAATGGTGACATTGTTAATTGTGTTGCAATGTATTAAAGGGATTTTGGGTTCACCCAAAGAATTAACATTCTGTCATCCATGATTCACCTTCCACGTATTTCATGTTTGGGTCAGCATTCATTCATTCATCATTAATTTTCATCAGATTTACCTGGGCCGGGTTGCAGGGGCAGCAATCTCAGGAGAGAGCCCCAGACTTCCCTCTCCCTAGACACTTCCTCCAGCTCCTCCGGGGGGATGCTGAGGCGTTTCCAGGCCAGCTGAGAGACATAGTCCCTCCAGCATTTCATGGGTCTTCCCCAAGGCCTCCTCCTGGTGGGACATGCCTGGAACACCTTCCTAGGTAGGATGCCCGAGCCACCTCAGCTGACTTCTCTCGATGTGGAGGAGCAGCGGCTCTACGCTGAGCTCTTCCCGGGTGACAGAGCTCCTCACTCTATCAATAAGGGTGCGCCCTGCCACCCTGAGAAGGAAACTCATTTCGGTCTCTTGCATCCGAGATCTTGTCCTTTCGGTCATAACCCAAAACTCATCACCATAGGTGAGATCTTTTATTCAGATCTTTTCATTCCAGTGCATTTCCCCTTCCTCCAAAACACTGATTATGAGAACTGATTGTTTTTCATAATTCACCCAAAGGCATGGTGACACTGCACATTTTTGCCACACTGACTTTCAATCATATGCATGCGAATGCAGAGGACCGGAAATGTAAGCTTGTGCAAAAATTTACTATGTTGCTTTATTCCAAAGTTCAATCTTAGGGAACTCTGAACTGGAAATTTGTAACCTATAAAATATCAAAACTTGACCTCTCTAATCAGAAATTTAAAATATGGAGCAATCGCTTGTTTTATCATACCCCTTTTCACAGCAACCTCCAACCAAATTTCACATGCTTAAACTCGAGTGTGATTACGGCTTAATGACCTCTTATGACTGGACATAATTCTTTGGGGGGGGGGGGGGGGGGGGGATGTCCTTATGTAACTGATATAATCTTTTTAACTGACAGACTAACTTTTTCACTTATTTAACAAAATTGACAGAAACACTCCAATACAGGAAGTCCAGATGTAAAACAAAGGGAGGAGATTTTTCTAGATTCTAGGACAGGGGTGACTAACCCTGTTCCTGGAGATCTACAATCCTGCAGATTTAATCTGCAACCCACATCAAACACACCTGCCTGTAGTTCAAGTGCACTGTATCAAGTGCTGTTCAGGTCCTAATTAATTGGTTCAGGTGTGTTTGATCAGGGTTGAGCTGAACTCTCCAGAAAGGTAGATCTCCAGGAACAGGGTTGAGCACCCCTGTTCTAGGATATTGCAATTTTCACTGTCACTGATTCATTTAAGTACCTACAAAAGGCTGCTCGTCCATGACAGACAAATGGGCAGGACAATGCAGAGAATCTCAATGGTCAATCGGTTCAACAGTGCAGCTATAGTGTTGAACAATTCTCTACGGGCAGTAATCTCGCCATACAGATTAAAGATATAGTTCACTTAAAAATGAAAATTCTATTACTAAATACTTACCCTCATGTCATTCTAGTCACCTTCGGAACAGCCATTAAGATATTTTAGATGAAATCCAAGAGCTCCCTCATCTTCCATAAACAGTAATGGTGCCAAGATGTTCCAGAAAAGGAACCAAAACTTTTGCCAAAACAATTCAATTCAATTAATCTTTATTTCTATGGCGCTTTTACAAAGTAGACTGTGTCAAAGCAGCTTAACATAGAAGTTCAAGTAAATTGAAATTGTATCAGTCCAGTTGAAGTTCAGTTTAGTTCAGTGTGGTTTCATTTTCACTGCTGAAAGTCCAAACACTGAAGAGCAAATCCATCGATGCACAGCTCCACAAGTCCCAAAAACAGTCCATGTTACTTCAGTGGTTCAGTTGTAAACTGTGGAACTTACTCTGTTCACCAATGTTTTATCTTCAGGTTGTGTGTTTACTAAGGACAGTACAACATAATGCCATTAGAGTCAGCAGCGCAAAAAACAGGGTTGTATTACCCAGAGTAAAAGTGCACTTCAATCTGAGTCAGTGAAAGACACTGGAGGGCAAAGTAGTTTTTACAGCGTTTTATTTAAAAAAATTTTTTGCACAAACGTGTTCTTGGAGCTTTGTGTGATTACAATACCACTAAAATCACATGGACTGTTTTGACTATATTTTTGGTTCCGTATCTGGACTAAAGCATCTCAAGACCATTTCTGTCCAAGGAGGATGAAGGAGCTCTCTGATTTAATCTAAAACATCTTAAAATATCTAAAGATAAACAAGGGGGTCAGGGGACTGAGACAATATGAAGGGGAGTAATTAATAGCAGAACTTTCATTTTTGGGTGAACTAACCCTTTAAGGATCTGTCCACATAAACACTTGTAATTTACACAGTGTGATTTCAACGCATTTCTTAATTCGTTTAAATGCATCTCTTTAATTCTGATTGGAATGTTGTTCCAGGATCAACAAAGATGTTGATCCTGGAACAACATTCCAATCAGAATTAAGAGTTATGTTTAAAGTTTATGTTAAGTTTAGGCTTACAGTTAAGTAGTTCTACATCATTGTTATCCAACTATTATTCCCCTCAGATTTAAAAAAATAATTTACAGTTAAGTTGGGTTTAGGAGTAGGGATTTAGGTATGGATTACATTTTTGAACAAAAATGACCTTCCAGAATCAACATAAATATTAATCCAGGATTGCATCCTACTTGCCAAAAATCACACCCACCTAATTTCTATGTGGTTTAGCAGTGTTGTCCACATGCAAATTCAGTATGAGGTCACTGAAACTGAATTTTTTTTTAAAAGTCCAGCAAGGGTGAAGATTTTGTGGCAAACTCTAATTTTTCAGGCTTTTGATTGGCTGGTATGGCTTTATGCACAGGGTTATACCGCCACCTGTTGGTTCGACATCCTCTCAGAAATTCATCACAGTGGTTTGTGTGAATGTTTTTATTATTATTTAAAATAAAGGAGGGAAAAATTCATGGACTAAAATAAGTTTGAGAATTTGGACCGAAAACACACTCGATGACCAAACCTTCATCAGCCGTGTAGTATTCCCTTGGATTCGAGAGCCTGGACTGATGCATTAGGTTACCTTGAATGCACCACAGCAATGTGATGTAGACAATCATCATCTTTATTTGGTAGAGCTTGAAGGGACTCATAATATCCCCTGTTTTAGCATACAATGAAACTGCTTTAGCATACAAACACAAAATTCATAATTGAAGCATAAATTCTTAAACTACATTTTTAGTCAACTGCACTGAACAACAAACATTCCTTTAAACACAATCAAACACCTTGCTAAGCTCATCAAGTAATGCAAGTCACAGTACTTCCTATCCTTTTGTCCTCATCAGATCAGTCAAGTTCATTTCAAAGTGATACGAAGTATAAAATACACATTTAATCAGTATAGACTCACATAGACAGGGAACAAAACATGCATATGTGTAATATGTAAAGATACATAAAGCATCAATTTGCTAATTAAATTACACAGACATATTCAGTACCTCATAACTTGCCACCTAATTTTCTATGTAACGTACAAAAAGTTAATCTTTACTCTTGTAATCAACTGTGACACCAAGAAATTTAACTTAAATGTGTTTTTAAATTCAGTATTAAAAGTACTTATTATTTCAGTACTTTAAAATATATACGTTTAATACCACTTTATGTACAATTAAAACCATCTTTTCATGCACTTTTATATATACTTAGTACACATACAAAAACAATTATTTTAAACATATGAATTATATGGCATAACTATTTACCTTACATTACTATGGACACGCACAGTCCAAAACAAAACCAAAAAAACAAGGAAGAGACTAAACATAAAATATATAATTCCACAAATTAAGCCACATAGTTACAAACAAATTATGACACCAACGGTAACATGCTAAATCTGACAGAATTTAAGACAGTGTTGTGATAATACGGTTCAGAGTCAGATAATACACCTTTACACAAGTCACAAGCTGCTCCTCTATCCTCATGGGCTCCACACAGAAGTAATGATCAGAGTTTGGCATCTCTGTGACATGACGTGATAAATTGATATTTACACAATTGTATGCTCATATGCCCAGTTTATTGCTTACTTGATGAATTATTCTAGGTATTTTATACTAACCATTTCTGATCTAGCTCAAGACTCTTATCCCATTAAGCATTTTAATCTATATACGATCTTTACACTTACAATCGCAAGGTTTTCCTTTCATTTAGGCTGTCGAGTCGAATTCAGGAAAGCTCGGACGAAACTCTTTCTGATTCCTAATTCCAGTCAGGTAATGTTCCCAGAAAACAACACAGAGAAAAAGACTTCCAGCACACCCTTATGTTATTGTGATCTATAAAACTGGAGACATTTAGACTTATTGTCGTATCTTCTAGCTTGAGTTTGAAAGATAAACATGCTGAAACTTGAAATGAACCATTAGCCAACATGCTAAATAAATAAATGCTATTTTGTTACCTCAAAGGTTGGTCCGTGTCGTGTCTGATTTTAAAATCCTCATTTTCATAAGTTCTCTTGCCCAAGGAAAATTTGTTAAAGTATGTATTACCTTAATTTTGACGATTCGACGCTAATAGCAAACTGTCTCCATGACGGCCCTCACACACAGCCGCGTTTTCGACTCAAAATCGCCCCGGTGCACGACGGGAGTGGACGGGGCAACTTCTGCGTAGCTACTTTGCTCCGGTTTATTGCAAACAGTGCAACGCAAATTAGAAATTTAAATTGGGAAAAAGGTTTTGTCGTTGCCTAACAATTGTTTTATTACAAACAAATTTAAAAAGGTCTCATTTGAAATTCTGCTCATATTTACCATCAAACCTTTTCTTCCCAAGTTTAGACAGGACATAGATCAAAACTGATCATTTTGTTTGTCACAGCCAGAAACTGTGCCGCATATTTTTTTTGAATTGTCAGTTCTCAAAGTAACTATGGTGCGATATCTCAAATTATTACAAATTTTCGTTTAGAATACCAATTATTTGTTATTTTTGGATTTTTTTTAACTGTAACTAAAAAAAAAAGAGAGAGAAGGAAGCTTCTGTTATTAATCCTTTGATAATATTTACAAAGTACCATATTCACAGATGCAAATTTATTAACCAAAAACCTTTTTATCCTGCTATACTGAATAAAATATACTATACTAAGCAAAGCACTAATAAAGAAGCCATTAAAACCGTTCTTTTTACTTGAAAGATTCTGCAATTCCACAAGACCCTTACTCTTTCTAAGTATGTATACTTATACATACATTTGTTTGTCTTATTTATATTTTGTTTCTTGTACACTCCTGACCTTTTTTTCCCTTTTTCTTTTCTTCCTTTCTTCTTTGTATTTTTTATGTTCTGTAGCCTACTCTGTTCTTTAAGCATTGATTAAAAAAAGTGCTACTCAAATAAACTTGAACTGAAAATCTAGGCAATGTTTTTACACTGTATTCTTTAAAAGTAATTAAATGCATTTAGATTTTCAATTACGCAGCTACTTCTGAAGCTTTTAAAAAAATTCAGATCCAAGAAAAGAAATAAATAGCCAACATTGCATAAAGAATTAATAACAACAACAACAATAGTACAGCACGACAATAACACTAATACACTTTAACCTATTTTATTGTAATAAATCAAACTGTATAATACAGAGCACAGTTGAGTATACAGTACAGAGTTTATATTTAATACAAAATCAGTGCATGGCAATACAGAATATTTACAACATAATGTAAGTGTACTTATATAAAAGGTATTTTAGTGCACTTTTTTGGGTGGTAGCAGTGAAAGAGTATTATTTTAGGTGTCTTTAAGTGGCTTATTGGGAAAATGCAATTTTAATTTTTATACTGCCAGTATATTCAACTTAATTTATACTTATAACTATGTAAAAGTGTACTAAATTTGAATTTTTTATAGCATTCAAATGATACTTAAAAAAACAGAACATATTTGTAGTAGTACACTTTATTGCTATATACTCAAAATCAACTTAAATATCAGTGGCATTTAGTATACTTTCACAGTTGTACTTAATTGATACTTAAGTTAAAGTATACATTTATAGTGTATAATTTTTAAAGTTTATTTAGTACAAAAATAAGATTGTACCTAGAATGCACTTTATTGTCTTTAATTATATTTTTAGTGTACTCAAATGAAATGTTTCCCACTTGGAAAGACTTACAGTAGCTAAAGACTGAAGTGTGTAAAGTCATCGGTGAAAACGGGAGATGGAAGTGTCATAGTTTGGGGGATTTTTTTCCAGCAGGAAATAATTTCCTCAATAATTATTCCATGGCACTGGGCACATATCAAACAAATGTTTAATACAAAATGTGCAAAAATAAAGGCGACAATACAAAGAATAGACAATAGAAGGTGACATGGTGGCGCAGTGGGTAGCGCTGTCACCTCAAAGCAAGAAGGTCGCTGGTTTAAGCCCTGGCTGGGTCAGTTGGCATTTCTGTGTGGAGTTTGCATGTTCTCCCTCTGTTCCCAGGTGCTCCGGTTTCCCCCACAGTCCAAAGACATGTGTTGTAGGTGAATTGTGTAAGCTAAATTGTCCATAGTGTATGTGTCCTTGTCCCCCAGATTTGGGGTTGAGCTTTGAGCTAACAACTCACCTCATAAAAACTAGATGTTGCAAATATGCTAAATATCAACTTCGATATAAATGGCCCTGGGAGTAAGTAAGTAATGATGTAATAGTGTCACGAAACACTATTACTGTTTTGACTTTATTGTATTAAGGGCACCATCTCCATCTCAACCACTATGTCTGCATTTTCATTTCTCATTCATTTTCAAAACTAAAGAGCATAATTCTGTACGACTAAATGGATATTATGAATGTATACTAATATTGAGAATATATACTATCAGGCATTTTCACAGCAAAATTAAGATATAATACAGTGGACTCCTACTCATGAAGACCAAAGTAGCCTATACTTCATTTTTACTGGGTAAATGAAGGTCCAAGTAGGCTACAGTGAGCTTGAGTCAGATTTCATCATCATGGCTACAGTACAGTGTATACAGCCTGATCTCATGAGAAAAATTAAATATGTTATGTATTAGCAAAAAAGCGACTATTTAAATGTGTACAAAAATGTATTATTTTTGAAAGGTGTGCCCCCTAATCCCACCCTAACCTACATAACACTGGAGGATGAGCAAATCATACTAAAATGTGCAAATGAGATAATACGATTTATGATAAATCGTTGTGAGATTGCGTTGGCACTTCTCGTATGCACTATCAATAGTTTTTGCACTACTTAGTTTGTCCACAAGGTGTCAGCAAAGAACCATTGTTTCACAGTCTGAAGTGAAAATGTCAGAACAAAAATGATGATAAAGTAGGTAGAAACAAGTGTAAATGAGTGAAAATAAAAATATGTTAGCACTCATAACATTTCCAGAGAAAGCAAGGCCACCACAATGAGGAATGATTGGAACATTAAGCCTCCTGTGTATACAAATGCTAACAGATATACTTTGAAAGGATTTACACTTGACCCTGTGTGTACATTAAGATGTGAAAAAACAACAAAAGTAAACAATTTATGATCCAATCACTGCAAATATGGAAACCAAGTGAACAGACTTTGCTTAAAGTGACTTTACTTGGAATTTAACTGTGAACTTAAAGCTTTATAATACTGAAAATGTTACAAACTTCAGCATTTAAACAGAGGTTTTCAATGCATTAATTTAATCGGTTAATTTCAGATCTCAACTGTACACAGAGTCCAAATAAACAACATCAGTAAGTTACTCACCATGTATTGTAACTCTGAATCTCTTGTATTTAGTCTCTCGTCTGCTGATGACCAGTAGTTTATAAACTCCAGAGTGTTGGGTTGTGCTGTTTGTGATGGTCAGAGATCCTGTTTGATCCAGACTGATATTCCCTTCAGCGCCATCTTGTGTACAGAAACCTTCTGCATTCATCTCCCCTTTAGCAATGAGGCGGTCTTCAGGTCCAAACATCCAAATTATCAGATCGCCAACTTGCATTTCAGTTTCCGGGGGTAGCGTGATTGAATCTCCCTCCTTCCCCGATATGGTCTTCTCTTTAATTTTGTCCCAATTAACAAACGACAAAATGGCAATATTTTAACAGGTGGTCACAATATGGCAACATCAAAACTAAGAATCTGTTTAAAAATGGTGATGTTTTGTTCACTGGATCACACATAGACGTAGATTTTAATTTTGGTGTTTCTCTTGTTGAAAATCTTATAATGTTTTAGACAATGTACTGGGGCTGTACAATTAATCGAAGGTAATTTTGCTCATTGACAGTAGAACTGGCTTTGTAATCATAAGTAACTCAGCAATCATTTTTTTGTTTTTAAAAGAAGTCTAATAGATGTCTAATAGACATCTAAACATAGATGGCTTGGCTAAAACAAGGCTAAATTTGGGCTGTCATAATAGACATTTCAGAATAGATCAAAAATTGACTAGTCATTAAATAAATTAGACAGACTTCACGTTTAATCCTTCATTCATGTGTACTTGACGACTATAGTTTTGCGCTATTCTTAGACACCTATTAGATTTTCACTGACAGCCCAAATTTAGTTTGTTTTAGTCAAGCCATCTATGTTTAGACATCTATTACACACAAAACTGCTTGATGTGAAATCTCCAGCACCTGCTTTCAGATGGTGCAGCATTTACTACGCAATGCCATAGTGATTAGATTATTAATTGCGTTGAATCAATAGAAGGAATTAAATGCTCTACTCTGTTTGATTTCCCATGCCTGTGGCATATTTGCAGTTTCCACAAAAGAAGGCCCTCTGGCCTTTGGAGGACACTTAGTGTGCTTTCACACCTTCTTCATTAGTTTGGTTGAATCTCACTTGAGTTGATTTTTCTGTTTGGTGTGGTTTGTTTGTACATGTTTGAATGCATCAATCACATTCGAGTATGCACACCAAAGGTGGACCAAACAAGCATACTAAGCATTTGCAGAACATTAAAACATTTCAAGCAGGATCTGTGCTTCATTCACTCAATTTCTTAAATCAAGAAGAATATTGTCTCGTTTTAGCAAAAATTATTTTGCTATTACAAGTGATTCGGCTGTCACATGACTGCAACAGGTTCAGACCAGAGCAATTGGTATGGTGTGGAAAAAAAGCTGAAAAATTCTTCAAAGTATCCTTTTGTTGCCTTTGGTCCAGACCAAATGAACCAAACCACAGGTGTGTAAGCACCCTTACAAATCAGAGAGCTGTCTTTCCCTGACAACATGCACATCAAAATCGCAGCATTTGCTAAATCGTGATCTCAATTTAATTCCAATTAATCGGGTAGCTCTCCACTGTAAATATGTGTATTCAGAATCCTCAACTTGAGACTGGATTCCAAAATGAGATGTTGGGAAAAAATACATTGTGGCCATAAAAAGTATGTATGCCTGTCCTTATCTATTAGCAATCTGTGTATAGCACTGAATTCAAAAATACACATTACTCACCATGAGCAACAACCATGAATCTGTTGCATGTGATGTTTTTGCCGCTGGTGATTTCCAGTATATAAATGTCTGAATGTGCTCGGCTGATGTTCCTGATGGTCAGATCTCCAGTTCGCTGGTTTATCTGCAGTCAGTCTCTGAATCTCCCATCAGGACCGTCATATAATTTGATGTGATTGGTGGCTCCGCTGAGCTCAGCGATGAAAGTGTATTTATCGCTAAACTTCCACAGTATCCGATCATCATTCTTCAGCTCAGTGACACCAGTTTGTAAGGTGGCAGAATCTCCAACTGTATATTTCAGTGTATTCACTGCCCAAGCAAGAGAAACATAGAAGAAATGCGTGAATGTGTGCACATAAACAAGATCAGGGAAATCATGACTCTCTGAAGCTACTCACGCCAAACAAGAATGTTGAATTTCTTGTACGAAACTTTATTGCTGCTATTTATCTGTAGCTCATAGACTCCAGAGTCACTGCTTTTGGTGTTTGTGATGGTGAGATCTCCAGTTTCATCATTCAGATGCAGTCTGCCTTTAAATGCCTTATTTTCAGGATAGTAGGGGGTCTGTTTCGTTTGATCTTCTGTTCTATTGATCTTGGCTATGAGAGCATTTTTAGGTTCAAACGTCCATAATATTTGATCATCTTTCAGTAGTTTGGTAAGACCAGTGTGAAGATAGACAGACTCTCCTTCCGTGAATTTCAATGTGTCCACTTAATTTGATAAAACATAAAAGACAATGATTATAATATTGCAGGTTAAGCAGTAAGATTCTCCAAAGTAAAAAAAAAGCCGCTGAGTTACTAGAACCTCAGGTGTGCTTTTTTACTAATAATTCAATGGACCAGAGTCAATTATCCCACTTATACTATGGTTAACATAGCTAAATCCACTGTTCAGATGTTGCATTTTAGACATTTGTCAGGTTTTTGCCCTCAAACTGCTCCAGTATGTAGGGCTAGTTTCTTACACATCTCATCCAAAGCTTTCTGTTGTGTTTTGATGTAATTTTTGACTGTTTTAGCTGTGAAATAACCGAACTCATTCAGCGTAGTGATATGGAGCTGTAATGCACTAAAAACGTGCCAGAACTACTTTAGCTGTGTGTTTATCTGAAAATATCTGCACACCATTGAATGTTCATCAGCCAATCAAAATCAAGCATTCCACTGCGCTGTAGTATAATAACGGATGTATAATATTAGGGATGCATACCTCGTACAATAACCTTGTATGTCTTCGTTTTTGTCGACTTGCTGCTGGTGATCTTTAACTGATAATATCCAGAGATTTGTATCCTGATGTCGCTGATAGTCAGATCTCCAGTCTGTTGGTCCAGCTGTAGTTTGTCTCTGAATTGCTCATCATCAGTATAGGAAATGTTACCGTTTTTTTGGTGGATTTGCGCGATTACAGTATGTTGAGGTCCAAAAGTCCAGACCATTTCATCTTTGCTCTGAATCACCTTTTGGTCAGTTTTCAACATTGCAGAATTTCCCTCTATCACTGACACCGTTTTCTTTTCTGTTTCAGAAACAGGTTTACAGAGAAGATATAACATTTTTAGCAATTTTAACAAGTCAAATTTTTACCAATTCTCAAATGTACCAACACAGCTAGTAAGACACCTACCTAACTAGCATTTTTTAACACTAGGCAGTCATTTTTAAATTTTGTAATT
>CAIGQV010008140.1:0-22854 GCA_903798115.1 Danio jaintianensis
GGCCTTAGCTAACACACAGCGCTGACAATCTTTTATCCATCTGTCCACATCATTGTGCATCCCTATCCAAAAACACTTGCGCCTCAACAAGTGAAGGGTACGCTCGATACCCTGGTGTCCCATGGAATTGTGCACATACTTCAAAACTGGCTTCTTCAAACTGAGAGGTAACAGAAGCTCATAACATTCTCCATGTCTGACATCCTCAACAACACGGTAGAGAAGACCTTGGCGTTCCTTGATATTTTTCCAGAGCTTCAGCATGGACTGAACTGGTTTTGGCAGAGTTTTTAGCTCTTTTCCAATGGGTTGTCTCTTTTGGTCCCATAACTTTCTGAATTCACTAATCACCAAGTCTTGCTGTTGAAATGCAATTAACTCATCCACTGAATAACCCGGAAAGGTAGGAGTGTTTCCCTGGTCCAATACATCACTATCACTAAACTTCACCTCGGATCCGCCTCAATTTACAGCTATTTACTCCAGCAGCTACAAGTGCCCCATCCAGGTCTGTACCACGATGAATCAAACCGCAAACTGCCACACATCCATCATACTCAACATCATCGGGGGTGGACTCTGGCTCCCCTTCAAATGGCTGCCTAGATAGTGTGCCAGCAACTGTGTTTCGGTACCACGGACGATACTGCACCTCAAAATAAAAAATGGATAACTGAGATATCCATCTCTGTTCCACAGCCCCAAATTTCGCTGTCTTCAAGTGGCACAAATGATTATTTTCAGTTATCACAGTAAACTTGGACCCCAACAAATACCCTCGAAACTTCTCCACGATTGCCCACTTGAGAGCAAGCAGCTCGAGTTTCATGCTGCTATAGTTTCTGTCATTTCTTTCAGCTTCCCTCAGCCGTCTGCTCGCGAAAGCAATGACACGTTTTACATCCCCTTGCTGCTGATATAAAACAGCACCCAGTCCCTGATTGCTCGCATATGTCTCCACAATAAAGGGACTTGAATAGTCGGCCACTCCCAGTATAGGTGCACTGGTCATTTTATCTTTTAAAGTGTCAAAAGCAATTTGGCATTCTTCAGTCCACAGGCTACCCAACAAGACAGGAGTCCTGCTGAGGTTTCCAGCGGATAGAGCTGAATTTACTGCGTCGTGATGAACCGTCTGTAGTAACTACAGAACCCGAGGAATGATCTTCATTCCTTCAGCGTTGATGGGACTGGCCACTGTTTTATAACTGCCACTTTCTGTGGGTCTGTGAAGAATACCATCGGCTGAAATTTAATGTCCCAAGAACACAACTTCTGACTGAATGAAATGACATTTATCTAACTAGACCTTAAGACCTGTGTCCTGTAGCCTCCTCAGAACAATTTCCAGTCTCCCCAAATGCTCCTGGAATGTTGCTGAATACACCAGGATATCATCCAGGTACACCAACAAAATTTGAAAAACAAAATCATTCATGGTAGCCTGCATTAATCTTTGAAATGTTGCGAGTCCATTACAGACTCCAAATGGCATCCGCAGAAATTCATAAAGGCCGAAGGGGGTTGAGAATGCAGTCTTGTGTCGATCTGCTTCTGCCACAGCAACCTGATGATAACCACTTGCTAAATCGATTGTGGTAAAGTATCGTGCCCCCTGTATAGCATCGAAACTTTCGTCAATACGGGGTAAGGGAAAAGCATCTTTCTTTGTTTTCTGGTTTAGTTTGCGGTAATCTACACATAGCCTGATGTTACCATCTGCTTTCCGCACCAGCACAATTGGTGAAGCATAGGCACTGCTACTTTCTCATTTGACCCCCTTCTGCACCAGTCGTGAGATATGATCTTTTACTTCTTTATATTGATTAGGAGGAATCTGATTGTAAGGTTGTGTGACTGGCTCATCATCAGTTAAGTGAATTTCATGTGTGATCTTGCCTGTGTGGCCTAGGTCCTCATCCTCTAGATCAAAGATATCAAGATACTTTGTCAACAATGACCTAAGTTGAGTCTGTTCATCGTCGCTTCCACCTACATCTATCTTAGCCAAGATTTCTGCCACACGATCCCTGCATTGCAAATCTCGCCGATTTAGGGTCACCTGATTAAGATCTGCTGAAATCCTTTGAAACTTGACTTCATACTGCCGTGAGAGGTCTATGCACTCCACTTCTGACAGAGTGCCCAGCCGGGTCCTAGGTGACAACCACACATCCTCCTGAGAGAAATTCAGAATCTTGACAGGTATGCAGGGGCATTGCGAATCAGTACCTCTTTGAAAAAATATCTCCATTTGAAATCCAAATTTCCATTTAAAGTGGTATCAAATTCTGCCTGGAACAGCTGTCTACATTGGCTAATTGTGTTCATCCCTATGATGCAAGGTACTGTGTTTTCAGGCCGAGAATTGTCTTTGACCACTAAAAACCCACAATTCAGCATTTTGATACCCATAGTCTCCACTTCCAACTCCAAGTAACCCAGATATGGTATATCAAGACCATTAGCTGCCGTGAGTTTTAGCCAACCAGTTGTGGAAAGAATGTCATTGGCTTTACCACATAGGTGGTCCTGGAAAAACTTTTCAGTAATGGTGCTCACTTGACTACCTGTGTCCAATAGGCCCTTAGTGGTGACACCACAAATTGTAAGCTCCACCCCCCAAATTGCTCGACTCACAACAACCGGGGGCTCTCGTTTCCCTGTGGGTCAGACGACATTGACCTTGATGCTCGAGAGCCTTGTTTCTGTGGGCAATTTTTAGCCACATGACCAGCAACTTGACACCTAAAACAGATAGGCTGTCCGTCATCTGTGTATTTTGGCTGTAATTTGGGTCTAGGGGTCTCTGCTCTTGTACTAAAATTTCTAGCAGCTAGGTTTTTTACAGCTAAAGTAAGTTCACTAATTGCTTTGCCTTGTTCGGCTACAACATCAAGAACATCTTCTAAGGTGACAGGTTTTGCTTCTTGCACCTTGCGGACTGAACACTGTGTCATATTACTACAACAGTGAGACTTACTTATTTTTTAACTTGCTGAGGGCTCTTCTACAAACCAAAGCTGGGCTTCATCTCGTACATCTATCATTGTACATTTTGGGTGGTCTCGCACATATTTGCGAAGCTCTCTTCGAAGGGATGGGTCATGAACCCCTTCCACAAACTGGTCTCTCAATGCCACCCCTTCATTTGCAATAGCACTAGGGGAGCATTTTAGAACTGAGCTAAGAGCCTGGGACAGAGCATGTGAGAAACCCCTTATATTTTCCCCCTCAAGTTGTTTACGACTGCAAAAACTGTGCAGGAGCTGAGGTATACTACGTTTGTCTCTAAACGCCTCCCTGAGGTATTCAAATAAATCTTCAACCCCATCAGATTCAGGCTGTCTGTCAGTTGAGTTCCCCATTGGCGAACCCTACAGAGTTCCTCCGAGGCCCCCAGCATCTGACTCTGCTGAGGAGTCAGGTGCCTGGCCCATTACGCTGTTGGCATGCCCACTTGGTCAGCCTGCATTCTGGGTATAGGTGCCTGCTATGCGCGATCCCCACTGGCGATCCCATATGCTTCCCTCAACCATGGTATAGTGTCTACCCTCCCCGCTAACCATCCTTCATATGTGAGGATGGTTCATCCTTCATATCCTTTATACCCTTCTCAGGGTTAGTCTATATGTCTTTGTAAGGATGGTTATATTTCTCCATAATATCAAATGCTGGAAACTGCTGTGAAATTCCGTAAGATCAGACCATGAGAACTGGCATGCAATAAAACAATAAACTTTCTAATCTTCAGAGGATCTCGAGAAAGCCATCTGGACAGCTGACCCATCACCTATCCTTAGGCTCTCTTGTCCTCCCCAGTTATATGGCCTGGGTCATTGAAAAGTTACTCAGGAATTACCAGATTTCAAGTTTCTATGGTGAAATGATGTAGTTTGTATATTTGCAGAATTTGTGAATTTTAACTTGTCATGCTTGGTATCATTTTAAAGGTCTCAGTGCGAGTGTAAATGTGATCTCAGTTTTATCTCAGTATCACAGACCAAAATAGAGGGATTTGGGTAAATTTTGTCCTCTCTCATGGGAGAGGATGTCCTGGATAAGATCTTTTGTCAGGTCTTGTCTTCTTCCTCAGATGGTATTTGTCTCCTAGGGTAAAATACCCGGACAAAAGTCTTTGTGAAGTTCTTATAAATTTGAATTTATGACATTTTGGGTATTTAAGGAGATTTGGCGAAATACTCAGGGAAGCATCTATGAAATCAGAATCAGATGAAACTTCCCACACAGTCTCTGTGTGTCTACATTGCCAGGTATGATGACTCTTTGACAATTGTTCTACAAATTGTTTTGATGTTTTATGCTGATCATGGTGTGTAATCATTTTGTACTTCTTTTGCATGTTTTAAAATGTGATATGTTAATCAATTACTGCCTGGCAAATAAATGTAAAATTCTTGTTTAACTTTAATATCTCCTGAAATCATTTAAATCTAGTATATTGTTTAGGCTGATGTTTCCGCAGCCTATGACCAGGATTGCTCATACACTCAGGCATAATGGATGGAGCATAGGCACAGCATTAGAGACCTGTTGATTTCTGACAATCACTGACTTAATATGATATAATCTAGTGGCTAAGTCAAACTTTCTTTATGTATGAGCAAGCATGGGGCGGCCTAATATTACTTAAAGGAAATTAGTTTACAGTTATATCCTCTATCTAAGAACCAGAACTGGCGAGGATGTGTCCGTGAGCAGATGTAACTGGCCAGCATACTTACTCTAAGCGACTTCGGGTAAACGATGAACCATTAACTGAAAATACAGATTTATTAGGTTAATCAATCTAAATTACACTTAATCACAACCTATGAGGTCATCGGCTTGAATTAGATGAATCTAAATTTAAAGTATTATGAGTTGGAGTTAGATAAGAATAAGGGCCAAAATTGGATTCATAAAACAAAAGTTGAATAATTTTTAGCGATCTGTTTGCAGCTGTGCGAGAAAAGACTGACACGCAGAATACCTTCCCCCACATCCGTGGAAACCATCATTCAACATCCGAGCCATTGGGTGGGGCTTACATCTTCTTGCCACCAGGTCTCCCCATTGGGTAGCAGGTGGCCTCCGCAGCGTCCTCCCTATCGGGACTGCACACTTTCCCAACATACTGTCGTATTTTAAAATTCCTAGAATTTAACTAGGTGTACTTTACGACTCCGCGAAAAATATAAATAAGCCTTTAATGCTTCACAGGTAAGTAAGGTAAGTTAGAGCCAGGGGATACAATGGAGGGCTGCGTCTCTGGTGATGATGGTGTCCTCACGCTATTGCCTGGCAAATCTCTCACCAGTGAGGTGGTAAGGTTCAATCACTGTGGCGTTTCCCATACATTTCCCCATAGTTGAAGTTTTTCCACATAGCATTGAAGTTCCCCTCCAGCTGGGGATGTTACGATTACTACATAACCCTCGTTCCCCGGGGGGGTGGGGGAATGCTATGTTCCTTCGCCACAAGCGGTTGTGCCTTAGACTCTTGACTCTTCAGCTAGAAAAGGTGTCTTTGCTATGCATGGCTGGTATCTTTATACACGAATAATTGAGATTGCTGCCAGCTGTGTACGCTGACGCCGCCAATTCATTGGCCCGTTTTATTACTCTTTCAGATGATTGGCTTCTTACGTAGTAACCGTAACGTTATGTATAGTCGACATGCTTTACATATGCATTTGTCAAAAATCCAAAAGTAAGTTTAATGTTATTACTAGGCAATTTAAAATATAATTAAACATCATCTAGATAGGCATTTTTTTTCTTTGATAACTTTATTTTTAATATCGTCTTATCGCCCAGCCCTAATTCCTATGCCACAGCTCTGAATCACCAGCTGAACACTAATCTGTGCTTGGCTCCTCTACAATAAATGATGTGTCATCTCACAGGTGTGCATTATACAGTATATACCCCTAAGTGGCCACACATGCAGATTTGACTCACCAATTTCATAGTCATTTCATTGGCCCTTTTTCCTACAAGTCGGAATGATTGGTTTTCTAAGCATACACCTATCTGTAGGTAGACATAACATTTCTGTTCCGTCCTTCAGGGAACAAAGGCTTTGCCAGAAGAGTTAGGGTTTCTGGGAATTTTTTTTTTTTTTTAATCTGGATTTGTGTTTATCATTTTGAGAAATATTTTAACACGTTTTAAACTGTAATTGTAAAAGTGTCTCTGCAGATATGTTGTGATTTCAAAGAATAAAATGCTATTGAGTTACTGTTGATTTGCTATTTAGTTAGTAAGTTAGTTAGTTAGTTAGCAGTAGCAGATTTAAAAGCTTGAACAATTAATATGAAATATGTGACAGAGAAAAAGGTGAATAGTATACTGACATGATGACATTTCACGTTTCTTCCGTGCTGCTGTTTATATACCTAAATAGTGTGTAGTGTCATCTGTACCACTTCATTCTGCAACCAGCAGGCAAATAACATGACTGACACAAGCCATCCCCAACTTTATCTCTGACAGTGTGGCTATAGAAGGAAGCTGTCCTTGAGAAGTAATTTGTTGTGTCAATATTTGTCTGGATGTGAAACAGAAGAAAATGGGCTGTTTGGCAGAATCCAGATTAAGTGAATTTTTAAAGGTTTGTGCGGGCCCACATGTATCAGAACTGTTTTCATTATTTTACTGTACAGAATGCAAGAAACAAATGCACATTCATATGCTGCTTGATACCTAGGAGTAGTGCTCAGTGTTAATGTTAAATCCATAATATCCAACAGTAAAATAAACAGAAATAAGCAGGAAAAAAAAGCATTTCACCAGTTTACATTTATATATAATTAGGTAGAAAGGTATTGGTATTGCATATAATATTGGCTGTTTTCATGAATTTAGCTTAGAATTTTTTGGCTCAAAGAGTCTCTAAATTGTGTAACTCTGCTCACATTTATTGTATTATTAAGTTTCTCATTTGCAAATTAACATACATTTTGATAAACATAAATCAAAAATGACATAAAATGTCACAAAATTGTATATTGCAACAACTGACATTTATGATAAAAATTATTGTAGTTATCAGGATGACGAATGACTAGAATAAAAAAAAGTTGTTTATATCAATTGCTTTTATACACAATGTAGTGCCTGTCTTTTGCATAGATGCAATGGACAGGTATGTGTCCAGGGCTAGTGTGTGTGTGCGCATGTGCACATGTTTGTGTGGAGACATAGTGGAAAAGTGCCATAGTTTTAATTTTTTTTATACTGATCTGACCAGACAATATTTTCTATCCATTAAACACACCTAGACATGGTGGCTCAGTGGTTAGCACTGTCGCCCCACAGCAAGAAGGTAGCTGGTTCAAGTCCCAGCTGTGTCAGATGGGATTTCTGTCTGGAGTTTGCATGTTCGTCCTGTGTTCGTGTGGGTTTCCTCCGGGTGCTCTGGTTTCTCCCACAGTTCAAAGACAGGCAGTATAGGTAAATTGACTGAACTAAATTGGCCGTAGTGTATGTGTGTGAATGAGTGTGTATGGATGTTTCCCAGTACTGGGTTGCAGCTGGAAGGGCATCCGCTGTGTAAAACATATGCTGAACAAGTTGGCGGTTCAGTCCGCTGTGGCAACCCCTGATGAATATAGGGACTAAGCCGAAGGAAAATGAATGAATGAATGAATAAATGAATGAATGAATGAATAAACACACCTAAACCTTCTTCTAATCCATAACAGAAACCTTTTTGCAGTTTTGCATTGTCAGTTAAACATGTTAATTTCATCTTAAACATTTTAATTTCCACAGTGGGAATCAAATATCAGATTTTTACAAACTTGCGGGAAAACTGTTAACTCCTAACATTTGTGTGTGCTAGTAGAGTGGTGTAGAGTCCAAAACAAATATAATCACTATAATACATAGATCTCGTCATAAATGCCAATTGTGCATAACTAGATCTTTCCAAACACCACCAGTATTTAGCAATTACTGTAGCTTTTTTGCAAAGCGAGCCATCACAAATACACCAAATCTTTAGCAGCCAATTCAAAGACTTGATTCCATGGTATACATGAGGTACCCTGAGTTGCACAATTGTATGATACATTCATTCATTCATTTTCTTTTTGGCTTAGTCCCTTTATTAATCTGGGGTCACCACAGTGGAATGAACCGCCAGCTTATCCAGCATATGTTTTACGCAGCTGATGCCCTTCCAGCTGCAACCCATCACTGGGAAACATCCATACACTCTCATTCACACACAAACACTACACCAATTTAGGACAATTTAGCTTACCCAATTCACTTATAGCGCACGTTGTTACTTTCTCCGCTTCAGCGACGTCCGGCGGCAGAGTAACAGCTCGTTAATTCATGCTCGTGCAAAGGATGAGTCGGACAAAAGTTCCCAATGTATGCCGTTCTTTTACTCATTTTAGGTTGTCAGATTCACAGTGCAACAGCTCCCGGGTGGGATAACTTGAGTGAACATAAAATAAGTAGAACAAAACAGAATAAAACTTTCTTCCTCCGATTCCACTACACAACCCCCAGCGAGCGCTCACATAATATCCCGCATGCTTTTCTTTTGAACTACTCTTCCCACAATACCCTTCGCTGTGGACTACAACTCCCGCAAATAGCAGCCCCAAAGCGCCCACCTCTATTTCCCCTCTCCTGCAACACTACCCCCACTCTGGATGGTGATTAAACTTACACCACTCCAGCATCATGACAAATCTTTTACCACAGATTCACAGTGTTAATAGAAGGCAGGAATACATTCAAATCAATGTCCACCCATATTTTACCATATTCATTTCTACTTTTTTTTCAACAGTCCATAGGCAGCTCTATTGTCAAAGCATACAGTCCGTTTAAGCAACTCCGCTCAATAGAGACACTGGCCGGTACATTCCAACCCCACGTGACAGGGTAAACAGTCCATAAGGTTAAAGGATAGCACGGTGCTGGGAGGGGTTAAAGAGTAGCTGGTAAAAGGGGAAGTTCTTTTGTTGAAGAATTAATAATTCAGTCTCCAACATGACTAGTGAGGTAATTATTTAAGTCCAGCTAGGTGACCGACTGACTTCTCCACTACATAGCCTGTAGAAGTGAAAGAGGTTAAACACAACCACGGTATACCAATAAAACAAATCATGCTCAATTAAGTCTACACTTGGCTTGTTCCTTTAAAAGCAAAATGGTAAACAACAGAATCCACCCGGGTTACAAAAAGGAGCACATAAAATATTATTTTTCACATATGACATGCATCGTTTTTTTTTTTAAACAGTAATAGAACAATAACAAATTGCCAATAAAGTATTATTTTTGGCTCTCTTTTTTTTTTTTTTTTTTTTAACGAGTCCTTAATAATCAATTAGTCCAGTCTCCAAACCACCGTGGTGGTCTCCTGACTCGTTGCGGCCTACCCCTCATTTGGCCGTTAACAGTCCCTACCAAATCCTGTTGCACCGTGCTACTTTCACTCCACTGAATATCCCCTGTGTCCTGCTCTATCGTCGGCCCACCTGTGTCATCCATAAAAGGCATGGTGTCTGGGTCACCAGAATTTCCGGTTTCCTCTGTAAAGAGACAAGACAAATCCAAGTCAAGTTCAGCTACATCGATTTCCAGATTTGGGGCAAGAACTTCCTGAGGTTGCCAAACGTTTGAGTCCTTAAACACCCAGCTGTTTTCCAGGGGTTGCCGAGAATAGTAAGGTTTGAGCTTGTCATGGTGAACAACTTTCACTTTGGTCCTCGGGTTTCTCTGGATGCGGTACACTAAATCGTCCAGATGTCCCAAGATAAAGTATGGACCATCGTAGTTGGGGAGAAACTTCCTGATTTTGTTTTTCACTCGCTTTGTTCCCTTAACCAGGTACCACACTGCATCACCGACCTTGTAGCGTGTCCTGGCTGCTCTCTTGTCATACTGCTTTTTAGCACACTCTACTGATTGGCCCAGTGCATCCCTTGCAAGCTGATGTGCCAACTCCAATCTTTCTCTCATCTGAACCACGTATTGCGGGGTTGTTTGAGTCAGTGTGTCATTGGGGGGCTTTCCTGCGACCAGGTCAATTGGCTCTGTTATCTCCCGTCCAAAGAGCATCATGTTTGGGGTAAATCCAGTTGAACTGTGCTTAGTTGCTCGGTAAGCCATCACAGCGTAGGGAACCATTAGATCCCACTCCCAATGACATCGCTCAGAGGTTGTGGCTAGGATTTTCTGCAGAGTGGCATTAAATCTCTCGACCTGGCCATCTGACTGAGGCCGGAAAGGTGTTGTACGGGTCTTGTCAATGTCGAGCAGCTTACACACTGTTTGGAAAACCTCCGATTCAAAATTGGTGCCCTGGTCGCTATGGAGGGTAAGAGGTGCCCCATAACGGCAGACCCATTCAGCGACTATAACCTCTGCCACAGTGACAGCCTGGTCGTTAGGCAGGGGGTACGCTTCCACCCATTTACTGAAATAATCCTGCACTACAAGAATGTAACGATTAAAGCGTTCTGTTTCATTCATAGGGCCCATCAAATCAACAGCAATCCTTTCCATGGGGGCACCCACTCGCACGGTGCCCATGGGTGTCTGAGGCGTCTTTAATGGTCGAGCCTTTGCAGCACAACTGGTGCATGTGCGACACCAAAGTGAAACATCTTCTCGCATTTTGTACCAATAATACCTCGTCTGCAGCCGGGACAGCGTTCACTCCACTCCAAAATGTCCGCCCACTGGCCCATCGTGCATTTGGTGCATGATACCTTCGCGGAAAACTTGCGGCAGCATAATTTGGGGATAATACTCAGGATTCTCATTCAGATAGAAACGTCGAACAAGAATGTCATCCTTTAGGTACAGTCTCTGCCACTGACTCCAGTAGGCCTTTACTGCCGGCCCGTGGGGTGACACTTCTTCCCAGGAGGGTCGTTCCTTGTTTTCCCTCATCCACCTCCGGATGGGAGCCATATCAGGGTCAGCCGCTTGGGCAGCACACAGTTCTTCAGTAGTCCACCCAGAGAATAAATTAGTACTGATGGTGATAGCAGGTTGTACTACCCCCACTTGACAAGACTCCGGGGTAACAGCTGCAGGTCCATTATTTACAGGTCTGTCGTTAAGTCACACTGGACTGCCTGGTGACAGACCTGAGGTCTACTCAAGATGGGATTCTTAAGGTAGCAGGGGCAAGTTGCCCGGCATGGCCTGCGGGAAAGCACATCAGCGTTTTCATGACTGCGCCCAGGACGATGAACAACTTTAAAATTAAACTCCCCAAGTTTCTCGAGCCATCTGGCCAGCTGCCCCTCCGGTTCTTTCATCCTTATTAGCCACTGTAGGCTACTATGATCGGTGCGTACAGTAAAGGATCTGCCCAGCAAGTATTGACGGAAATGTGTTGCGAACTCCACTACTGCTAAAAGTTCCCTCCGTGTAGTGCAGTAATTCTGTTCAGTTGGCGTCAGGCTCCGGCTTCCATATGCTAAAACACGTTCCTCACCTTGCTGCAGTTGAGACAATACAGCCCCAATTCCAAAGTTGCTGGCGTCTGTATCCAGAACAAGATCACCGCTGTCCATAGGGTAACCAAGGATGGGGGCAGTAGTGAGCAGCTCCTTTAATTTATCAAAGGCCTGTTGGCTGTCAGTAGTCCAGTGAAATCGGGCGTGTTTTCTTAATAGGTTGTGAAGGGGCTTTGCAACTGTGGCGAAGTCTTTGACAAACCGTCTGTAGTAGGATGCGAGACCCACAAACTGCCGAACCTCATTAACGCTTGTGAGCTGTGGCAACTCTTGAATTTTCCGCACCTTCTCAGGGTCAGTAGCTACACCAAGTTCTGAGACGATGTGGCCCAGGTAGACTACCTGGCGGCGGAAGAGACAGCACTTGGCGGGTTTTAACTTCAGGTTGGCCTGGCACAGCCTTTCAAACACCTGTGCCAGGCGCTGGAGCATTTCTTTTATGTCTTTGCCTAGCACGATGATGTCGTCTAGATACACTAAGCAGATTTCCCACTGCATTCCAGCCAAGACACGATCCATTAAGCGCTGGAACGTCGCTGGGGCATTGCAAAGGCCAAAGGGCATGACGTTCCATGCAAAGAGCCCCTTCCTGCTACAGAATGCAGCTGCCTGTCCCGCCTGTGGGGTCAACTCCACTTGCCAGTAGCCAGAGGCAAGGTCCAATGTGCTAAACCACTTTGCTGTAGACAAAGTATTTAGGGTATCTTGGATTCTTGGGAGTGGGTAGGCATCTTTTATGGTGCGCTCATTGAGTGCCCGGTAGTCTACACACAGTCGGTATGTTTGGTCTTTCTTTTGCACCATTACGAGTGGTGAAGCCCAGCAGCTATTACTTGGAGAGGCTAGGCCAGAATCAAGGTTCTGCTGGATCTGTTCATCGGCATTTTGCTGTTTCTCAAACGCCATTCTGCGTGGTTGCTGTTTCACAGGTGGGCCAGGCCGGATTTGAATGTCATGTTGGACAAGGTTTGTGCGGCCGAGATCTGTCGGTCCAGTGGAGAAAACGTCACCGTAAGTGTTAAGAAGCTCCGCTAGCTCCCGTTGTTCTGCCTCCTTCAGATCCCTTGAGCTCTCTGCATACAGTAGCTGTAAGTGACTTGGGACAACTGCGGGACATGAATCTGTTGGTGGCGGCTCTGCAGCTGAAGCCTGAACCACATCGGCAGGCTGGAGGATTCCAGCTATTACTCCCTTCCTCACCTTCACAGCAACAGTACCTGGGTTGAACAGTCTAACAGGAACTCGATTACTTGACTGGGCACCAATTATAATCCGTGCCACCATCACCTGATGCTTCTCCATGAAGCCTTTAGTTGGACTCAAAAGGACGTTGCCCTGTACTTCCTCACGGAAATGTGCATTGCCTGGAACGATGTATTCACGTCCTGCTTCAAGGACAGCTGTGCGTGCTATGCGGACCACGTGCACCCGAGGTTTGTTCTTTGGGTTAAAGTACGGAATCTGTTCGCCAAACAGTACAATCTTCTGACTGCCAAAGTCAAGGCGTGCCCGTGCCTGCTCCAAGAATGGATGCCCCAGAATGGCCTCGGTGCCCTCAGCTACATCTGCTACAATAAAATTAACACTGACTGTTTGATTTCCAACTTGCACTGGAACATCAACTTCCCCAAGAACGTCAACATTTATAGGGCTTATTCTCTGCAGGGCCTGCACCGTGGATAGCTTGAGTGGGGGCCTTACATCAGCCTTGATGGTCTCGTAACAGAGCCGAGGTAACACGCTCCTTTTGGCTCCACTGTCCAACAGAGCACAGACTTCCATGTCATACAACAGTAGATGAATGCACATTTCTGGCCCGCTTGCCTTAAGTCTGAGAACTGTGGAGGTAGTCTGTGTTTCTGTAGACCAAGGAACTGCTGGATTCACACGTTCCAGATTGAGCCTGGGTGAAGGACAGTTGCGCCTCATGTGACCAATGCCCTGGCAGTTGTGGCATACAATATCTTCCCAATTGATTTTAATTTTGTTAAATTTTTGATGACGAGGTTTAAATTCTGCTTTTGAGTTTTTCTGCCTCCACGCATGGGTTGATGGCACTGAACATTCCTCGTCACTCTGATCTGGACATTCACGTACTGCTGCTGCTCTAGTTTTTCTTTCCATCGGTCTTACAGCCGATTGCATAAGTTGTGTTACACTAGTGGCAGTTCGACGTGTGGTTTCATACCTGTGTGCAATCTCATAGGCGCGGGCCAGGGTATGTGGTCGCTCTTCCAGCAGTCTTTGCACAATATCAGCATCCGCCATGGCATTAGTGAACACTTCAACACTAATAGAGTCCTGTTCCCTCTCTGAGCGATCTGCATAAGCAACGGATACTTTTTCGTAAATGTCATCCCTTAATGCATGGAGTGGCTCACCTGCCCTGCGGACCCTCTGCCTCAGCTCTATTCCAATTGCAGCAGCGTATTCGGATGAAGGGCCGTATGCCGCCTCCACTTCCTCTACTATGCGGGCATAATCCCAACGGCCAGACCTGGGGTTCTTGTGAATCACTGAACCTGCTGGACCTACTAAACAAAACCTCATCTGCACAGTCATTGTCCTCTCAGACCAATGGTTAGGTCTAGCGCAATCCTCAAAGCGGTTTAGGAACTCTCTCTATGAAGTAGAGCCATCAAACTGACCTGGTCGTAGTGTGGGGATCCTTTCTCTGTGATCGCAGCACTCCTCCCCGCTGTCTGACGACATGTCATAAAATGTCCGACGTGGTTTCCTTGCATGCTGGCTGGATTCAGTATGCCCTGGGAAACAACAGTCATCAACACTGGAAAAGACAGCGTTATTTTCATCCTCACGAATATTTTGCTGAGCAGCACAGACCTCATGTGTATGTGGTTGGCGACTTATTGTAGGTGTGGCTTGAAGCGTCCGTTTGGCTGTAAAATCTGTGCACATTGAGTGTGAGTAATTTAAATTTGCCGGCGTACTTTGTGTGTAGCACTGTCTATCGATTCCACTGTCTTGCATATTCTCATTTTCCACCCCACTAATAAATGGATTAGCTGCTCTTGCTGTTTGCTGTGATAACTGTGACCTGTAGCAACAGGTGGGCCCGCTCATTGAAACGGATGTAGGACGCTGAGCAAAATCGCATTTAAATGGATTATTATTATTAGTCTTTGACACCTGAGCATCCATTTCATTTAGCCAGTCAACAAATGATATATGTGTTCGTTTTTCATCATTGTCTGTCCTTCCTGACATAGCAGCATTCCACCGGCTGTCTGTATTTAAATGAGAATAATTCCTCCCGAGTATCCGCCATTTTCATTTCTTCTCTGACAACGTTTAGTTCGGGTTTACAGTTTGCAAATGTCCGTATAACTCAACGTCTGCAGCGAACGAATCCCGGACTCGAGCCCCCACTGTTACTTTCTCCGCTTCAGCGACGTCCGGCGGCAGAGTAACAGCTCGTTAATTCATGCTCGTGCAAAGGATGAGTCAGACAAAAGTTCCCAATGCATGCCGTTCTTTTACTCATTTTAGGTTGTCAGGTTCACAGTGCAACAGCTCCCGGGTGGGATAACTTGAGTGAACATAAAATAAGTAGAACAAAACAGAATAAAACTTTCTTCCTCCGATTCCACTACACAACCCCCAGCGAGCGTTCACATAATTTCCGCATGCTTTTCTTTTGAACTACTCTTCCCACAATACCCTTCGCTGTGGATGAAGTGGATTTTAACTCTTTACAGTGTGAAGTTAATCTATATAATCTAAGTGTATGTGTAGAATCTGCTTGCCTACTATATAGATATACCATATGCAGAGTTAAAAATTAAAGGGCAGAGTTAAAAATTAAAGGGCCTGACGGGGCAATTCAAGTTAGACAGGTCAGGGGGGCATGAGAAACTAAAAAACTAAGTTAAGTAGAGATGGACAAGAGAGATAGTAGACAGGTCAGTGCAGGAAGGTTGAAACTATGACAAAAATGTAGAATAATGGGAAACAGGTCAATTCAGGGGTCAAGAGAGATAGTAAAAAGGTTATTTCGGGGAAAGAAGGGGGGCTTTAAATTGGGGTCGTAAAGTAGTAGGAGCTGGAAGAGGCCTGTTGAACCAGAAACCAACTGTGAAAACACAAAGGTGGGGGGAAGCAAGGATAAAAGATGTGGTAAACTTGGGGGAGATTGGATTTGTCCTGGGGAGAGACCAAGATGGGTCTGCTCCAGGCTGTCTCTGCTTTTTTGGAAAATATTCCAATAAAGTATATTCTTCTGATATTCATAACCTCCAGACTAAGTGTGATTCATTAAGAGAAAAGCCGGAAACCACGACAAATGGCGCCCAAGGAACGTGGGGCTGGAAAGGAGCAGGACTTGTGTTGCTGTGCATGCTGGACTGGAGAAAAAACACAAATGTGGCCACAAATAAAAAACGGTAAGCAATTTTCGCTTATAAGTTTGTGTTTTTTCTGCCAGGACCTGCTTGTAACGGTAAAAACACTTGAACTGTTTCTCCAGCTTTAAAGAACTAAAAGTAAAAGTAAACGTAAAAAAAGTAAAGAAAAAGCAAGGGGTTTTGAATACCAGAAGAAAAAGAATAATTTGCATGCAAATGATCTGTGTTTTCCTAAGAGGGCCTTGACGGATAGGATAAACGTTAAACTAGTAACTGTTACCTAGATTTGGGAAATTTTTAATGTTGAAGAATATGCATAGAGCATTTATAAGTTTTAAGAGTGAGTCCTTAATGTGTGGTGACAGTTAAGAGATTAAAACAGATTAAAGTAAAGGGAAGCGCGCAAGTCCTACGATACCGCTTTGTTTGAGTAGATAAGCAAAGGGCTGCATGGGTAGGCAAAAATCCTGTGGTTACCGCTCTAAGGTTAGAGGCTGCTCGGGCAGGTCACTCAAGAGGAGTGTAGTGAAAATCCTGGTTATCGCTTCAGTTTTAGGAAAAAATCTGAAGGTCTGTTAGGCAGGTCACTCAAGAGGAGTGTAGTGTAGTGTAGTGTATTTATTTAATTGTAAGTGTTTGTGAATCTGCCTGCTTTGGGCTGAGGCAAAATAGTCCATAGTGGTGTGCAGAGAAGGCTCCCTTCTTCCTCCTTGACTGGAAGGAGAGCGGGGGATGCAGCTCATGTTACACTGAGTGGAGGAGAGGAGTGAATGAGAAGAGAAAAAAATAAGAGTAGAAGTGTGAATGTGTTTAAAAGTATGTTTTCAATAAAGAGTAGGTTAAAAGAATGATTATAGTAGATTATAATACAAAAGGAGGACTCCATATATGGTATGATTTAAAAAAAACAATAAGAATAGATGAGTGATGCAGTTTAGGAAACAGATTATGATATAAAGGAGGAGTCTCCTAAATTAAAACTGATTGAACATAGTGCATTTGAAAGACACATAGTGAAAAGGCAGAAGAATATACTAGTTAAACATTCTTCTGAAATGATCTTTGTGTTTTAAGTGGTGTATATGTTAAGAAAAGAACAACAGGCAGAGTGGACTGAAATTCCTGACATAGCAATAGGTGGAAGACAGTCTGCCCCAGGACGGGCTAAGAGAGAGATTTTATGGTGTCCATGTGTGAAAAACAAATAGATTCTGTCTATTTACAGCACAGAGCAGATGAGAGTAAAAGAGAGAATTAGATAAAATAATAAGATAAACTTTAACATAATAATAATGTGTGGAATATAAGTTATTAAATGAATAGATATATTATAAAGTAGTACAGTAAGATAAGTGAGATATGAGGAAATACCAATAATAGAGTAAGATAGAATTAATAGAGTTATATTATAGAGAAAGGAATTTGAAGCTTTACTAATGAATATTAAGAAATATAAATGAAGCCATAGTAATAAATATATGGAGATAAAGAGAGAGGAGAGTATGGAGTAACAGAATATATTAATAAACAAATAGAGTTGCTAAATAAGTATGAATAAATAATAGATAAGTTGAGAAAATGAGGAAAGAAAACTGAAGATTTAATGATAAAATGTGTAAGGAAAATAAGCTTAAAAATGTATAAGAAAACCCAAAAGCTAAAAACTCTAATTAAGGAAAGGAAATGGAATAGAATAAAATAGAAATAGAATAAAAAAAGAAGTCCAAACACTGTTTAATAGATCAAAAGAAATGTATAAAATATAGGTAGATTAAAATGATAAGATAAAGACTAAATAAAGTAGTAACATTCTGATGAAACCAAGATTTGGCTTTAGAAGATAAGATTGAATTTAAGCAATAAAATTGTTGGGGCTTAGGTTGGCTGTTGTCATCTGTTGTCAAAGTCAGCTACATGCTGTTATCCGAGTTCTCTATTTGTAGTAAAGTACAGTGTTTCAGATGAAAATTATAGAAACTGGGTAAATGTTAAAGAACGAGATAGAGTGAGTTAAAAAATATTTTTTAAGACTTTATGCAGTAAGAAGAAAATTGATAATTAAGTTGCATTGCATTTCAAAAATGGAAAATGGTTTTAGTAAATAATTATGTGAGTTCAATTAGTAATATGAATTCTGAGCTATAGCAGTAATGTTTTTTGAACAGTTATACCAGATATTAGGCCACAACTTAGTACTGTTGAATTAAAACAAGTATGGAAATGAGAAATAAATACTCAAATATGTGGCAGAGAAAATAAAAGATAAAATAATGACAAATGGCAAAAGGAAGGAACATTTGATGTAAGCAGTGTGTGTGAGGAAATAATAATAATTATGAAGCAAAGAAAAAGACAAAAGGTAAAAAGAGAGCAAAAGGAAGAAGAAAAATGAATATTGAAGGAGCATAGAGAGAGACAAAGAGAAAAGAAAGGCTAAAGAACAAATGTTTTTGTTTACATATGTATCTGAAGACCGAGGGGCAATGGCCATTACAGAAGGAATTAATGGAAGTAGTAGGAGAACTTAAGATGGATGAAAAGCAAGTAGGGAGAGATGCCAAACTAAAAAAGATGAGTGTGTAAAAAAGAGTGAGAAATAAGTGCTGTTGAATTAAAACATGTATGGAAAATGTTAGAGAAATTAAAACAGTGTAAAGAAAGACCAACTAGTGAGGAAACACTAGAATAGATAAGGAGAAATGTAAAGTAAAGCACAATCTGAAACTAAAGAAATTAATTAAAAGAACATTTAAGAAATAGAAAATTAAGCATATTTACATATGATAAAAACGGCTGATAATATCAGAAAAATATAAGTTGATAAACAGTAAAGATGAGACACTAGATGGGAGGAGTCTTCATTTGATGGAGGAAAAATGGGAAAGAGGAAAAAGACCTATTAGGTCATGAACTAAATTTCATATATGAATTAAGAGGACATAGGGATGGACTTTGGGGGACTGTAGTCTTTAACCTACCAGACATCTCTGAGTGCACTGGCAAATGGATAAGGTGTTTGAAAAACACAATGGACAAACTGCTGGCTGTGGACATTTGTGATAGCAGTGAAGCAGGCACTGCATGCCCAGAACTTACTGAGGGCAGAAAAGGCTACTTATGTTCAGAGACACTCAAAAGAGACAAACAAGAGAATGATGAACTGATCAAACAAGAAAAAGCGCTCCACCAGACATTTGCATCATCTGGGTGAAAGAAGGAAGCCAGCACTAAGAGAGAGAGGGAAGCTGTGACCCTGGACACCACAGAAAAGACTGCAGCACCAATCTATGAACCAGCTGTCTTCTCAGGGTGCGAGGAGGGAGAGTCTGACAGGCCACCTTAAAGCAGCAGACCTATAGTCCAAATGAAATACAATGTGACCACTCAGTGGGCAAATTAAGAACAAAAGTGTAGCTACCCATTCTCATTCTTGTATCAAATCAGACTCCTATCAATTTGATAGAAAGAAAAGTATCATGTAAACTGTAAGAAAAGTCTTATATGAAAATGTACGATGAAACTTTAAATGTATACTGTTGAAGTGATATTTAAATAATTTGGTTCAGTGTCATAGGTTTAAGCATAAAGGTACTTGAACAGGATATAGGATAAAATACAATGCATGGTAGTGACTAAAGAAAAAGAGACAGCTTTTGCTAACTTAATAAATAATTTGGATTAGAAATGTTGATGGAATTAAGTATTTAAGTAAAAACTAAGGAAATATCTTAGCTTAATCGTATTTTGAATTGCCTAAATCAAGATTGGATATTGAAAACATGAAAGTGATTCAAATCTAGAAAAAATGATTTATACTTAAAAAAGAGATTAGAACTAGAAATGTTTTTTTTAAATGAACTCACAGGACATAATAGGTCAAAAAGTAACAGTTCTAAATGTACTAAAAGAATAATTGAAAGAGAAAAGTGTTTAAGAAAACAGATTTTGGTTCACATATAACCATATAGTAAGAAATAATTAAAAGCAAAAAGTATTAAGGACTAATGAGGAAAAAATCAGAACAGACAGAGAGGAACCTATAAAGAAATAAGTGATTTTAACTTGTAAAAAATTACAACATAAATGTAGTGATAACCAGTTTGATGTGAAAACAGGAAGGAATTAGGAGCTGAAAGTGAAAAACGCAAATTGATATAAAATGAAAATTGGGAAATAACTCAGAAATGAAATTATTTAGTTTAGTGTCAAATTAATAATGATTAACATTTCAGGAATTAGAGGGTTGTAAAATTAGCCACAGCGAGTGAGGATTAAAATAAACAAGATGCAGGTCTGCTCACTAGATACTAAAAGAGTTATAACATAGGAGCAATTAATAAAAAATCTAGCTATGTCCTTGAAATTTCTATGTAAAATCATTGTAAAATCAGTTCTGATTGTGTATGTGACTACTAAAAAGGATTCATTTGAATTTGATTTGAATAATTTTTGATGATGGCATTAGTCAAAACAGACAAAAGTAGATTGTGTATAGTTTATGACTTAAGAGCGATCAGTGAAAGAGGATTTTTCAGCAGAGGTTTCTAACACACACTGTACTGAAATATGTTCTTCCGGATACCAAATTTGTTAAAGTAATTGATTTCAGTTCAGGCAATTACCAGAGGAGGGTAGACACTAGGTTACACTTACAGTATATAGGCTGATAAAAAGTATACATACATCAGAATGCCCAAAAGGGTTTAAAAGATTTTGTGATGGATTTTGTTATAACATGTGTAGGATTTAGTTATCTGCAGGTCCATATAGCTCAAGCTAAGTTAAAAGACTTAAATAAAGAAAACATCATTGCCACAAATAATAAAACATATATGACTTAAAGGATGACTGGTTTGGTGCTAATTTGATATAGGATAATACAATAAAAAAGAGTTGAGAAATTACAAAACAAGAAGGACTGAAAAAATTAGCCATACTATTAACATTAAATCCAGATAATAATAATGTCAGTTAAGATGATAAATAAGAAATTAGTTTTCAGTAAAGGAAATAATATAGCAGTTCTAACACTAGTGCTTATAATGTCACAACCTCAGTTAGATGAGAGTGCAAATTTAACAACAAAGGGGTCTCTATGAACAATCTATGTAGCATCAGAGAGGAGAGAAAAAGACACATAAGATTTTTGGCATATATATGAAGATTGTTGAGCCATCAGCATTTCTGAAGTTTGACATTACAGATGTACATGGTTTGAATCAAGGGTGAAGAGTTAAAGAAAAATTAAGCAGGAAGGATAGTGGTCTCCTTATTTGAATGCAATGATCGGTGAATTGTTGTATACATGTGACATCTGTGCAAAGTGTAATGTGAGTAAAGGAACAGCAATAGAGCTAAGGGACTATTGAGACACTTGATTGTGGATGTTGTGATATGATAAAACTAGTTTAGGGCAAGAGATACAAGCTTTTGGAAATGACAGGTTTGATAGATGAGTGAAGGGGATTATAGCAGCAGAGCAGGGAAGTAGGAACAGTTATTACAAGATAAAGGAATTACAGTAATTAAAGTGAACAAAGGTAATTAAGTAAATAAGTGAAAGTGAATAAATGAATAAATAGATAAATAAATGAGTTAATAAATAGTTATTGGAAAGTATTGGAAATCAAGAAAATGGTGCATTGATCATAAACAACTATAAGAAATGGCTGAAAGAGCTGAAGATGATCCATCAAGGCCTAGTTTAACAAGATATGTTAAAGTAATAAACTAAATTGGATTTACATGTTACCTCTTGCATTAATGAGTGATCGCATGGAAACTGACAGAAAAAGGCAACTAACACTGCATGAAGTGCTATTGGGTCGACCCTCAGATAACCAGATAACCTCGCATCTAACCTTGCATCTAACCTCTTGGAATGTTTGGCGAACATGTCTAATACATTGAAAAGAAGAATGTTGGTCTTTTATGAAGAAACTAACTGCCATGTGCAAAGCAATATCTGTACAGGAAACCGGAAAGGAGACATGTGAGGAAGCAGAGACGGAGGTCTAATTGTTCAAGGTGATCGTGTGGACCTAAGGGTGCTCGGGAGAAAGTGGAGTGAGCTCAGGAGAAAAGACCAGATCTGGATGTGAGGACAAATCCAACAGCTGCCAAAGAGGATGCCATCTACCATCAGAACCACTGCACAAATTGCCAAAGGAAAAAACTCCAGCAAGAGAAAGCTAAACAGAGGAACCAGAAAATCCCAAAGCTCTAAACAATGAAATGCAAAGTGTGGCAGGAAGAGTTAGCCTGATAATATGCCTGAGTATGATAATCACCTCAACTTCAGGTTACAGACTTTCTCAACCATACGTCTCTATCAACAACTTTTCAGGCAAGAAAGAAACAATTCAATTGCAAATGAAAATCAGACTGTGATTATGAAACCAGTTAGTGCTAAATATTCTGATAGTTCAAATGAAGAAGAGGAAAATAAAAGAGGATCCATGCCTTGGGTGTAAGTGCTAGTCAACTACTACCCCAAAACGGCGGCTCTCTACGATACGCAAAGTATCTGGGCTGAAGATCAACTTGTTCTACTATTATGTGTGTTGTTGTAGATTAGAATAGTATGTAGTGAACATGTATTATGATTATGTTTGGTTATTCTTAGATGTTGTTACTCTTTAAAATATGCTAAATAACTGTGACCCCCAGAAGCAAATGTAGAACCACATCTATGCTTAAAACATTACCTCCTATGACATAACAACAAAATGGAATCGACTCTTTTACTGTGTTCATGTCAACTACTGGACGCAGATGTTTGGGCGATTCCATTCCAAAGTGCAATTACATGATCTGGTCATTTGTAATACTACTGTGACATATATTTGTCATTAGGTGATATAACTTAGAGCTGAATCATGAAGTTGCACTATGGCCAAAAACAAGAATATTAAGACTTAAAGTCTTAAGAGGAGGGAATATGAAGTGGATTTTAACTCTTTACAGTGTGAAGTTAATCTATATAAT
>CAIGQV010008158.1:0-13307 GCA_903798115.1 Danio jaintianensis
TTGTTTAATTAAAGTTTTGTTTCCTGCATCCTGATTGTAACAATTACCTCTGATTGGTCTGCCTGCTGCAAGGGATCGTAGTGGGATTGGTGTCTTTGCCAAATAAGTGTGAGATGTCTGACTGTCGCTGTCATCAAACACATAAACCCACAGACTTCCCACATTCAGGTATTCTAGTACATCTGTGGTTACAGCTAACGGATAGCTTGCAGAGTCTTCGAAGACAGGATCCACACAGCATTGAATTATGGGTGTAGAATGAGGTGGTAGGTCATAAAGGCGATATGTCAGATACGAATCAGGGAGAAGGCCTGGCCAGCGGGTACTGAGACCTACACAGCGCTCCAAAACCACCTCGAGCTCATTGGGTATGCCTACACCGAAATCATACATCTCCTGAAACACAAAGAACACATACTTTTAACAGTTTCAGGTAATTAACAAAGTAAAATTTTGTTGAGTAGTTTTGCAACAGTCTAATAAACATTTATATTATAGGACACAAACATTAGCATGACATATTGTTTTTAGTCCACATAATGAAGTCATCTAAAAATAAAAATGGATCAATATTTGCTTAAACCCTTAATTCCTTTATTCCAGGAATACATCTGGAAATGTTTAGGGCCTCTGAGCTGCTATATTGTGTAAAGTAAAAGTACAAACAGCTCAGGAACTCTGAAATAACAATATTGAACTCCAAAACATCAAAGAGCACTACTGAACTACTTTTATGGCACTTTTTGGTGCTTTTTTGGTTGTGGTTGTGACTATTGATGGTATCAATTAATTTTCATGGCAAAAAAAACAAACACCACAATTATTGTTTTTTTTGGTGGGATAACGTAACGGTTACTAAAGTAACCCTCGTTCCCCGAGGGGGGGAACGGAAATGCTATGTGGAAACTTCCACTATGGGGATTTCGTCAGAAAGCCAATCACTCTGAAGAGTAATTAAACGGGCCAATGAAATGCCAATGAGTTGGCGGTGTCAGCGTGCACAGCTGGCAGCAATCATAATCAGCTTGTGAATAAGAATGCTCGCTGTGCCACACAACCACACCTTTTCTAGCTGAAGAAGCCGAACTACAGCTGTCAGCTAAGGCGCAATCCCTGTGGCGAAGGAACATAGCATTTCCGTTCCCCCCCTCGGGGAACGAGGGTTACTTTAGTAACCGTTACGTTCCCCAGCGGGAGGGGAACTACAATGCTATGTGGAAACTTCCACTATGGGGAAATCTATGGAAAACGCCACAGTGATTGAACCTTACCACGTCGCTGGTGAGAGGTTTGCCAGGCTCCAGCGTGAGCGCACCATCATCACCAGAGACGCAGCCCACCAACGTGCCCCCTGGCCCTAACTTACCTTACTTACCTGTGAAGCACTTAAGGCTTATTTATATTTTTTGGGGAGTCGTAAAAAATACACCTAGTTAAGATTCTAGGAATTTTAAATTACGACAGTACGTTGGGAAGCGTGCAGTCCCGATAGGGAGGACGCTGCGGAGGCCACCTGCTGCCCAATGGGGAGACCTGGTGGCAGGAAGACATATGGACTAACCCTGAAAGGGGGAGAACACATATGAAGGATGGTTAGCGGGGAGGGAAGACACGGGCCCGCCTGAGAGGGGGGAACTACACCGTGGCTGAGTGAAGCATATGGGATCGCCAGAGGGGATCGCGCATAGCAGGCACCTATACCCAGAACGCGGGCTGACCAAGTGGGCATGCCAACTACGCAATGGGCCAGGCACCTGACTCCTCCGCTGAGTCAGATGCTGGGGGCCTCGGAGGAACTCTGTAGGGTTCGCCAATGGGGAACTCAACTGAACAGAGTGAAAAAAGTGCACGTATCTCTGTGTTAGAGAGAAAGGCGCAGCAAGCGTGTTACAACACCAACCCAGTTTCCTCATTCACCGGAGTTAACTAGCACACGTGAGGAAACCGGTACCACTCGAAGATTATAAAATCTCGCAAATGTATTAGGTGTCGCCCAGCCCGCAGCTCTACAGATGTCTGTTAAAGAGGCGCCGCGTGCTAACGCCCAAGAGGAAGCGACGCTCCTAGTGGAGTGCGCTCTCACCCCCGGGGGACATGGCTCGCCCTGGCACTGATAAGCGAGGGAGATGGCATCCACTATCCAGTGGGCCAACCTCTGTTTGGATACGGCACTTCCCTTCTGCCGACCACCGTAACAGACAAAGAGCTGCTCAGAGGATCTAAAGCTCTGAGTGCGGTCCACATAAAGTCGCAAAGCGCGAACGGGACACAGCAAGGAAAGGGCTGGGTCTGCCTCCTCCGTGGGCAGCGCCTGCAGGCTCACTACCTGGTCTCTAAAGGGAGTGGTAGGAACCTTGGGCACGTAACCAGGCCGGGGTCTCAGGATCACGTGAGAGTAGTCTGGCCCGAATTCCAGGCACGAGTCACTGACCGAAAACGCCTCCAGATCCCCGACCCTCTTGATCGATGCCAACGCAACCAGCAGAGCTGTCTTTAAGGACAGAAATCTCAAGGATACTGAGTCGAGTGGTTCGAACGGATCTCCGCGTAGGCTAGTGAGCACTACAGAGAGATCCCAAGAGGGCATGAGAGGGGGGCGGGAAGGATTTATACGCCTCGCACCTCTGAGGAACTGGATGATGAGGTTATGCCTTCCCACCGTGCCGCCATCCACCGCGTCATGATGAGCGGAAATGGCGGCAACGTAAACCTTCAGTGTGGAGGGTGACAGCCTCCGCTCCAATCTATCCTGAAGAAAAGAAAGCACAACACTTATCTGGCAAGTCCGGGGGTCTTCTCGGAGAGAAGCACACCACTCAGTGAATAGACTCCACTTCAGGGCGTAGGCATGCCTCGTAGAGGGTGCTCTAGCCTGAGTGATGGTGTTAACCACCGCAGCCGGTAGGTCACCTAAGTCTGCCGCGCTCCGTCTATGGACCACACGTGGAGGTTCCAGAGATCTGGACGCGGGTGCCAAATGGTGCCCTGTCCCTGAGAAAGAAGGTCCTTCCTCAAAGGGATCCGCCAGGGAGTGGCCGTCGCGAGGAGAGAGAGTTCTGAAATCCAGGTCCGGTTGGGCCAGAGGGGCGCAACTAGCAAGACCTGCTCCTCGTCCTCCCTGACCTTGCACAATAATTGTGCGAGTAGGCTCACTGGGGGGAACGCATATTTGCGCATGCTCCGAGGCCAGCTGTGAGCCAGTGCGTCCGTACCGAGGGAGGCCTCGGTTAGGGAATAAAACCACTGGCAATGAGTGCTCTCGGAGGAAGCAAACAGGTCGACCTGGGCTTCTCCGAAGTGCGCCCATATCAGCTGGACAGACTCGGGGTGGAGTCGCCATTCTCCCTGGCGTGGAAGCTGCCGTGAGAGCGCATCGGCTGCACGGTTGAGCTCGCCGGGGATGTGAATGGCACGCAACGATTTCAGTCGCGTATGACTCCAGAGGAGCAGACGGCGAGCGAGCTGAGACATGCGGCGAGAGCGAATACCCCCCATGCGGTTGATATACGCTACCGCCGCCGTGCTGTCCGTCCTGACCAGCACGTGTTTCCCCTCTAGCACCGGTAAAAAACGGGGCAGAGCGAGATACACTGCCAACAGCTCCAGGCAATTGATATGCCAATGCAAACGGGCTCCTTTCCATGGACCCGCAGCTGCATGCCCGCAACACATGGCTCCCCAGCCCGTACTGGAAGCATCTGTCGACACGACAACATGCCTGGAGACTTGTTCTAGAGGCACCCCAGCCTGTAGAAACAGAGGGTCCGTCCAAGAGCTGAAGGTGCGGCGACACAGCGGAGTGATTGTCACCCGGTGCGTGCCCGCTCGCCATGCGCGTCTGGGGACCCGATCGTGAAGCCAATGCTGAAGTGGTCTCATATGGAGCAATCCGAGCGGCGTGACAGCGGCTGCAGATGCCATATGCCCCAGGAGCCTCTGAAAGAATTTCAGTGGGACCACAGTTTTCCTGTCGAACTCTTTCAGACAGGTCAGCATCAGCTCGGCGCGCTCTCGGGAGAGGCGCGCCGTCATGGTGATCGAATCCAGCTCCGACCCGAGAAAAGAGATGCTCTGCACAGGGGCGAGCTTGCTCTTTTCTCGGTTGACCCGAAACCCCAATAGGTCGAGGTGCCGGAGCACCCTGTCCCTGTGCGTAATCAATTGATCCCGCGAGTGAGCTAAAATCAGCCAGTCGTCGAGATAATTGAGCACGCGGATGCCCGCGAGCCGAAGAGGCGCCAGGGCACCCTCCGTGAGTTTGGTGAAAACCCGCGGAGACAGAGAGAGCCCGAAGGGGAGGACTTTGTATTGCCATGCCTGACCCTCGAACGCAAACCGCAGAAACTGCCGGTGGCGTGGAAGAATAGAGACATGAAAATACGCGTCCTTCAGGTCTATTGCTGCAAACCAATCCTGAGGACGGACGCACCGAAGGATGCGCCTCTGCGTGAGCATTCTGAACGGCAGCCTGTGAAGGCAGCGGTTCAAAACGCGCAGATCTAGGATTGGCCGTGACCCACCGCTCTTTTTGGGTACGATGAAGTAGGGGCTGTAAAACCCGCTCCTCATCTCGGCTGGAGGGACCGGCTTGATTGCATCCTTCGCCAGCAGGACAGCAATCTCCTCGCGCAAGACAGGGGCGGACCCGGGGCTGACCCTGGTGAAATACACGCCCGTAAACTTGGGAGGCCGTTTGGCGAACTGAATCGCATAGCCGAGTCTGATCGTACGAATGAGCCACCGCGACGGGCTGGGCAGCGCTAACCAGGCTGACAGAGCTCGCGCTAGTGACATCATCGGCACGATCATTGACATACCAGCGGTGGGGCAGCGCGGAATGGGAGAGCTCACCCCGGGAGCCATAGGGTCCCGAGGAAGAGCAGGAGGCAAGAGATTCACACTCACCTTCGTCCCAGAGTCCGGAAGGGGGGGCTGGAGTGCAAGAGAAGGGAGCCCGTCCTCTAACACACTCAGAGCCCGTGGCGAGATGCACCGATCCTGCGAGCTGGAAGGCATAGCGTCCCAGACTGGCAGTGTTCGGGCTGTCACATCCAGAGAAGGGGGAAAATGCTCTTTTATTGAAAATTTTGCGGCCGCCGGCCGTGAGGCTAGCAGCCTGGTGTTGAAAAACACCGTTTGATGTTGGTTCGCTCGGCCCTCCACCGAGGAAAGAGCAAGTCCCCTCTTCTCCGGATGGCCCGTCTCAGGGTCGCTTCGCAGTCCGTTTACCGGACTTAACGGCGCCCTGGGGCGGGGGCGCTGAACGCCTGCGAGGTGCTCGACGCTGCCGTTTAGCCGGTGGAGCGGGCAGAGGCAGTGGAGCAGGTCTTGATGCCGCAGGCGGGCGCCCTCGGCGAGGAGCAGCCGAGGTGGATGGTTCGGCGGGAGGAGCGGTTTTACGAGCCCGCCGATAGATGACCTCACCCATCGCACTCGACTGCTCTTTCACCGCTGTGAATTCCTGGGTGAACTCACCAACGGTGTCGCCGAACAGGCCAGCCTGGGATATGGGTGCGTTAAGAAAGCGAACCTTGTCAACGTCACGCATATCTGCCAGGTTTAGCCAGAGGTGGCGCTCCTGGACCACTAGTGGGGCCATCGTCCTTCCCAGGGCACGCGCAGCCGACTTGGTGGTACGCAGAGCATAGTCGGTTGCGGTGCGGAGCTCGTGCATCAAGCCTGGGTCGGAACCACCCTCGTGCAGCTGGGCCAATGCCTGCGCTTGGTAGCGCTGATACGTTGCCATAGCATGCAAGGCGGAAGCAGCCTGGCCCGCAGCAGTGTAAGCTCTGCTCCCGAGGGACGCAGATAACTTACATGCTTTGGACGGAAGACGAGGCTGACCACGCCAGGAAGAGGCACCACGCGGGCAAAGATTGACCGCAATGGCGCGCTCCACCTGGGGAATCGCCTCGTACCCCCTGGCTGCTCCACCGTCAAGGGTGGTGAGAGAGGAAGCGCACGCAGATCGGGCAGAGAAAGGTGCCCTCCAAGACTGCGTGAGCTCACTGTGCACTTCCGGGAAGAAGGGAACGGGAGGCTTAGAAGGCTTGGCCCTCCTCTTAGCCTCCACGTAGCACCCATCTAGTCGGTCCGGCCGCGGGGCTGGGGGATAAACCATCTCCAGACCCACCGCCGAAGCAGCCCGGGAAAGCACGGCCAACATATCTGCTTCTAGATCCGGCGCCTCGCTCACTACCCCGGAGGGAGGGAGCGGGTCCGGATCCTCGTCAGAATATGACAGCCCACCCTCCGATGCCGCGATGGACATCTGATCCTCGGTGTCATCGAGTGAGAGGGCGACCATCCGAGAGGATGGAGCGCTTCTCTCACTTGAAGCTTGGATGGAGCGCGCTGAGGAGCGGGAGGTCCGCGAGCCCGAGGGCGGCGGATTGACTCCCACTGTAACCCTCAGATCTGCCCGAGTGCCAACCGACTTGCGGGGGACAGCAGGGGTGGTTCGCTCTTTTGCAAGAGCGAGCCGCGATCTTAGCTGCGCCACAGACATGCCATCGCAGTGATGGCATGAACTGCCCGCGAGCACTGAATTAACATGCTGGACCCCCAGACATGCAACGCAGTGCTCGTGCCCATCATCCGGGGACAGGAAACCACCGCATCCAGAAACGCACGGTCGGAACGACATCTTTAAAAAGACGCGCTGCTCGACCGTGTTGCTCTTTTAGGGAAATTTGCTCTTTCTTTACTATACAAACCGCTCTTGTAGAACCGGACCAGAGAAACGCCCAGGGACGGGAGAATGAACCCAGCTCGACCGCCGCTGCCTGCGTTGTAGCTCGCTCTGGGACCGGGAGAAACAGCTCGTTCTGAAGCCACTCTTTCTCTCTCTCTCTCTCTCTCTCGTGGAGATCTTTAAGCGATACTCTCAGTTGCGTGAGGCTTCTGAAAGCGAAAAAGGTGTGGTTGTGTGGCACAGCGAGCATTCTTATTCACAAGCTGATTATGATTGCTGCCAGCTGTGCACGCTGACACCGCCAACTCATTGGCATTTCATTGGCCCGTTTAATTACTCTTCAGAGTGATTGGCTTTCTGACGAAATCCCCATAGTGGAAGTTTCCACATAGCATTGTAGTTCCCCTCCCGCTGGGGAACTTAATTGTTTTATGTTCAATCCACTTAAATTTGTAAAAACTAATAAGTTTGATTAATCAATAAATCGATTGTGTGGAACCCAGCATTTTTTTACCGTGTACCAGCTCTGCTACTTGACTCTCCAGTGTATTCATGTGGCTAGTGTTGTCATTTTAATGTTGTTCTTCTAGCTTTTTTAAACACCATCCATGGATCAAGCTATATTAATATCATATTTATTATTATTGTTATATGCTTAAATTTGTTTTAACAAGGTTAAATTACAGAATTGTAATTATTGGGTTAACTATATGTACTTTCAAAGCTACCCTAAAAAGCCCTGTATATTTTATGTGGTATTTGGTGGCATTTACCTCTGGTTCCCCATGAGCCCATTCTGAGCCTCTGGTGTGTCTTACAGCTGTACTGCTTGTGACTCTTTCCATCTGAGGTTCAGTGCGTTCCACCTGAGGATGTAAACACACCCAAAACTCAAGGATTCCTAAAACTTCCCCATCTGCTCCTGCAGAATAAAGGATAACACATGTTAAAAACCCAGTGGCAAATATAATTGGAATAAACAGCTACTGAAATGAAAATATTGCAAATGTAACACTTTACATAAGCATCATTTAAATCAAGAGTGCCCAGTGAAAGGATGTAAATTATCATATGCATTTGTTAGTTATGCATTCTTACACCAGTGCTGTTCCTCAAGATCCCTTGGTGCCTTATACATCTCTATACATACATCTCTAGGGATGGTAATGGGCACCTTTGATTTAAATGTTATTTTTGAACCTCATTTTCAGTTACCTGTGAGGTTAGTTCTGTTTTTCACTCGTTCACCTCTGCGCTGTAGTGCTTCCATCAAAGAGATCCTCGCTCTTCCACGTGTCATAAACTGTACCCCTCCAAGTGCCTGATGCAGTTCAACAGTGATGGACCCACCCTGAACCATAAGCTTCTCCAGGTCAAGAGCAGAGAGAGCATAATGTGACGTGAAGCCATAATTTGGCTGACCACCTGACATTAATGAAGTTGAGAGGATTTCAAAGTCCAGAAAGCCATAGGTGCAAAAAGTTGCAACCCCTTGGTGCTCTCCTGTGCCTTGTACCATGAGTCTCAGTCCCAGTGGTGTGAATGTGGCTCCTGTGAGATGGACCTCCAGAAGGGATTCTCCTCCATGCAGATGTGTGATTATGGCACTCTCTACAGTGGGCTGGACTGAGTCTTGTTCTAGCCCTGTCCAGGTGTACTGCAGGGGTATGGCCCGCTTATTGTTTCTAGGGCTATATGCTAACTCTTTGAGCTGAGCTAAATGGAAGAAAAATAAGATTCCATTTGTTGATGTTATTAATCAAAAATTAACCATAGGAGAGAATAAGGCTAGCAATCACACTTTTCACTTTCAAGTATTTAGTATTGTACTGATGTAGTCACTGTATATTTTCAATGGAGAGAAAAACGTGGTGATTATTATAACAATATCCAAAATGTATACCACTTGTGTGGTATGTGTTGAAATATATACCACTTGCTTTACTGTACTGAATAGGCAGTTGTAGTGTACCTCTTATCTAAAAAGTATAACACTAAAAAGCTTCACTTAAATAACACAAAATTAATAAAAAATGCCACTTAAGTACAATTAAGGAAAATATACTTTTATGACCATGCTTTTTAACAAAAAAAAGAACAATTCATTATATTCATTATTTGGTAACACTTAAAAAAAATGCTCCATTAGTTAATGTTAGTTAATATATTTATTAATACGATCAGACAATTGGTAATACATTTATTACAGTATTTATTCAACTTTGTTAATGTTAGTTAAATAACGTTAGTTCATGTTAGTTCCTGTTAACATTAACTAATGTTAACAAGCACAAGTTTGGATTTTAGTAATGCATTAGTAGATGTTGGACTGTGATTAATAAATGCTTTACAAGATTATTCATACTTAAGTAATGTTAGTAAATACATTAACAAACATTAACTAATGGACCATAATTCTAAAGTGTTACCCATTCATTTAAATGCATTAATAATAATTAAATTAATATTCACCTTATCTATATTAATATTTTTTTTAAACTGAACTTTTATATAGGCAAACACTGACCCTGCATCCCAGTGTGTTGTTATCATAATCATAATATATTACTAATTATTCATTTTAAACTTAAAATATTGATTAAAATAATTTTGAAACCAACATGCAAAGTAACTGCTATAAAGATCAGACTTTAAACGGTGAATTTATGTCAACTTGCCCCAGTCTCCTGTACTTTGTACATGCTGCAACAGCAGTTTTTTCTAACCTTGTAAATTGCTGATTTGAAGGCCTCTGCTTTTCAACAGCTTGTCTTTTTCTTCTGCCCTCCTCCTGTTCTCCCCTCTCTCTCTTTCAGATTTCTCAAGAACTGTCTTCATCTCATTCTATAAAAGAAAACACTGTAATGGTTGGGAACACAATACACTATATATTTTCACTGCAAGTGTACATACCTGGAGGTCAGCATTTAGGCGATGCTGTAGTAATAATAAGTCTCTAGTTTTCTGGAGTTCTAAAATAGTTTCTGCATACGAGGCCTGTACTGCAGTCAAATCCCTTGATGTGTCTTCAAACTTTCCATCTGTTTTCAAAAAGCGCATCACCCCTTGAGTCTCCTGCTGCATTCTGAAGGCCTTAAAAACAGAACAATAGAATGAAAACTACACTGCTATTTGTTTGGAAATATATAAATACCCACAACTTTTAAAATGTACCTTAATCTGCAGCAACGTCTCACTCAGATCCTCCACACTCATATCAAACTCCTGATAGAGAATGGAAGGCAAAATATGGAACAAAAACAAAAACTTTTTTCTATTAAATTTAATATTTGGCTGCTGTTTTTCTTTGTAATGTAATTTTAAGCTTAATACAGGAAACATTACTTTTGTAACTGAGTCCAATTTGTCTTGCAACGATGTGACTTCCTGTCTGTGTAGCAGCACTTCTCGCTCCAAGCAGTCATGTTTTTCTCTGAGGAACATAACCATATCTGAAAACAGAAAAAAACACATTGAGTTTATTGAGGAGATGTGTGTGCATCAACAGTGAAGAAAATAAACATCAGGTGTGTTTTGTATTGAGACAGTCCAATCTGACTTGACGGCTACACAACTAATATGGAAGTCTGATATATGGCCATATACAGGGATGGGCAAAAATACATTGAAATGTATTTTAAAATAAAATACAAAATACCTCAGTTTTACATGTATCAAAATAAATTACAAAATACAGCAGTCACAAATGTATCATAATAAAATACTGTATTTTGTATTTTGAAAATACAAAATACTTTTACAAGGGAGCATTAAATTTCTTCGCAAACCTTCTATCGATAGGCATATTTGATCAATCCCTTGACCATTAAACTGACTTACTCTTTCATTTTAGCATACATTTTGTACAAATTTCATACAGAAAGTGCTGTCTTGAAGATGATCTGTTTAATCACTGTAAAAACCATGTAATGCAGATAATGAGTTGGAATAAAGTACTATATCTCTTCATTGTGTTTCCATCCATTGCGTGGCCAATGAAATTGCAACCATATCTTAACAGTCTTATATTTTAAAGGGTGATATATGAAGATGTTATATTATTTATTTTTGTTCAATAAATGTAGGTTTTTTTGCAATTAAAATCTTCAATACTTGATGTAAAAACATGATGTCTGAAAACTACTACAATCTCCAGTTTTAGTCATTTGCATAAATCATGTTTTTTTGCAATTGTACTCTTCAATGCACAACATAAAACATGATCTCTAAAAAATTGAGTTATTTTTTTTATCACTTTTTGCAAATAAACTGCTCATATACATCCTGCTGCTGCCGGATAGACTGGAGTATTATTAAATATTTGTGTCTCATATACTGTATTGTGTCATTTTGACATCTCTTCATTAACTGTACAGAGCACCTGCAGATCAGCTACTGGCACTTGAAACAGTCTACAAAGTATTCTAGGAATCGCCACTGTATGACTTATCGTATGTTGTTTGTCTTATTTTCTTGGCATGTACATCAGCAATCCACCTAAAACTACAATTATTTGTACAGTATACTCATTATTTCAAGATGTTTTCAGTTCTTCTTTAACTGGAAGAGTCTGTTTACCCTCTTAGTGAGCACCAGTACAGTCTTTAGGTGTTTTATATTTCTAAAGTTCCTCTGCATTTCCACCTGCAGCCCTGAGACTGAGACTTATTATGTGCTGAAGGCTCCACATCCTGTTCTTAAGGACTGATATTTTATTCCATCTCATTTCTTAAGCAAAGATGCTGATGCCAAATTGTACACTAAACTACCATTACATATTACTGGTCTTAGCATTGTACTATTTTTAATGATTGTGGACTTGTTCCCAAATCTACCCATGCCATTTGTCAGTTATTTTCTTTGGGCCCTATCATACACCCGGCGCAATAAGACGCAAGACGCGTTTGCCGCGACGTTTTGCTATTTTCAGACCAGCGCAACCTTAATTTTCCTGTTTTGCGCCACGTTGTTTAAATAGTAAATCCATTTGCGCCACTGTGTGGACTCATGGGTGTTCCGGTCTAGAAAGGAGGTGTGTTAAGGCACATTGTTGGAGCGTTGCTATTTTGAGGAACTAAAACAGACTGCACAATTGACCAGCTGAAAGCAGGTCTAAAGTCCAGTGCAGAGCGCGTTAGTTGTGCGCCTTAAAAGCATACACATTTCTTAATACACACAGGATGTACAGCAATACGCAAATGTCTTTACAAATGAAAAAGAATTCAAGGATTAAAATGTTACAAAAATTATTATTTACTACATAAATATAAAAACCACTGGCTCCATGCCTTCTTCATCTCGGGGGGCTTTTTTTTAGTTTATTCATGACACTCTGCATTTGTACAGTATAATGTTATCATTATTAACAGTATTATTTATTATATTTATATTTATATTTGTTTTAATAAAAACGAGTTTAGATTTGTCCAGATTTGTTTGTTTTGGAGACGTCTGCATCACTATATGGGGCATAAGAGCAGGATGTGTGTTTGGATATAACTCAGTTTTTTGACCACACTTCATTATTATTGTTCATTTATTTGTTTGCTGGAGATTAGAACTGAATTTAGAAACAGTTTTGAAACAAATCTTTGCGCTTAACAAATGAAATTAAATATATAGGCTGATGAGTGTCTTCAGTGGAGAGTGTACAACATTGTTTCCTTACTCCACAAAAGTAAATGAGTAAAGAGAAAGTAAAGAGGCTGAATGGAGGAGGCACATTCTTTATTCTTGCTGCAGATGGTCTGTTTAACTGTTTTCTCGCTAGTGAAGCATTCAGTTTTTCCACTGAGTTTATCCACATACAAATTCGCCATGTAAATAGAAAATGCGCCAATGCGGGAGGGACGCAACTGACTCTTAAAGGAAATGGAAGATGAGACTCTGATTGGTTTAATGCACGTTATGCTCAAAACACACCCAGAACTCATTAAAAGAATAAGCACAACCCTGTTAGACCATGTGCCGTGGCGCAAACTATATTTTTCCGTCCTTAATATAGCAAAAGTGGATTCGGACACGCCCTTAATGCTTTTGATTTATGAGCTTTAGACTCTGCACCTAGATCTGCACCAAGGGGTCAAATTGAACCCTTTATGTGTGTTGCATAATTTCCATTCATACTCCAAGCATTGACAACTTTCTCAATTAAATTTCTGTTCAGATCTTGTTATAGGTTGTATAGGGGGGCTAATAATTCAGGAGGGCTAATAATTCTGACCTCAACTGCATATGTAAGTATTCAAAATATTAATGGTTGAAAAAAATATGCAAATTTACATTTTGCCCTATTTTCTATCCAATGTTCTGGCATTGCAAGACTTCAGTTGGACTACAGTACCTCTATCCCGCTCCTTCTCGTTTTGAACTTGATCAATCTCATGCCTCATCTGTTCTTTTTCCTGCTCCAGCATTTTCCTTTCACTCCTTGATTCCTCCAGTCTTTCTTTAAGCCTCTGTACCTCCTCTCTCCATCCTTCTTCTTTTAACTCTTCATTTCTTTCCTCTTTTTTCTCATGTTTTTCTTCTTGGTGGCTCTGAATGGACATAGTGCTATGGTGGAAACCATTGATATAAAATATTACAAAACATACAGGGCTTTTTTTTAATA
>CAIGQV010008200.1:0-21468 GCA_903798115.1 Danio jaintianensis
ATATATATATATATATATATATATATTAAAAAAGAAGAATTTGTTACTATTATAGCCTGTACTGTTTGACATGAACAGACACAATTCATCATTTTTATGGGAGGTAATAAAATTTTATATACAACACATCCTACCATAGGTATTCGAAATAATCCCAGCACACTGGAGATTGCTATACAATGAGTAGATCCAGGATCCCCCACAATCCCAATTATGGGCGGTGGGCCAGTGCAGTTGAAAACATTGAAAGATTCCTCTGTCCCACTAACCAGAGCTGTTGCAGACCTGAATGCCACTCCAAGCTTCACACAATTGTCATACAGATGATAACCGAGGGTGATGTTAGGCAACAGGTTAGGATTATTATTGATTTCATTTATGGCATATACCATAGTTTGTGCCTGCTGAAAACTTGCCATATAGAATCTAAAAAAGGAGGTGCAAATGAATGTTAATATTCAGTAAATAATTCTATAATCAATAATCATGAAAATGTATTCAGTCTCTTGATAAGATTACATTTGTTTAATGGATTCTTAGGATCTGTTATGCTCTAAATAAATAAGAAGACAAAAATGCATACAATTCATACAATTCAACATACAATTCACTTCTGCATAATCTTATGTTTCCCCTTCATTCCAAATACCCTTTCATCTAATTATTTAATTATTTTTGCCCATCCTTTTAGCCCAGTCTCACCGCTCACAATGTGTCTGTTCCGGTTCTCTTTTAAAGTTTAGTTCCGGGAAAACTGTGATGAGATGAAATGCAAACAGGCCCCCAATCATAAGGTCTCCATCTTGGTATATCCCATTCAACTTGAAGTGTCCTTGGAGCTGACAAGAGCCTGATGTACTGGTTGAAGAGGTGGAGATAGAAGTATAAAACAGATAAAAACATAAATATAGAGTGATCCACATATCCATTACTCTATCTGTCTAACACACTTGACATGTGCAGATGATGTGCAGCACTATTTTATAGAGCAGGTGGTGGTGCCACATGGGCTTCTCAGGAAAGACGTCACTCAGTAGACTGCACAGATTGCAGATTTCAATTGCACAGAACAAAATGCAACATTACAAAAAATGACATAGATTTGTGAGAACTTGTCTTAGTCTTAACTTGTGATAACTTGTCTTAACTTGTCAATGTTTTGTCTTAGTCATAAACATTGCAAATTGTTTGAAAATAAACAAATGATAATTAAAAAGTACAAAACAGCTAAATAAATTACAGGTTGCAAATAAAGTTTCCAGTAGATGGCAGTCACCTAATAAAAAGCCATATATCTGCCATTCCTCATTTAACTCAACAAACCATCCATAATCTTAACATCTGCAAACAACAGAATAGGAATTACAAAAGAACAACGCTAATTTATTTTTATAGTGTAGCATATTTATTACCTTTATTATTACAACCCATTATTTACAGTGCTCTCTCTCTCTCTCTCTCTCTACATACAGTGGGGGGAATAAGAACACGTCATGTTTTGTCCTGGGAATAATATTTCTAAAGTAGCTGTTGACATGGAATTGAACCAGATTGTGGTAAAACCCCAAACAAAACAAACATTAAAAAAAATCTGAAAAACGTGTGAAAGTGATGAAAAATCTGAAAAAAGTGATGGCAGCTTTAAGACACCTCTGATATGGAGAATGAAGTCACATGCATTGCTCAGGTGTGATTTTTTCAACAAAGTGTAATAATCTATCAAATCAGGTCTTTGTTTTGTACATTGTCTACCCTTTTCATCTTCATCATTCTGGTAATGTAGATGTTGGACTGAAGCAGCTAATATTCATTTACAATGAGGAAGGGCAGAGGGTTGCTGAATAACTACTGAGAGATTTCAGCTGCTGTCTGGGCTTTCACTGCCTTTCTACACTCCCTTTCTTCATGTGGGTGACATATCAATTCCAAATAGGACAAATTGTTGGTGTGTGTCTCGCTGGCACTTCTGTGACCAAGACAGCAAGTCTGTGATGTATCAAGAGCCACGGTATCCGGGGTAATGTCAGCATACCACCAAGAAGAACGAACCACATTCAATAGGAGTAACTGTGGACGCAAGAGGAAGAGAAAAACATAAAACCACAATTGACTGCAGAATTAAATATGGACCTCAACTCTCCTGTTTCCACTGTAGTTATTCAACAGGCCAAAGGAGTCAGTGATTCAGTGCTAAAGAATTGAATCACCTTGTTCATTACAGGTGCCGCTGTGTCTGCTATTTTAATTAACTGCGGTTATGGAAATACATCGATGACCATAAAAATGACAAACAATTTTTAGTCTACGACCAATATATGTTGTTAACACCACCTTTGTCCTCCATAGGTCCAGCGGTTTTATGCCAACAGTCCTATGTCAGCTAACCTTTTAACTAGGTGTCAATAGCCCTCGCTAAAACACATTCCAAAACCCCTCCTGTTTGCTTCAACCCTGTGCTTTTTGGGAACAAAAACAAGCAAGAAGAAGCGCCTGTATACCTTTAACGGACATTTAGTTAAACTTGTTATACATTTTAATATGTATTTTTGTAGTATGTTTGGATGTAATGTTTACTGAAAGTATTCATATGTTGTATGTTGGTAATGTATGAAATTAATGATTTATAGAGCAGGTGTGTAGTGTTTAGACTCTGACGTTTAAAATATGTATAAAAATGTGTTAAAATTCGTATTCATGAAGAGCACCATAATGCTTACCTTTATTTGAATCTATTTCAAATAAATAATCACAGAACTCAATGCATAATTAAGGAGATGGTAATTTTCAGAGGAAATAGATGTGTGGTTTCACCCCTATGTACGCCACCATTGCACAAACGTATGGGCCGGACTGAGTTCCTGTGTTATAAAACTTTGAAACTCGTTGAAATTCCTTGGCTTACGCTTGTGCTTGGTCCTTGATGTCACTTTGGCCTTTACATTGCCTCCTCCTTGCCTTTGCGTCTGCCCACAATTCCATAGCTAATGTCGCGCATCTGCTGTCACCACCGAGACTTTCACAGAGCTTCAAACCGCTTTCGTGTGTTTACCCATGACTCCTTCATGCTGCTGATCTAATACTGATCTGTCACCACCGCCCAGGCAACACTGACACATCCTGCCAGTAAGATCAGTTGCTATCACCAAAGAACTCTGTTAATATGTCTGGAAATACAGTTTGAAACCCGTATTCACGCTCCGGAGACCAAAGCTGCAAACTTTGTGCATCACTCACGTCACTTGTTGCCCAGATGATGTTCGTGAGACCAGCTGAAAAACTCCTGTTTCCCGAGGAAATTCCCATGGGTTAAGGCTGCAACCCATGTCACCAGGATTCCCTGGCTTAGACTAAGGATGATCTCTACCACTCATCAAACAAATAAAAACCAACCAACTTTCCACTTAATTGCTGAAGCTGGTGCAAATTAATTTATGCACTAATAGATGATCTAAGTCTATGCTTCTTGATTCTCACAGGTTGCAGTGATAAACGTGGTAAAGTTTGATATTTAGATCATTAACCCATCTTTCTGAGTGGCTTGTATGTGTGTACAGTCGTGGCCAAAAGTTTTGAGAATGACACAAATATTAGTTTTCACAAAGTTTGCTGCTAAACTGCTTTTAGATCTTTGTTTCAGTTGTTTCTGTGATGTACTGAAATATAATTACAAGCACTTCATACATTTCAAAGGCTTTTATCGACAATAACATGACATTTATGCAAAGAGTCAGCATTTACAGTGTTGGCCCTTCTTTTTCAGGACCTCTGCAATTCGACTGGGCATGCTCTCAGTCAACTTCTGGGCCAAATCCTGACTGATAGCAACCCATTCTTTCATAATCACTTCTTGGAGTTTGTCAGAATTAGTGGGTTTTTGTTTGTTCACCCGCCTCTTGAGGATTGACCACAAGTTCTCAATGGGATTAAGATCTGGGGAGTTTCCAGGCCGTGGACCCAAAATTTTTACGTTTTGGTCCCCGAGCCACTTAGATATCACTTTTGCCTTTGGGCACGGTGCTCCATCGTGCTGGAAAATGCATTGTTCTTCACCAAACTGTTGTTGGATTGTTGGAAGAAGTTGCTTTTAGAGGGTGTTTTGGTATCATTCTTTATTCATGGCTGTGTTTTTGGGCAAAATTGTGAGTGAGTCCACTCCCTTGGATAAGAAGCAACATGAATGGTCTCAGGATGCTTTACTGTTGGCATGACACAGGACTGATGGTAGCGCTTACCTTTTCTTCTCCTGACAAGCCTTTTTCCAGATGCCCCAAACAATCGGAAAGGGGCTTCATCGGAGAATATGACTTTGCCCCAGTCCTCAGCAGTCCATTCGCCATACTTTTTGCAGAAGATCAATCTGTCCCTGATGTTTTTTTGGGAGAGAAGTGGCTTCTTTGCTGCCCTTCTTGACACCAGGCCATCTTCCAAAAGTTTTCGCCTCACTGTGCGTGCAGATGCGCTCACACCTGCCTGCTGCCATTCCTGAGCAAGCTCTGCACTGGTGGCACTCCGATCCCATAGCTGAATCCTCTTTAGGAGACGATCCTGGCGCTTGCTGGACTTTCTTGGACGCCCTGAAGCCTTCTTAACAAGAATTGAACCTCTTTCCTTGAAGTTCTTGGTGATCCTATAAATTGTTGATTTAGGTGCAATCTTAGTAGCCACAATATCCTTGCCTGTGAAGCCATTTTTATGCAACGCAATGATGGCTGCACGCGTTTCTTTGCAGGTCACCATGGTTAACAATGGAAGAACAATGATTTCAAGCATCACCCTCCTTTTAACATGTCAAGTCTGCCATTCTAACCCAATCAGCCTGACATAATGATCTCCAGCCTTGTGCTCGTCAACATTCTCACCTGAGTTAACAAGACGATTACTGAAATGATCTCAGCAGGTCCTTAAATGACAGCAATGAAATGCAGTGGAAAGTTTTTTTCAGGATTAAGTTCATTTTTATGGCAAAGAAGGACTATGCAATTCATCTGACCACTCTTCATAACATTCTGGAGTATATGCAAATTGCTATTATAAAAACTTAAGCAGCAACTTTTCCAATTTCCAATATTTATGTAATTCTTAAAACTTTTGGCCACGACTGTATGTTTTGCTTAGAATTGGGTTATTGTGTCATAGAGTAGTCAATAAAACATTTGTTTCATTTTAAGATCCGTTTTGGGTGTTCAAGATCATTAGTAAAACATTGAAATACTGTCTTTATTTTGTTATCGTTGGCCATGTGATAATATAATACAGCACAGATAAAGAGACTACACTGTTTTCTTCGATTTGGCTGGACCAGCCTTAAGATATAGGTTTGAGTTTGTTATAGAACATGTGTTCCAAGCCGATTCCCTAAGCCTTAAAAGAATTATGATTCATTGATAATAATTAGAACACTAAGATCCTACATCACCAAAACTGTTAGTCAGGACAATCACAGGGTCTGTATACATGGCCAGGCTGCTATAGCTAAACCTTTGGTCACTTGTGCGAATGCCAAACGTCAGTTTCAACGGTACCAGCAGCAAAAATCCTGGGCTGTGGACAATGCAAAACATGTATTGTTAACTGATATTTCCACTTTCACTGTTTCTTACATCCAGAAGAGTTACTGTGTGGAGAAGCCCCAAAGAAGCGGCATGCAACCCAGACTGTTGCATGCCCAGAGTCAAGCATCCACCCCAGACCAGTGATAGTTTGGGCTGCAATATCATGGCATTCCCTAAGCCCAATAATTGTGCTAGAGAGACTGCATAGAACTACCTAACCTTTCTGGAGGACCATGTGCACCCAATGGTTCAAAGATTGCATCCTGAAGGCGGAGTCATGTATCAGGATGATAATGCACCAATAAACACAGCAAGACTAGTGACAGAGTGGTTTGATGAACATGAAAGTGAAGTTGAACGTCTCCCATGGCCTGCACAGTCACCAATCTTAATATTATTGAGCCACTTTGGGGTGTTTTGTAGGAGCGAGTCAGGAAACATTTTCCTCCACCAGCATCACGACCTGGCCACTATTCTGCAAGAAGAATGGCTCAAAATCCCTCTGGCCACTGTGCAGGACTTGTATTTGTCATTCCCAAGACGAATTGAGGCTCTATTGGCCGCAAAAAGAGGCCCTATGCCATGCTAATGAATTATTGTGGTCTAAAACTAGGCGTTTCAGTTTCATTGTCCAAGCCCTGTACATACATATATACAGTTGAGGTGTAAAGTATTAGCCCTCCTTGGAAACTGTAATTCTCATAAAATATTTGCCCAAGTGTTCCTTAACGGAGAGAAGATTTTTTCAACACATTTTAAACAGAAGTTTTAATAACAAATTTATTTTGTTGTTGCCATAATGACAGTACATAATATTTTGTAAGATACTAGTATTCAGCAACTTAAAAACATAACTACGTTATTATCTTTAAGTTAGGATACTTAGGCAAGTTATTGGATAACAGTGGTTTGTTCAGTACGCTATCTATCTATCTATCTATCTATCTACCTATCTGTGTGTGTGTGTGTATACATATATATATATATATATATATATATATACACACTCACCAGCCACTTTATTAGGTACATCTGTCTAACTGCTCGTTAATGCAAATTTCTAATCAGCCAATCATGTGGCAGCAACTCAATGCATTTAGGCATGTAGACATGGTCAAGACGTTCTGCTGCAGTTCAAACCGAGCATCAGAATGGGGAAGAAAGATGATTTAAGTGACTCTGAACGTGCCATTGTTGTTAGTGCCAGACGGGCGTGTCTGAGTATTTCAGAAACTGCTGATCTACTGGGATTTTCACGCACAACCATCTCTAAGGTTTACAGAGAATGGTCCGAAAAGAGAAAATATCTAGTGAGCGGCAGTTCTGTGGGCGCAAATGCCTTGTTGATGCCAGAGGTCAGAGGAGAATGGCCAGACTGGTTCGAGCTGATAGAAAGGCAACAGTAAGTCAAATAATGCAGAAGAGCATCTCTGATTTTTTTTCATCTTTATTTCTATAGCGCTTTTACAATGTAGATTGTGTCAAAGTAGCTTAACATAGAAGTTCTAGTTAATTGAAATTGAAACTGTCAGACTTTTTCCACACACACACACGCACACACAATTGAAATGGACTCAGAACTCCAAACTCACTCCAAATGTTATATAATGTGTTTGTTTGCAGTCTATATGCTCTGCCCTATAGCAAAAGTAGTTAAAATATTATATGAATGTACCAATCCCCTTATTTGTGTCATACAGTAAAGAAATACGTAGATGCTGTTTATTGTATGTTTAGAGTGTCGTGTTTAGTACTGTTACATTTCTCTTGCTATTTTACAACACATGATGCAGAGTGCATGATCATAACTTATACGGCTTACATTCTTTAATGCTCTGAGTTAATGTCCCTCCGTCTCTTCAGGGTGGATCCTTATAATGCTTATGAGTGGCCCAGAGACAAAGAAAATCTCCCGCTCAAGCTTTGGCATGAAAACATTGGTCAGTCAGTAGAGAATGGGTGTGACTTGACCAATAGTTAAAACGCATCTAGTTAAAACGCAGCTCCCCAACATCTTTGCAGAAAGGTCTGGGCAGAAGGTCTCCGCACAAGTGTCCCTGACACTAAAGGGGTAGACTGCGTTTCTGTACCCACATGACTCGCCTGAGTCCACGTTTTTTATTTTCCGGCACATTAAACTCAGTTTAAAGTTTGCGTCTCGCGTATCCTCCGATCTGCGTTGCAAACTCCACGCATCGAGAAAGGACTTCTTAAAAGACTTCATCTTCCAAGCATCAGAGAAGCTCGCACCACAAGAGAGAGAAAGACCCACTAAATTCAGGTATTTAGTCATGCATTATGCTGTGCCCCTTTATCAAAAAGGTGTTTTTATAGTCTTGGTGGTTCTTAATAGTTGTGTGGGACTGAGTTAGATTTGCCATTCTTTTATCTAAATTCTTTATTTCCTCGCTTTCTTTCTTTTCTATGTTTTTGTTGTTATGTTGTGTACGTTTGTTTGTTATATGTCAGACTACTCAATAAATCACGCTATAACCACGTTGGATTGTCTTTTTTTTGCCTCACAGAAAAGGTCACTTTAACGATAGACCCTTGCTACAGCTTAAGTTTGATAAAACTTCTAAACTATTTATCTACTTCACAAGAAGTAGTTATAATTCCCTTTCTAAATAAAAAATAATTACAGAGTCCGCCCAGACGAGCGGGCAAAGTCCTTGCTATATTTATTTTGTTACATTAACTATAAGTTAATTCTGAATATTCATTCATTCATTCATTTTCTTTTCGGCTTAGTCCCTTTATTAATCTGAGATCGCCACAGAGGAATGAACCGCCAACATCTATATCCAGCATATGTTTTACGCAGCGGATGCCCTTCCAGCTGCAACCCATCACTGGGAAACATCCATACACACTCATTCACACACATACACTACTGTCACGGTCGAATGAGTACGAGGCGAGGATCCAATTGCAAGTAAAAGTGCTTTATTATGACACACTGTCAAAGCAGCCAGGAACACAAAGTCAGCCAAAAAACAAGCACAGAAACTACTAGAACACTAGTAGTCAGAATCAGAAGACGGGCTGTAGATCAGAGTAGCGGTCGAGGATAGCAGAGATATACACCGCGCCAGTCCTGGTAACAGACAGAGAACACATGAACAAATGACAAACGAACTGACAAAAGACATGGGGAGCGTAGCCCAGATATAGCTGGTCTAACGAGCCGCAGCCGGCGGCTAATCAGGGCAGCCAGCTCTGCTCTAGCACATGACAACAACACTGACGTAACAAATACACGTGGAACACCAAAACAAAACAAAACACATGTGACCAGACAGACACTCAAGAGTGCGCACAAACCTAAAACCGTGACAGTACCCCCCCTCCTAGGAGCACCTCCTGGTGCTCCCAGAAGAGCTTACCTGTCGATTGAATTCATCGATGAGAGAGTGATCCAGTATGTCCCTAGCAGGAACCCAACTTCTCTCCTCTGGACCGTAACCCTCCCAGTCCACCAAGTACTGGAAACCTCGTCCCCTCCGTCTTGAGTCCAGAATGCGCTTAACCGAATAAACGGTTTCCCATCTACGAGACGCGGCGGGGGGGGGACCGGAGTGGGCGGATTAATGGCCGCATGAAAAACGGGCTTTAATTTGGAAACATGAAACACGGCATGAATTCTCCTGTACGCGGGAGGAAGTTTGAGGCGGACTGCCACCGGACTAATGATCTTGGTGACAGGAAATGGGCCAATAAATTTAGGTGCAAGTTTATTACATACGGAACGTAAGGGAATATTCTTAGATGAAAGCCACACTTTTTGACCGACGACGTAAATGGGAGGCTTGGACCGGTGGCGATCGGCTTTAGCCTTGGTGCGCGCACTCACTTGGAGGAGGGTCTGTCTGGCCCTGTTCCAAGTGCGTTGACACCTCTGGACAAAGGCGTGGGCGGAGGGAACAGCGATCTCGGTTTCCAGACTGGGAAAAACAGGTGGCTGGTATCCTAAACTACCCTCAAACGGAGATAGACCCGTGGCTGACACTGGTAATGAGTTGTGTGCGTACTCCACCCAGGGAAGCTGTTGACTCCAGGAAGAGGGATTCTGAGAAACCAAACATCGCAACATACGCTTAAGGTCTTGGTTGGCCCTCTCTGTTTGTCCGTTACTCTGAGGATGAAAACCAGAAGAAAGACTTACAGTCGCCCCTGATAAACGACAAAATTCTCTCCAAAATTTAGAGACAAACTGAGGCCCCCTGTCGGAAACCACGTCCATCGGGAGGCCATGAATGCAAAAGACGTGATTAATGACAGCATCCGCTGTCTCTCTGGCTGAGGGTAATTTGGGCAGAGGAATAAAATGAGTAGCCTTCGAAAACCGGTCCACAACGGTCAGAACGACCGTGTTGCCAGCAGATGGCGGGAGACCTGTGACAAAATCTAGCGAAATGTGCGACCAGGGTCTCATAGGGCACTGACAGAGGTTGCAGGAGCCCAGCGGGAGGGCGATTGGAAGCCTTAGAAACAGCACAAACAGAACAGGCCAAAACAAACCTGTGTATGTCCCGAGCCATAGCTGGCCACCAGAATCGCTGTTTAACCAAAAATAAGGTACGACTCACCCCCGGATGACAAGCCACTTTGGAAGAGTGTCCCCATCGAATGACGTCAGACCGAATCTCCTCTGGCACGAATAACCGACTCAGTGGGCACCCGGGCGGGGGCGTTACCCCTTCCAAGGCAAGGCGAACCTTACTCTCTATCTCCCATGTCACCGCAGAAATACAAATACTCTTAGGGACGATGGACTCGAGAGACGAAGAGTGCTCGGAAACGTCAAAAAGACGGGATAACGCATCGGGTTTAACGTTTTTGGAACCTGGTCGGTAAGAGATGGTGAAGTCGAATCGTCCGAAAAATAATGCCCACCGAGCCTGCCTAGAGCTTAGTCTTTTAGCGGACTTGATGTACTCAAGGTTCTTGTGATCGGTCCAAACAATAAAGGGAACCCCCGAACCCTCCAACCAATGACGCCACTCCTCCAACGCTAGTTTGACAGCCAATAACTCCCTATTACCAATGTCATAATTACGTTCTGCGGGAGATAATCGATGTGAAAAAAACGCGCAAGGATGAATCTTGCCGTCCGAGGATGCACGCTGGGACAGGATAGCTCCTACCCCTACCTCTGACGCGTCAACCTCCACCACAAGGATCAGGGGCCACCAGAATAGGAGCTGAAACAAAGCAACCTTTTAGTTTAGTGAATGCAGCCTGTGCCGCACTCGACCACCTGAAAACAGTTCTGGAAGAGGTTAAGGACGTCAGAGGGGCGGCGAGCTGGCTGAAGTTGCAAATAAAACGCCGGTAAAAATTGGCAAAACCCAGAAACCTCTGCAGGGCCTTGCGGGACTCTGGGGTTGGCCAATTTACCACAGCCTGAACTTTCTCTGAATCCATGCGTACTCCCTCGACTGGCACGATGTGTCCTAAAAAAGGGACTGACTGTGCATGAAACACGCATTTCTCCGCCTTGACATAAAGACCATTCTCTAACAGCCTCTGAAGCACTCGCCTGACGTGTTGCACATGTTCCTGGAGAGAACGGGAAAAAATCAGAATGTCATCCAGGTAGACATAAATGAACTGATCTATCATATCTCTTAACACATCATTTACGAGTGCTTGGAAGACTGCTGGGGCATTGGAAAGCCCAAAGGGAAGAACGCAATATTCAAAATGCTCCCTGGGGGTATTAAAAGCAGTCTTCCATTCATCGCCTTCTCTTATGCGGACCAAATGATACGCGTTGCGCAGATCTAATTTCGTGAAACAGGATGCCCCTTGCAGACGCTCGAACGCTGAAGACATCAACGGCAAAGGATATGTATTCTTTACCGTGATGTTATTCAACCCTCGATAGTCTATGCAGGGTCGAAGTGACCCATCCTTCTTTTTTACAAAAAAAAATCCCGCTCCCGCTGAAGTGGATTTTTAACTCTTTAGAGTGTGAAGTTAATCTATATAATCAAATTGTATGTGTATAATCTGCTGGTAAACTTAGAAAGGAAAGATGGGCTGACTAAGCATCTAGAGTTAGAAAGGAAAGATAAATAACTAACTGCTTGGCAACTTATATACCATATGTAGAGTTAGAAAGGTCAGGGGGGCATGAGAAAAGAAAAGACTACCTCAACAGTTAAGTAGAGATGGACAAAATATATAGTACAAAGGTCAGGGGGCCATGAGAAAAGAAAAGACCACCTCAGCAAGATAAGTATAGGTTGTAAAGTAGTAGGAGCTGGGAGAGGCCTGTTGAACCAGGTACCAACTGTGAAAACACAAAGGTGGGGGGAAGCAAGGATAAAAGATGTGGTAAACTTGGGGGACATTGGATTTGTCCTGGGGAGAGACTGAGATGGGTCTGCTCCAGGCTGTCTCTGCTTTTTTGGAAAATATTCCAATAAAGTATATTCTTCTGATATTCATAACCTCCAGACTAAGTGTGATTCATTACAGAAAAGCCGGAAACCACGACACCGCCAGCGATGAAGAGGGGTGAATAATCTTGGCTGCTAAAGAATCAGAAATATATTTCTCCATGGCCTCCCTCTCGGGAGCAGAAAGTGAATATAACTTGTCTTTAGGCGGAGACGTTCCTGGTACTAAATCTATAGCACAGTCGTAGGGACGATGAGGAGGAAGAGAAGCAGCCCGAGACTTACTGAACACTCTCTTCAGGTCAAGGTACTCATTCGGCACGTTTGACAGGTCCATGCGCTCCTCCTGAAACACAGAACAAGACACAGCAGAACGAGCAGACGAAAGACAAGACACATGACAGTTCTCACTCCAAGAAAATACAGTGTTGTAACCCCAATTGATATGGGGCTTGTGGAGGATCAACCAGGGATGACCCAGAACCACCGGTGTATAAGTGCAGTCAGTTAAAAAAAATGATATATGTTCCACATGATTACCAGAAGTGATAAGTCTTATGGGCTTGGTGGAGTGAGTGATGGTGGCGAGTGAACGCCCGCTAAGTGCGCGTACAGTGACAGGTCGGGCCAGGGAAATCACCGGCAGCCTTAATTTGAAAGCTAAACTAGAGTCAATAAGATTTCCCTCCGCCCCAGAATCAATAAGGGCTTTAATGTTCAGAGTCTTGGAAGCCCAACAGAGAGTAGCCGGCAGTGAAGTCGTAGCCCCAGGGAATTTATTAAAATTAATTTCACCCATCAGTAATCCCTTACCTACTGATGGGTGTGACCTTTTACCGGACAGACAGCCACTCGATGTCCCGTTCCTCCACAGTATAGACAAAGCCCCTCATTTCTGCGTCGACGTTTCTCCTGCACCGAAAGGCGAGATCTGCCCAGTTGCATGGGTTCCGAGTCCGCGATCCCAACCTCCGAGACCAACGATGCTGCAGAGAAAACAGGGACTGGATCAGTGGGTGGTGCTTGACGGTTGAGAGTCTGTCTGCGACGTAGTCGAGCGTCCACTCGGATCGTCATCTCAATAAGACCGTCCAGTGTCTTAGGTAGGTCCAGGGTATAGATTTCGTCATGTAGACGCTCCGATAACCCGTGAAGGAACATGTCCCATTGTGCCTCCTTATTCCAACCGCTCTCCGCGGCTAAGGTACGAAACTCTATGGAGTAGTCTGCCACGCTCCGATTCCCCTGACGAAGCTCTGCGAGAACTCTCGCAGCCTCTCTCCCTGAGGCTGTGTGATTAAAAACTCTCTTAAGTTCGTCAGGAAATAACTCGAAGGAAGAACAGCAAGGAAGTCCTTGTTCCCAGACGGAAGTTCCCCACAGCGCGGCTTTTCCCGATAAAAGTGTGATGACAAAAGCCACCTTAGACTGCTCAGAGGTAAACAAAGATGGTTGTAATGTTATGTATAAACTGCACTTGGTTAAAAAAAGATCGACACAGCTGTGGTTCTCCGGAGTAGCAAGATGGGTGAGGAAGGCGGGGTTCCGCTGAGCGACTCACCGCTACTGATGCTGGCGTCGAGTCTGAAGACGGTGTAACTTCCTGTGAGGTCGCTCCACCCGGCCGTTGTCGAATCTGAGTGGTGAGCGTGGACACTTGAGTCACTAAAGTCTGCACGGCAAGATTGGTATTAGCCAATAACTCCTCCTGCCGATCAATCCTGGCGTTAGTATGATTAACATACTCCGTGACTTGATCTATACTCGCTGGATCCATGTAGTCTGGTCAGTTCGTTCTGTCACGGTCGAATGAGTACGAGGCGAGGATCCAATTGCAAGTAAAAGTGCTTTATTATGACACACTGTCAAAGCAGCCAGGAACACAAAGTCAGCCAAAAAACAAGCACAGAAACTACTAGAACACTAGTAGTCAGAATCAGAAGACGGGCTGTAGATCAGAGTAGCGGTCGAGGATAGCAGAGATATACACTGCGCCAGTCCTGGTAACAGACAGAGAACACATGAACAAATGACAAACGAACTGACAAAAGACATGGGGAGCGTAGCCCAGATATAGCTGGTCTAACGAGCCGCAGCCGGCGGCTAATCAGGGCAGCCAGCTCTGCTCTAGCACGTGACAACAACACTGACGTAACAAATACACGTGGAACACCAAAACAAAACCCATGTGACCAGACAGACACTCAAGAGTGCGCACAAACCTAAAACCGTGACACACTACGGCCAATTTAGCTTACCCAATTCACCTGTACCGCATGTCTTTGGACTTGTGGGGGAAACCGGAGCACCCGGAGGAAACCCACGCGAACACGAGGAGAACATGCAAACTCCACACAGAAATGCCAACTGACCCAGCCGAGGCTCGAACCAGCGACCTTCTTACTGTGAGGCGATCGTGCTACCCACTGCGCCACCGCGACGCTAATTCTGAATATTCATAATTAAAAATAACTTGTTATTATTAATCATTAATATTCATAAACTCAGCTAATTTCGCTACACCACAAAGGACTAAGGCAGTTCTGAGCAAAAGGGGGTCCAACCCGGTACTAGTAAGGTGTACCTAATAAAGTGGCCGGTGAGTGTATATTTTTACGTAAGAAAAACATAAGAATTACTATCTCTTGGTTTATTAAACATAATTTGCATAATATTTTGAGGAAAAAAATCACAATAATAAATACATTTGTAATATATTTAGATTTCAACTATATATGCAGAATTTACGTAACTAATTTTGTCTTTTTATTTGTTTTTTTTAACAAATGTCAGATTCAAAGTTAATAGTAAGTGTGATAGGTTTGCATTCACAAGATGTGATTTTAGACCATAATAATGCGATGTTAATAGTAATGTTTTGTAGATTTAATGTTTTATTGGACCTAACATATCAAGGCACTTTAATGTGAAACACAGTTAAATCACATGACCTGAATCACTACTCCACCCACAATGTTTACCATTGGCCAGCGTCACCTGATGTTTCATTTGTCATTATAGTCATATATTTTATATTGGTGGTTATTCCACTCTTTCATACACTCTGGATGGGATCCTCACTTGCTGCCTCCATGGTTGGAATTTAAAGACCCCAGAAAGATGCCAGTGATTAAACTGGTATCCCTGGGCCTTGCTCTTCTGTTGTACTTCTCAGTAGTTTTATGCACCTCACTGGACAAAAGTTGCTGGACATTGGGTGATTTTAATTCTCCAGTACTGGAACAGGATGGTGATGTTGTAATTGGAGGGCTGTTTCCCATGCACAATATAGCTCCAGAAACTGACTATAATTTCTCTGATCTGCCACACTATCGAGATTGTAGCAGGTGTGTGAAATGACTTGAGTATAATGGAGAACATCAATGAAAAAATGTACCAAGTTGGTTTAATTGCATGAGTAAAACTGCAGTGTAAATGAGATCCAAATTCTGTGTTGTTATGCTAAAACAATTGTTATATCTTTAATCTACTGTTTAACTAAGAATTAGCCTATTTGTCAACATTTTAGTACTACTACAACCAGTTCCCTACTTGTTGCCTTGGTTCTCTGTCTATTTTTTTAACAGGTTTGACTTTCGTGCATTTCGCTGGGTTCAAACAATGGTCTTTGCCATTAAAGAAATCAACAGTAACTCAAGTTTGTTACCTGGAGTGACACTAGGTTATCGGATCTTGGATAGCTGTGATCATGTGCACACCAGCCTGCGCAGTGCACTTTTCCTTCTGAACGGCACATTTGGTCAAACACAGGCTGATGCTGTTGGCAGTGCAAATTGCCTGTCCACTGCCCCAGTGCCAGCTGTCATAGGCCTGGCATCATCTTCACCTACACGAGCTGTGGCACAAACTTTGGGTCCTTTTGGAATTCCATTGGTAAGAATCTCAGTATGGGTCTGGTCACAGTTGATAATTCTAGAAAGAATTGCTGTCATATAAATACCTTTGTTGATACCTCATTAAAAATCTTTGACTGAGCATCATATGCATTGAACCTAGGGCAACATTCTTTGGGGGAAAGTGTGCTTCAAAGGTCTTGCGTTTACCTTTAATTTTCACTCAAAAGAATGAGCATAATTTCTTATGTGTTGTATGTTTTTATATAGTATTAAATAACTAGAATGCCAAATTATGTTTATGATCCTGCAAAAATATTCAACAAACAGAACCTGATGACTGCAACAACACATTTTGAAAGTGTTTAAAACAAATTTCTGTCCTCTCTTTTAATTCTGTTAAGTTTAAGTTCTCTCTAAACATGTAATTTAGGGGAAGAAAAAAAATAACAATACAGCATACATTGACTTCTACCTGAATGTCTCTTTTTTGCTTATTCTTTTTGTCTCGCTTCCTCTTCTCAAGATAAGTTACTTTGCCACCTGCACTTGTCTCACAGATAAAAAGGAGTACCCTTCTTTCCTTCGCACTGTCCCCAGTGACAAGTTTCAGGTGCAGGGACTGGTCCAGTTGGTTTCCCACTTTGGCTGGCGCTGGGTGGGTACAGTGGGCACTGATGATGACTACAGTCACTATGGTATCCAGGCATTTACCGAGCAGCTTAAAAGACTTGGTAGCTGTATTGCCTTTCATCAAACTATACCAAAATCACCTTCTCAGGCACAGATACATTCTATTCTTAATAGGCTTGAAGGTTACACTGCACAAGTGATTATAGCATTTGCCACTGAAGGAGAACTGCTGGAGCTCCTGGTTGAAGTTGCTCGTAGGAATCTGACAAGGTTGCAATGGGTGGCCAGTGAGGCCTGGGTGACAGCAAAACTTCTCACAATCCCTGAGCTTCATCCTGTCCTGATTGGAACAGTGGGCTTTTCTTTCAGGGGCACCGCTATTCCTGGCTTGGCTGAGTTTCTCTTCAGGGTAAGGCCTTCATCAAGACCTGAATCTGTTTTCACTAACATGTTTTGGGAGGAACTGTTTGGATGCAGACTAGGTTATGAGGACAGCAATGATTCTGTATTGCCACTCTGTACTGGCTCAGAGGATCTGATGGAGACGGAAAGTAGCTACACTGATGTATCAAGGGTGAGGATTTCATACAATGTCTATAAAGCTGTGTATGCTATTGCTCATGCTCTACACCAGCTGTTACAATGTGGCTCTAAGGAACAAGGCTCAGATCACAGCTGTAATACTGAATCAAAGTTCTCTCCATTGCAGGTATTAGGCATTTATTCAAATATTCATGCACTTGTAATTTTTTATTTTTTTTTGCTAAATAGGATTTTTGTGGGTCTTAAAAATGTCTCAATTTGAAACCAAAAATCGTAACTTCAAGAAGATGCAGCATTAAATACTAAAGATTAACTCACTTCTCTTTTAATTTTCGGCAGAAGCCATGGCCCTTGATGATTTAAATAATCAATAGTATGATAGTGTGTGTGTGTAATGGATGATTACCATTGTTTATTACACAAAGGACCATATTTTGGAGATCATGCTTATTTATTCAGATCCATTTTTAAACTTAGTCTTAAATGGGCCTTAAAAAAGTATAATGCTTCTCTTCATAAAGCCTGCAGAAACCCTCATTAAATTCAAAAAAATAATCCATGTTGTAATTATATTTATATACTTTCTATCATTTGCCTTAACTAATGCAATAGCTTCTTCGCTATCTGAAGAAGGTACATTTTACAAACCAATTTAATGAAAAAGTCTATTTTGACACCAATGGAGAGCCTGTGCCACTCTATGACATCATAAACTGGCAGAAAAATGATAGAGGTACCATCAATTTTCAGTTGGTAGGCACCTACGATGGCTCTGCCCCACATGGGCAGCAGCTTAAAATAGACGAGGGCTTAATTCGGTGGACAGGCGGACAAACAGAGGTGAGCTTCTGCCCTCATGACAAACAGTCACAAAGCTTTCAGTTTTGGCAGATTCCTGATTTTATAATGTAATGCATGCAGGTTCCTGTTTCCTTATGCAGTCCTCCTTGCCCCCCTGGAACACGCCAGGCCACTCAACCCGGACAGCCTGTCTGCTGCTTTGACTGTTTGCCTTGTGCTGAAGGGGAAATCAGCAATATCTCAGGTAAATGCTTGTCGTTTTGCCAATCAGGTACATATCTATCCATTTGTATGCCTGTCTATTGCTGCTGAATGATGCAACTGACCAAAGAGAATCGAGTATTTCAGAGAGTTTAAATAAGCAAGCAACAATAATTCATGGCAATACATGACAAACAGTTACCTATAATGTCTGTTTATGTCTATAGGTTCTTCTGAGTGTCTCAAGTGCCCCCAGTACTACTGGCCAAACAAAGAAAGAGTTTCCTGTGTTGCTGGCATTGAGGAGTTTCTGTCATACCATGAAGTGATGGGGATCATTCTCATTTCTTTGTCTCTATTTGGTGTTGCTGTGGCAACAGTTGTTACAGTGATTTTTTTTCTTTTCCGAAGCACACCCATAGTTAAGGCCAACAACTCTGAGATGAGTTTTCTACTGCTGCTGTCTCTCAAACTTTGCTTTCTTTGCTCACTGGTGTTTGTGGGTCGGCCCTCACCTTGGACATGCCGTGCCCGACAAGCAGCATTTGGAATCAGCTTTGTTCTATGTATCTCATGCATACTGGTCAAGACCATAGTGGTACTTTTGGCCTTTCGTTCTTCTGTGCCAGGATCCATTTCCCTAAAGGTGTTTGGCCCCCCGCAGCAAAGGGTTTTCATTTTCTGCTGCACAACAGGCCAAGTTATTCTGTGCGCTTGTTGGCTGGCACTAGCACCTCCTTACCCCTATAAAAACACATCCTATCAGGACGGCAAGATTATACTAGAATGCAAAGACATTTTACCACTAGGATTTTACCTGGTTCTGGGCTATATAGGACTGCTCTCTTGTATGTGTTTTGCCCTCGCTTTCCTTGGTAGGAAACTTCCAGATACATTTAATGAAGCTAAGCTCATCACATTTAGTATGCTCATATTTTGTGCAGTGTGGATCTCTTTTATACCAGCATACAACAGTTCTCCAGGGAAATACACAGTTGCTGTTGAGATATTTGCCATTCTAGCTTCTACTTTTGGACTTCTATTTAGCATTTTTATACCTAAATGTTATGTAATTCTGTTAAGGCCTGATTTAAACACCAAAAAGGGAATGACTGGAAAACTGTCGAAATGATTTTTTTACAATGTGCTGTAATTGTGCACACAAAATTAAATTATTTTTTATCATATCGTTTGATTGATATTAGGGGTGGGAAAAAAATCGATATTGCAATATATTGTTGTGTTTGTCGCAATAAATAATCGATACACTAACGGCCAATATTGATATTTTATTACACAAAATTAGTAATTTACCCGTTGTCAGTGTCACTGTCACTACAAAATATATACCATTCTGTTGGTGGAAGCAGCGGCCAGTGAAGAACACAAGTTAACTAACAACAACAGAGAAGAACAGCGGAAAAAAGAGTAGCGAGAAGAATGGCGGAAAATAATGAAAAACAAATCAAAGACCCACCTGCTAGTTTCCACTCTAAAGTGTGAAGACACTTCGGGTTTTACGAGACAGTCGACGGAAAGGCACTGGATAAAAACTATGCAATCTGCAAGAACTGCTTTGCAAAGATAAAATATAACAGCAACACTACGAATCTACAAATGCACCTCATTCGCTATTACGGTGAACTACTCTCAGGTGATAATGAGGGCAAACCAAGTCAGCTGACAATCACTACTGCATTCAATGCAAAGCTCCCCTTTGGCTCGCCGAGGGCACAGAGTATCACTGAGTCCATCGCCAAATTTATTTGCAAGGACCTTCGCCCTTACAGCGTGGTCGAGAATGATGGATTATGCAGAATGTTGGCAACCCTGGAACCGAGAGTCGTCGGCACTTTACAGACAGAGTCATCCCTGCGTTGTATGCAGATACCAGGGCCAAAGTGGAGGGTGCGCTAAACGCGTTGCACTAACCTGTGATGGTTGGACGTCAAGGGCCACCGAGCCCTTCGTAACTATTACTGCCCACTTCATAGACTTTTTCCCACTTCATTTTTTTCTTTTTCAGTCACATATATCGTTGATGAAATTTCTTCCAATATATTGAATATCGTAGATATCGCGAATTGTGATATTATGCTTATCGTGGGCCACATATCGCCACAGAATTGAATCGTGAGTTACCTGTATCATCCCACCCCTAATTGATATGTTTTCTGTAAATTTATGGGAACTACTGTTACTCTTTAATGCTCTAAACGAAATGAATAAATAAATGGAATAAAGACTTTATTGTCATGTGTTTTACTTTTACTAATATTTGATGTTCATGTTGACAAAACATCTTTACACAAATGTATTAAGAAAAGACAAAACAAACTGAGTGCAGTGGCCCCCAATAACACCTGGGGCCTCATTTATTATTAGACTTTTTTGCGATGCAGAGAAAACAAAGGTGTGCACAAAAACCAGTGTATGCCTCTAAATAGCAAATCATCTTCAAATTGTGAGCAGCTGACTGCCATCCTAACTTGCTATGACAACTTAAAAGTTTATTCTCACAAAAGAAAGTGTATTTTATTTCATTAAAAATATATATTTATGATTATGGTCGGGCTGCACGGTGGCGCAGTGGGTAGCACGTTCGCCTCACAGCAAGAAGGTCGCTGGTTCGAGCCTCGGCTGGGTCAGTTGGCGTTTCTGTGTGGAGTTTGCATGTTCTCCCTGTGTTCGTGTGGGTTTCCTCCGGGTGCTCCGGTTTCCCCCACAAGTCCAAAGACATGCATCACATCATATAGGTGAATTGGGCAGGCTAAATTGTCCGTAGTGTATGTGTGTGAACGAGTGTGTTGCAGCTGGAAGGGCATCCGCTGCGTAAAACATATAAAACATACTAAGCCGAAAAGAAAATGAATGAATGATTATGGTCACTGGTCTAAAAAACTTGAATGTGATTTGCCATGTATTTATTACACTTGACTAATGCTGCCAATAATATACTGACACAAAAATATATTTTGCACAAATATAGCTGATGTAAATTATTTAATTTGATTATTTATTGTGGATTTTGCACATATCGTTATCTTGTAAAACAAAAAAACAGAAACAACAACATGGAATTAACTGTGTTGCTTTCACGATTATCAGCTGGAGTTTCCACAGCTACACTAGAGGTCACTCCACATATCCACACAATTCAGAAAATAACTATGTCTTTTAATAAGATTTTCATCTTCTGTATGTATTTAATTTATTTGCACATACAACACAAAAAGTACAACCAGCCACATATACACTGAATTCCCAGAATACAATCTTCAAAATTAACCAGTGTGTGTGCACCTCTGAAGCAATGAGTGACTCAAAGGGCTTTTGATGGTACTTTACCCATTATGTGTTTTTTGGTATTCTGCTCTGGACGAAATATAATAACGAAAAACTTTGGAGCGAAAATACAGAGAATCAAACCAAAGCTTGAAGCTAAAATGGCAAAAATCTCTACAGCCACAGTAAATT
>CAIGQV010008419.1:0-12525 GCA_903798115.1 Danio jaintianensis
ATTATAAGTGCTACTATCCCTATTACCCCCAGAAGTTTCCAGTTTTCCCATAGTTTGACCCTCATGTTTTAGCATAAACAGCATTATCACACTAATAGCAAATAATGTATGATCAGTATCAGAGCAACAATGTAAATAATAAACACAATATCAGCAAAATCATAAAATTTTGATATATATATATTTTTTTTAAACTTACTCCAGCTTAATATTGTAAGTGAACTTAATCAAAAGTATAAACAGAAATTGTTATATTCTGGCCTCTAAATGTCTTCTTAATAATGTCGAGAACTCTGTAGAATTCCAACTTATCCAAGCCACACCCCAGCCGGGGTATGGATAATCTAGTGATGTCTAATCTGTTACATTCTATTCAACTGAAAAACTAAAAAACACCACACTTTTAAGCACAAAAACATTGTTGATCTTTTCTATTTTGTCTGGAAGTATAGATCAGAGACAGAGAAACAAAGTTGTTGTGTTACTGTATGCTTTATTGTGGTACCAGTGTGTTTAAACATATGAATGCGCAACTCGAGTGCTTTTGAGAAAGCGAACTGCAGTAAATAGTTAATTGTCAACGAGACAAAAGCTATAAGTTGCTGTAAAGTGCACGGATTGAGAAACAATAAGCATGTCCCTTATTCTTTCTTCTACAAGACCTTCACAGTTGATTTAAGGTGCGTGTTCCAGCCTTAAAGACTAACTGTGCATTTCTCCCTGGTCAAATTAAGCACAGAGAAGCTAATTGTATTTTTGCCACTTAATTCACTAACATCAGAGCTAGTGAACTCAGAACGCTGCGATCGGAGAGAGCGGCTGAGCGTTTTTTTCACGGGAGAACTTATCTTGATCAAGTAAAGTGTGTGGTTGAATCCACACGTGTCTTTGACTCTCTAAATAGTCTTGACACAGAGCGCTGGGATCCGCCAAGATCTTAATAGTGCTATATCCTGTTAAAATGTGCCGCTATTTCACGTGACATGTAAACTTGGGTGCACAACTGCATATTGGTTCACTCTGTGTACAGTAATAGCAGTATCCCGGAAGTCCTGGGAGACTTTTCCGAAGTAAGTTTTAAGTGCGCAGGCGTAGTCCTTCGCACATGAATAGGCTGTAGACGTTAGCACAAGGCTAAGCTAACTGAAGCTATTGCTGTTGCATTGAAGTAGCGCTGGTTAGTAGCACACTTGTGGTCTTGAATGCAGTGTGTTTGGTTGAAGTGACAACCTAACTTACATAAGCGAGAATTTTAAGCTTGATTCTCACTCTTTATAGGCTATTTGCCTTATTTCTCATTTTCTCCCCTTTCTTGGAAAAGGCTTTGACTAATGCATCACTGATTTAATCACATTTGTCAAATGTTTTTCCTGCTTAACCTAGCCTGTTTTTTCAATTCAAATGCTCATAAGTTGTTGGTTTATTAGCAAGGAATTATAGTTTGTTTTCAATACTATAACGTAATGCTTTTGATTACTCAATCAAATTAATGCTTAATTAATGATTAATGCTTTTCTCCTCTGAAACGTATCAACACTATAGGAACAATCATTTCCTATAACTGTTGAGTTTTCAAGTTGATTTATAAGCACAGTGTTTGCTGATTAATTTAATTCTAACATTTATTGTTCCTTTTATTCTCATAACTATGGTTTGCAGGAATGCTTGCTGATTTATTGAATCATAATAGTGTTTATGACTTTAACGACAACCTCACTGAGTGATAGTCTTAACCAACATTATTACTATTTTAAAATTTTAATTTCATTAATAGTTAATTGGTGTTCGGTTCCCCTATTCTATAACAATTATTGATTAATTTAATTATAGCAGCTCATAATCAAGTTTATTGATAAAGTCAAATTTCTGAATCACTTAATCTCATTACTAATTTTGTAAATTAGTTTGCAATCAAGTTTTTTTTTTATCCTTTAGGTATTCAATTACCTCAAAGGACAGTGCTCCCCCTGATGTTTGGTTAATGCAATTGGACAGTGTAACCTGTGAGTGGCTGTAACTGAACTCAAGTCATCATTAAACCTAGCATACCAGAGCAGTAGCCTCCGATTAGCCAAACCCGAAGGAAAAATAGTATTTTCCTCTCTACTTAAGCTAGTTAGTTATCTTGATAACACAATAAACCAACCGCTTTGATGTATTGACCCAACAGTGCCACCACTTTGTCAACCTTGTAATTTGAAAACTCTCTCCACTTTATATTCTTTCTCTTAATTGTCTTTTTCCGAGTTGACTACTGCTGCCCTTTTGGGATTGTACCTGTGTGAATAATGAAAGCAGAGAACGTTAGAAACATTTAACAGATGTTTGTGAAACTTGAACATTTCATGTTAAAATTATCTGACTCTCTCTACCCTTTCTCGCCATAGGACGCTACCCAGTCAAGGACGAAACAGGTCAACCAGAAGACAGGCGTTTTCAAATTTGATTTTAGAATTGCCATCCAAAAGTGGTCTACTTGGTGTATGGTGTCAATCATAAATGAGTAAGAAACCAATACTGTCATTGTTATTGTACTTTCTTTCGCCTCAGAAGAAATTTAATAACAATCATAGTCCTGGTGTTTAGAGCTTCCCATTTCCAAATTCCAGCCTAGAAGCATCCTTTCACCTCGTGCTTGACAAAAGCTAAAGGGAACGTTCTCTCTAGGACCCTGGAAGCAGCCAATTATCACTCTACTCCTTATCAGTCTTCTTCTCTTCCTCTGTTCTCTAGCTGTGCTAACTGTGTGTGTTTACTGACTGTCCCCACAGAGACTACAAGTTAGATGCACACCCACCAGAGGACCACAGTCACAGAGAACCACCCCCACCTGTTTTTTCCACACTCAACAGTAGCTCACACTTGACATTACACCCTGACACTTTTGTTTGCCATTTGTTTTGTTCTTTTCTTTCTCTTCTTTCTCTCTCTCCCCCCTAGGTCTGTGTCCGTGTTGGTTCTAGGTATTCCCCCTCACCGTCGCAAAACATGGCTCATACCAAAGACCCTGTTGGCCACTGGAAGGACCTAAAAACATGGCTAAGTGTTGCGCCAGACAGTCTCCTCCCTAAGGCTGCTGAAACGCTACAGCATCTGACACAGGACCAGCTGGATGAGAACCTAACCAGCCTTATGAAGAAAGACCTAAGCCAAAGCTACAATCACAAAGACCTAGCCAAGATCAAGGGTACTTCGAGTCACATTCTCATTGCCACCCTCAAGCTGAGTGAAAGGCACTCTGTCCAGCTCCAGCGCAAGCTGACATGTGTGCAATCCCGCATCAATCAGCTACAACTGGAGGCTCAGGAACGACCGGAACAGCCAGATGAGACTGATCAAGCTGCCAAAGAGGAGATCGATAAACTTCAAGAGACTCTAGCCACCACCACCCAAGAAATGGAACAAGCCAAAGCCAACCATGCTACTGTCGCTAATAAGCTTGAGTATGTCAAACAGCTACTAGAAGAGGTGAATGCTGACTCTAAAGACTAGAACAGCAGAAACATTGCCCTTGAAAGTCACCTGTTTGAAGCAATAAATGAGATCAGACGATTAACGCAGCAACTGGACTACATCAAAAAAGAGTCTAACAGCATTAACGATGAACTCAAGCATGCATATGAACTGACACATCATGAGAAAGCTGAGGGGTCAATGCTAAAACCGTCACCAGCTCCTTCTGCTCCAGCCAGCCATATATCACCATGTGGCCTGGACCTCAGAGAGCTTGACAAGCTAGTCAAGAACTTGGGCAAGTTCACGTCGAATTTGCCAGACAGCCAAGATGTTCACGCCTATCTGCAAGACATTGATTTTCACCTAGAAATGAGACCCAATGTCACTGACAAAGATAGACTGTATTTGCTGCGAGCAAACTCCAGCCCTGAAGTGCGCAGCTTCCTGGACCATCAGCCTGCTCACACAAAAACTGACTACCCTCTGCTCCGAGAAGCCCTCATCAGAAAATTTGTTTGACTCCAAGTCTGAACAAAGACTTATAGCTGCCTTGGAGACGAAACAAGGTCGCTGTGAGTCTTCTCAAGCCTACTACAGCAGTCTCAGACAAGCCTACTTCTGCACTCGCAATGAACCTGAGATGAAAGAGGACTTGAACTTCAAAATTCCCTTCCTGAGAAACCTCCATCCTGGGGTAAACCACCATCTTGGGGTTCTTGCATGCCCACAATGAACACTCAGCAATTGCGAGATTTGGCACAGAAAGCATACATCAAACAAAAGATGACTTCAGAAAAGAGTGCCAAAATCCCTGCTGTTTGTGGCTTCAACACTCAAAGTCAAGATCTGGCCCTTGAGGGTGCCCAATGCCCAGACATTGTTAAACTACCTTCCAGTGAGTGGAATGTGTCGTCTTACAACAGACAACGAGACTGTCATGCTGATACCAGACCTAAACAGTGGAACAGCCGCTGGAACGGACTGTCTGGACGACAACACTCACCTGAACGTCACCGGGGGAGATCGTGGAACCAGTCCAGCCTCATTTGCAAACCAAAGGGGGACAAGCTTGTGGGAGTCCAGTTATAAAACACCACCACCTTGACGCAACCAGCTCAAAAGGTCAATGAAAGAACCCACAAAGATTCCACGCTGATCGAGCTCCAACTGAATCCCCAGAAGTGAAAACATCACTATGTTTTGACCCTCAAGAACTGATGAAAATGATCCTGAAAGAGTACTTCCAACAAAAGCAAGAGGATCGGAAGTGGGAAAGGAAAGAAAAACCTGATTCTGCCTGACAAGCAACCACCTCACAAAACAGCACTTCCTTACCTCACTTGCAGAGAACTGTAAGCACCATAACTTCAAAGACACAACAGACTGTACCTGAACACCAGAGTTAGACGCTAACTCAACACCTGATTCTTCAGGTCACCACTGCATCACACAAACACTTGTGGATGAAACCCTTCCAATTTCTAAGTGTGCTGTCTTGGCTGTGTGCTACTCGATTGAACGCAGAATCAATCCAAATCCTACCTGTGCCATGCCAACTCCAGTCCCTCAACTCCAAGTGACCAGAAAGGGGGAAGAACCAACCTGCTGACACAGACCCACTTTCCTAAACTCTAATATAACACTAACATGTTTTTGTAATTTGTGATATTTTAGTAAGACACCTAGCCCCTAGCTATGTTTCCTAAACCCAATACATACACTCTCTCCTCCACTGCACTGCTAGGACCAATCTCTAGTAGAGAGGAGCTATTACACATATGTGACACTTGTTAGTTGTTCTAACGTCACTCAATGTCCTTATGTCTCAGTGTTCTTTTCTTTCTCTCTTTATGTCTTTCAATTACTTTTTCTCTTGCTTCATCAGGGAACCCCCACAACTGATGTTTAAGTACAGAGCTCAGAATTAGGATTGACTCCTTTTACCAAGCCTCACGGATCAATGCCTTAAAGGTGTGATCGCTGTATTGAAAATTTAACGCTGTAGAACCTGTCTGACGACATGTTTTAGGTGAAAACTCAAAAGTTTTGTTAACCACATTTCTTTATCTTCAATCCAGAACCGAAAAAAGGATTGAGGGTAAAGAATGAAATTTATTAATGAAATCAGGCGCCACATTGTCTCAGTCATTTAGAACTGACTCGAGGGCTTATACCATCACGATAACAGAGAGCCGATTGATTGACTATTTTGACCAATACTTTGGCCGCAGATGTTCTGGGGACCCTGTACCAAACTTGGTAAATGATTTATTCACCTAACAATGGTGCTTTAACAGCCTCTCAACAGGAAACCTAACTAACTGCCTCACAAGACTCTTTTTCATGACTCCCGGGTCATGTGCTTGTCATGTGGACATCCTGTTGGACACACACTTTCGTAGAGACAAAGGATCTCTGGAATTAATGCATATGAATTAAAGACAATCTCTTGAAGTGTTACAACTAAGGCAGATGTATCTTTGAATAATATGCCATAGTTTTCCTGTTTCCTGTTAATGATTGATCCTGAGTACGATGGTACAGGGTGTGGCCCCGCCCTCCATGGCGACCGCTCATTGGAAGACAGTGCCATTGGGATGGACCAAACCAGATCACTTAAAAACTTACTGCAACAGTAAAACTTTGCTTTTTGCACTAGCTTGCTCGTGCTGGCTGTGCTCTCTGCCCCCTTTTGCCTTGTTCAGACACCGCACCGCCACGCGATTGGGTCACCACGAACTTTCCATATAACCTCTTAAAGTTTCGTGACCGCCGAAACATCAAGAAGAACTTCTGCAAACCGACTCTCAGCAGAGTCCGTTACCCCGGTAACCCAGGACAACCGCCACTCACAGGCGCGTAAATCCCAAGGACGTCACCGAGTCACCAACCAATCAGAAAGGGAAACTCAAGACTTCCAGCAAAAGCGCAAGTAGCACAAACTAATTTTGTCTCTTGCTGATCTGGTGCAAAATTGGTCTTAAGCAGTTAAAGATAAGCCAAATATCTGCTTTTGTGGTTTCTCAGGTGTGATTCTAAGATCTAGTACTAGTTTGCATCCTCTGAACTGCCTCTGTGTGTATGTGTGTGCATTTGTTTGTTGTTTTCTTATTACGTAGTTAGCTTCATGTATCGTAGTGTAGCTCAATAAATCTTTGTTTTCATTTTGTAAGAACTGTGTTCGTGTTTATGTGCTTCTAAGTTGAATCAAGTGATTCAAATCTTCAAGATCCAATTCCTTGAAATGAGCTAATAAATACCTGATCGATCTTTTAGCGTAGGTTGATCCCCTACAAGTGTTTATAACATGTCAAGATGTAATTCAGAATGATCTTAATTGCAATTTCACCAGCATGGACCATGCCATACTTTGAGCTAGACTGGGGGATGAAGGGGAACAGAAGTAAGAGGATAAACAATGAACAAGTAGGTAGGTTGATCGGGCATCCTACGATGATGTCCAGAGTCTCAGAGTGGGGGTATTGTCTCTGTAATATTTTGGTAGAGTGATTAGGAGCCCCCCAATTCAACCTAGGAGCGAAGAGAGGGTTATAAGGATTGTTAACGGGAAGCAAGGAAATAGAGGGAGGGAGGGTGGGTTCGAGAGAATGAGATGAACAGTGCTAAAGGGCTGGTCTGCCATAATTAAAATGTAGGGAGTAGGTGGATGATTAAGATGCAAAGTGAGGCGTGGTCCAGCTGCCGAACTTTTGTTAACAAGCTAACTCTATTTGAGTGATTTTAGACCGACAATAAATGGTCTTCAGCTGTCATATGGGTAAAAACAATAACAATTAGATTTTTTTTTTGTAGTAACTATTTGTAGATATAGACAGTGCTTGTGTAAATGAGCCTGTTATATATCTAAAGGGGAAAGTTAAACTTTTATTCATAATTATTAATATAGGCAGTTCAGACTTTTGTTGAGATTGACCAAAACACCAGGGACTAGTTTGCAAGTTTTTTTTAAATAATGGTTTGTGTTTAATAAATAGTTTGAATGACAGCATTGGTTTTTGTGCCAAAGCATTCAGAATGAACAGGCCATCTATTATATCATATCATATCATATCATATCATATCATATCATATCATATCATATCATATAGGTAGATCAAGTTAAAATGTGTTATTTGTGAAAAGGTGTGTAAATTAACCATATATTCTGCATATATATATATATATATATAATTTCTGGTAATTTAGCAATGAATATCAGTATTTTTGAGAACTTTTCTACTGTTATAGTGCCACCTCCTGGTAAAAATACAATATAGCGATGAATTGTGTATAGAAAGCTAGCTAGCTATTATTTTGTTAACAATTGTTGATATAGGCACTCCAGAGATTCGTACAACATTGCTTTTATTGCAAAAGAGCAAAAAAACAGGGACTAGTATGCAAAAGTAGGTTTTTCACATTTTGTTGAATATTTAATGAACGGTTTGAGTGACAGCAGTGGTTTTTGTGTCAAAGTGTTCAGTATGAGCAGGCCTATCATATGTATTTTGGGTGCTATGACAAAGGAGGTTGTCATTGGCCAGCAGCATATCTGTGTATAATCTCCTTATCACACACATCTATTAAAACTTTATCAATATTTATTGTCAGATGATCACAGGGTGCACACTGGAGTCACACTGCTGTCGGAACACATACATACAGACATGCACACACACATTTCAAGTCAACAATTCCCCTACACTTTCATTTCATACAGCATACATGACACTGAATTAAACATATTCCCTTACCTGTTGTCCAGTTATGTGTGTTTTTCTCGTCTCTCAGTTCTTCCGGGCTGTGCCATGATGGCTATGAGAGGCAAAAGGGGTCAAAAGCCCAATGCAATCATTTATGCGCAGCTGTGTACCGCGCATATGCAGAGTGGTTGGCTAGCCCGAGATCTGATTTGTTTTTTTGTTTTATTGTCTGATTTGCAGAGCATATTACTGTATTATCAACACAAGGAAGACACAATTGTAATAAATGAGTATTTATTCACAATAGAATAAACAAAGGTAACTAAAAATACTAAATGTACAATAATTGAAGTGCGTAGGCATGAATCATAAAGGTGATTAAGTAAAGGATTTTCATGAATTAGTCTGTTATCTTTTCTAAAGATAAACTAAAGTCTAATAAGGTAAAACTTATTCTAAAATAACAAACAACTGAGGAAGTTTTTGTTATTAATGAATATCAGTTACAAACCTCTAATTTGAATTAGTGTATCACATACTGAAACCCTATGCCAAGTTCTCACTATGAAATATCACATATCACTAAGAAAAGTGATATATTTACCATTCTGTTGTTGATGATGCTGTAGCAGAGAGAAGCTGGAAACTGCAGGTCTTGATACATGGAACATACAGACATAGCTCTCTTCAGCTTTGTGAAGAGAAAACCTGGCTAATATGGAAGCCGCTGGTTGCAAATTTCTGGAGACGATAGTCCTGATATCGGGAACATGGCAACATTTTTATGCTTGTGGGTAGAGGTCCTCAAATCTGCACCACACAGATTTCTGGAGGTGGCAGTTCTGAAGCTTTGTTCGAGCAGTCTGGAAATACTGTGAATCCAAACACTGAAAATCCTTGCTGGAATACACAGAAAAGTTCTGAAATCTTTGAACAATTTGGATGACCTGGGATATGCAGAGAATCCTTTGGAGAGAATTACTGAAGCTGAATATCTATTGGCAGGCACTTTTATGGTGGTTGCATTAGTTGCTCAACTTCCCAAGTTCATTCACAGGCTTCTTTGTTTCTCCTTGCAGACATTCAGTGGTGTAATGATTGCATGACAACCTTTTTTAATCTACCCTTCAAGCAGCAACACAAACAACCTTTTACAACCCAGCATTTATTCTTTCCCTACAAGTCAGGATTGAAAAGATGTCACCTTGCCAAATCCAGGATTGTGATTAGATGAGTGGTCACTGGAGGGTGTCACCCATGGTGTGAACAGCATTTGCATAATCATATTCTACAATTGAAATGGTTTCATATTTAAAATCTTAAATATTTTCCTATGCATAATTCACTTTCCAAACCACTTCTAGTTTTCCCAAGACATTGTGCTGAGAATATAAAGACTAAACATCACTATGTAATGTTGATCTGTACCTTAGCATTCATATATATAACACATACATATAATTGTGCCTCTATTAGCACCTTTTAACAAATACAGATGCGTATTCGCTGTCTCCATTGCTTCTTTTAATGGATAAGCTTAAACAAAAGGTCAGAGTTAAAGTAACACGTTAACTGGTTGCAGCATTTGTTCATATAAAAATATATATATATATATTTCCACAATTGAATATCCACAAGTTCATGATTTTACTACTGATCACTACAGAAGTGAATATATGTGTAAAATACATAACGAATAAATGTTTATGAATACACTTACCTAACACTTGTGATGTTGTGTAGTGTTGTGTTGTGTTACCTGTTCATGGTCTCTCCACTAACGGCAGTTACACTGTTGTGTTCTCTAATGGCATACTGACCACAATGCTATTGGTGCGGAATAAAATGTCAGTTTAATGATACTCAGAGGTTTATGGCCAGGGAACTGTACAAAAGTGTATAGACCAGTTTAGTGCCAGTGTAGCACCTGTGACTTACAGATTATTTTGATATCCTAATAAACTCTATGGGCTGATCGGAAGACTAGATTCGCTCGAGAGCCAAGGTTGCAGCAAGAGAAAAGACAAGCAATGGGGTTGATTGAGAAAATAAGTGCTTTATAAATTACTTTTCAAGTTTAAACTACTAAGTTCAAAATCACAACAACACAACACAAAAAAACAATAAACAAATTGAATCAAATAAACTACCACAATACCTTAAACAAAACCTAAATTAAACCCAATGGCTGTATACTTTAGATTACTATGTTTGGAATACTATTATTTTAAATATATATATACTAATATAATAACTCCTATATGTATTATTTATCACTTATTGTTACCTATTTACTTAGTTATTTATATTATCTAATTAATTATAGTATCTAATAAATCTTATTATCTAATAAATCTTTAATTCCACTATAGCTGTTCACCGTCAAATGACTTTATTACTTATTTTACACAACCTTTGTAGTCTTTTCCAAAACACTTCAAATAAAATAACAAAACAAAATTCAATGACAATTTCTTAATGAAATACTCAACAGAAACAATTTAGCTCCCGACAATAACAGTCCTTGGCGCAGATATCCCAAATGTGACAGAAGTTCAGTATTCTCTATACTTCTTCTTGGTGTCTGTTCAGAAACAAAACCCAGTTCCACGCAATGAAGAACTTTTGCAAAATCCGTTCATACGCATCAGTATCAGTAAAAATGAAGTGTGTGTACTGTGAAACTTGTAGTGTATGTGTGTGACTACCACTTTTCCAAACGGGAATCGTTGACCAGGTTCGCTGAACACATGGTTGGCTCACCAGTTTCCACCAGCTTGAACTTTTTACAGGAAGCGGAAACAAATAACTCCAGCACTCCATTCAATTTCTCATCCAGAATTGCGACAGACGATAGATCTCAGGAGCAACGTATGAAATAAAATGAAATAGAGCAGGAGGAAAAAAGGCAGGGGGGGTGGGGGGTGGGAACCCAACCAACCTTGCAAAACAAGGTAACAAATCTGCATTAATCACACATGAATTCTCATTTCAACCATTAACATTTAAATGGGTACATATCACCTACAATAAATGCATAAAAAAATACATTCACACACATTCTCTTTTGTACATACATTTTCTCAGCAAAACGCAGCTAATCGCATTAAACAGCATACAAAAGCATATGGAGCACACATTAGCCTGTAGCTGCAGACCGCATGGTTAGCATAACTCCACACGAGCTGCGATACCCTTTGCAGAATTATAAAGTTAAAACTATCTTAATCTCGTACAAACCACAAAAAGATAATCACAGTATATGCCTTTTTCAAGTATTTTGCAGGAATAGTACATTAAAACTGTTTAAGCACTTATTTCCCCAAAAGATACACACATTCAAATTATCTGTGAATACACGATACAATTAAACTATTTAATCATTCACTTACCAAGAAAATTACAAGGATTTGAAACAAATCCTCGATGAAATAAGGAAAAGTCAGATTTTCTCAATTTTCGGCAAACAAATCAGATGAATTTGCTCTTTTCAAAAACTTATCTCAGGAATCGTGCTGTTGCTCGTTCGCTGCTTGTTTCACTCTGCTCTCTGTGTAAAGACGCAGCTCACTCCCGCGACTCGCAGTGACGCAATCCTAATGGGCGGAGCTAACTCTAATTTTCCAACTCCGTGGGTAATTATAATTTTTTTATATTTACTGTTGTTCCTCAAATAATACTCAGCTATTTATCATTCAAATATATATCTAGCAAATAATTTTTCTATGTGTTATAATATATTTATCTTTTCTACTTGCAGGTTAATATGGTTCTAGTAACCTGGGTTACACCAGGCATACTGTATGGATAGCTCTACACACTGTTATGCCACATTGTACTGAAAATGCCCTCAGGAAATAGGGAAAACATCATAAGTAAATATCAACAGAAACTTCATAGTAAAAGGTTTGTTAAACATGATGACCTTGGCAACATGGCAATGACTTCCCACATTTGTTGTTAGCTGCAGACTTTACACATTTCTTTTCTTTTAAGAGTATTTAGCAATTTATTTAGTTATACTTTTAGAGTGGATATTCTTTAGGATAGAATTCAAGTTTCTTAATCCTGTGCCATAAGGCATAACTGCTGTTTAAATGACATTGGAAAGATATCTGAAACTTTTGCAAAACATCAAATCACTGGCATATTAGCTGTCAAAATGTATGTATGACTCCCATAAATTAGGCCTATTATTCCTTAAAAAAACAAGAATATTGTCCATATCTATTATCATAAAGAAATCGTAGGCCTAATAAAGCTGGGTCGATGCCTTTTAAAAGTAGGCTACGCATTTGTATCTAAAAGTCCATATTGGTATCTTAAAATTAGCCTATAGGCCTGGTGGTAAACAAATGGTGGTATT
>CAIGQV010008540.1:0-10397 GCA_903798115.1 Danio jaintianensis
TATATATATATATATAAAATTATTACTGCTCTTCTCTGGCTTTCTCAGTCAACTCCTATATTGATAGGAGATTGTTAATTTAGTTCAATACTGGTTAACAGGTTTGGGTATTAGGCTGCTCTGCTGGCTTGTTGTTTGAATACCCATAGAAACAGACATTTTCTTACAGGATCTGGCGTCCAGGGATAGATCTTATTTCTCTGGCATGGAGAGTGTTATCTAACAGTTGTTAATTGTAACCTTTAAAATGATAGTAATGTGCAGGTAGGCAAAGCTGAGATGGATAAAAACTTAAGTAATGTAAGTAATGTTTAGTTTTTATGCTGTAACAGTTGACTTGTGTGCTTTACAGTGGTCCCTCGCTATAACGCGGTTTACCTTTCGCGGTCTCGCAGTTTTGCAGATTTTTTTTTTTGTGCAATTTGACATGCTTTTTTTTTTTTTACAGCACATTGTGTTCTGCGTCCTGATTGGCTGTAGATCATTGTCAATCAGTCTCCTCTGTGTCTCCTGTACAGTACAGAATGCGTTCAGCTTGCCAAATTAAAATAAATCTTCGATCGCTAGCAGTGTGAGTTTCAACAAGGATGCAAAAAGGGTTATAACTGTCTGCAGCAAGACCATCATAAAGGGGGTCGCACACCGGATGCGCCGCGCCACGCAGTGCCATGCAAACATGGGTTTCTATTAGGGTACGCACACCGGCACCACAAGTCGGCGGCTGTCCGCATCACCCAGCTACGACACTGTTCATATTTCTGCTGTACCACAGAGCGCCATTTGAATAACTTCATTTTAAATAACATGCAAATGTGCGCATCCGGCGTGTGTTGGAGGATGGAGTCTGCTTTCGCTTTGTGGATCAGTGACTGCAGGAAAAAGAACATTACGCTGGATGCCAACATTATCCGCACAAAAGCTTTATGAACCTTTTGCTGACAGCGATTAATGTTTGCGCCTGACAACAGGTTTTGATCTTTGGTTTCATTCTATAATACTGGACTTATTTTTCTACAAACGTTTGAACTTTGAGAATTTAAACAAGAGAGAAAAGTGTGAAAATGTTAATGCCTGTCTGAGAAAAGTGTGCAGTGAGGGGTTTTACAGCCTTAAAACATCTATAATAATTGTAAAAAATAAAGCTGACTACTTCGCAGATTATTTATTGCGGGTTATTTTTAGACCGTAACTCCCGCGATTAACGAGGAACCACTGTACACCCATGAAAAGCTGCATAAAAATAACACCTCCAACTAATTCAACTCAATAATACAGCAGAATCTCAGCTCCTTAATTTTGATTGATTTCTTATTGATTTCTTTGTGTACTTTATTTGCAGACACTGGTCAATTTCATTCTGCACCTCCTCTATTCATGCTCTCTTGTTTCCTTTGTCATTTGCATTGACTTTCTAGCTTAACATGTTCATTTGCTTTGACTGTAATCTCACGTAAGATTGTGAAAACACCCTGTGAATCCACATACAGTTGAATGGAATGAGTTTAACCTGTGCATATAATTAATGTTATTTAACTTCTCAATTTAAAGCAATCGTGCTCTCCAAATAATATCATAATGTAAATTCACTTTGAATGCAGATCAGTGCTTGCTAATAAAACCTGATGCTTCCGTTTTCTAAATCTCAATAATTGTCCTTTTAGAAATGCTCTCTCATTTCCATACAGATATGCACATATAGGGACAGTGTGGCAAATGCATGGGTAAAATTATTAAATGTATAATAATAACTTGTGTTGGTGGTAAAATGGAAAGATGGCAGATTTAATCAATGCAGATGGAATTCATATAACATAATTTTGCATATGAAAGCGGTTATTTGTGCAAGAGTATCGACCTTTTGGGTCTCTTAAGCACTTATGCACAAACTTGTTGCTTGTATGCAAATGAGATATTATAATCAATGTATTCCTGTTTCCATTCAGGTCCAGTTTAGATGCAAAATGCAGTGTCCTTCAATGCAACTCAATTTTACAATGCCCTCTTTAAGAATCTATTGCGTTTCCCAGGCACTCGAGCCAACTAAACAGCTCTTTTTTTTTGCAGATAGATGGATGATGACATTGAAGTAAATTGATCATAAGTGGCAGTAAAGAAATGTATAATGGCACAAAAGTTTTCCTTTAGAAATAAAGGCTGTTCCTTCAAACTTTCTATTCATTGAAGAACGATGAGCATATTTGTCACAATCACCAACGATCTAATCCTGGCAGATCATTGGTAAACACGCAGATCACTAAAGGACTACAAATCCGCCGGTATATGGACTACAAGTTCCGTCATGCACCTCGCACACAGTTGTTCCTGTTTCAGCCAGAGGATCGTACGGACTGATTACAGGGACTTTAAATACAGCACACACACAAACACATCTTTGCTGAGTCTTGTTTAACTGTACTGTGAGCATTACTGATGCATTTTTCTTGCCTTCCGTGTTAGACCCTTGCTTTGTTTTATTGTTTATTCCTGTCTGCTGCCTGCCTTTGACCATCCGCCTGTTTATTGACTATGACTCTGGATTCCCTCTATACATCTGTTGGCCCCTGTGTTGACCGTTGCTTGCCTGACCATCTCTGTGTAATAAACCTGCATTTGGATCCGCACCTCTGTTGTCAGCGTCCCTTCACATTACAATATTAACACTGTACAACTCTTTTTATTGACTATAATAATAACAATATTCTGAAATGTTTTAACTTTAAATGTTTTAATTCACTGTAAATAATCAAGTTTACTATGACCAAAATGATCTGTTCTCCCCTGTTCTATATTTTAATTAATGAACATTTTCCGTATTTTGTGTTTCACAAGTGTTTTCCATTTATTTACGGTTGTGAATTGCATTATGGGATGTTGACCTCTGCTCTGTCGACTTTTGATGTTGAAAATTCAACTCTACAGTTAAACAAAGTGACTTTTATTGACATTTTAGTCGTTTGAAATAATATAATGTATAAGAAATTATAATATATAGAGAAATAAGTCTGTAAAATTACTGAACCCAGTCCAGGAGACTCGAACAAGCTGAATTTCTGCTTAATAGATACAAGCAGAGCTGAGTGTAACGCGTTCCTCAGTAACGCGTTACTGTATTCTAATTACATTTTTGGGGAACGCAGTAATGTAACGCATTACATTTCGAATTTGTGTAATTTGATTACAGTTACTAAAGTCAATGTAATTGCGTTACGTTACAAATATAGTTTAAAAAAAAAAATGCTTCTTTTAAATCATGTTTTCCGCTGCAACGTCTGTTAATAAGCATGCGCTTTTAATTTGCTGGAGAAGGCGAGCTGAAATGGTTGCTGACGAGAGCGGTTGCTTCAAGTGAAAATACAGATAATACTTTGATTTCTTTGAGTGTAAAAACAAAAATAATGCTGTGAAATGCAGTCTATGTCCAGTCTCTAAAGAACTTTCGACTGCTTGTAACTCGACCAGAAACTTGTTCAGCACTTGAACAGAAAGCATTCTAGGACAATACTCGTCACCAAGGAGGACACCAGCGCCCAAAAACACGGCGGTCCAACTCAGCCTAAACAGGCTGAATTGGATTGTTGCGCAGGATCATGAGTGAATGTGAAGTGTAGCTGCTTATGGGGCCACTCACATATTGCATCTTTTGCGCTCGCATTTAACTTGCGCACCCAGTTGAAAACCGCGAGTGACATGTCAAGAACTGACCGGTCAGCTTCATACTTTGTATGGAATATACACATTTCGGTAGACTAATTACCTCAGACAAACACAGAACACCCAAACACTGCAGTGCTTTTGCATACTATGTGTCAATGGTTACAGGTATCCAGTTTTCTTCATGTCTTCTTTTGTGTTAAAAACACAAAACAGACAAACAGGTTTGGAACAAGTGAATGATGAGAGAATTTTAAGTTTTGGGTGAACTCTTTAAGTTATTTGAAAATGTCAAGCTGCTGTGATCAACCCATTGTAATGTTTTTCATTGAATAATAAATCACTGTAAGAGCTGCAGTTTATTTTGTATTTTTATAGGTATATTTTATGTGTTTTAAAAGTAACTTCAAAGTAAAGTAATTAGTAATCTGATTACTTTTTACATGAAGTAATTAGTGATGTAATCAGATTACAGTTTTCCAGTAGTAATCAGTCATTTGTAATCTATTACTTTTTAAAGTAACTCACCCAACACTGGATACAGGTTAATAAATAATAAAACGTATACAACTCAATTCATTTTCTTTCGCCTGAATGGATCCACAAAGGCACAGTTGTTGAGACCCTGCCCGTAGCATTTGCATCACTTTAGCTCAGCCAGTGCTCAGGAAGCAAGAGGTTTTAATGTCTCTTCACACCCTAGCTAGAGTTTTAAATGAAATGAAATAATTAAAAACCAAAGAATATAACTTTTCAGCTATATAAATATCACTGTTAATTTGAAACTAGATTATATAAATTTATATTTCCACACAGTTTATTACAAGATTTTTGTAGCATATTATACAACACCAACCCAGGCAATATATCACTTTAAACTATTGAAAATGTCACCTTGTCGAGTTTAAAACTTGTTGGAAGAAAGATCAAGGTCCCATAATGCAAATCAAATTCATAAATAAACAGAAAAATAAAAACATGAATCACAAAATACGTAAAACTCTGGATTTATGGATTTGTTTTACAGCATGTGAGCACTTCTCCAACAGTCAAAGCATTAAATAAATGCAGAGCGCTCAGCACTAAGCGTAAAATGCACACTCAGCACGTTTTAAAAGCATGGAGCTTCCATTGACAAGAACAGAAAATAATACACTCAGCTGGCATTTCTGCAGTGGACACATGCTCTTACAGTATGAAATACTCAAAACTCAATAAAATAACAATAGCTATATTCCCATCCAAAAATGCGAATTAATTTTCGGAATATCGCATAAAAGACGTGCGAATAAAGCAGCGTTTCCATCCAACTACAACTTCCATCCATCAAGTCAAAGAGAACAAAACTGTCACTTCCTGATTAACTGGAATATTTTACTTAATATCAAAAGTAAAAATGGAATTTGCTGTGGTAGGAGAAGCTGCGTGAATCTTTTCTTTGTTTAATAAATGACTTGCGCCTCAGAAGACAATGTCGACACACATGGTGGCGTTTGAAGCCATGAGACGCGGAGCACAGACGCTCTTGACAGTTCTGGAGGTCATTAATAATATAATAACACTAATACTGAAATGGTTATGACATTTTAGCATGAGCAAAACAACATTTCAGATGTTTTACAATGTGCTCAGCCTGCTGGTTTGTCCATTCACACACATTTCTGTCATCACATGATCTCTTATAGCAAAATCACATGACCTTTTTAATACTGGAATTTGTTCAGTAAAAGTGCTTCCATCGTAGTTTATGCACATCTTTTCTTATAGAATAAAAAGATTATCCTACTCAGTTATGCGCATGTTTTTTTATACACGTTTTCAAAATGTATGCGCATTTCAGTGTTTCCATCAACCAATTTTTTATTTAAATTTTTTTTTTTTTATGCGCATTTTGGATGTAGGTGGATGGAAACGTTTGGAAAAGTTGGTAAATTGCACTTTAAAAAACACTCAAAATAAAAAATAAGAAAAATATAAGTTTTCACCTATAGCGCATGTGTTTGGACTGTGGTGGAAACCGGAGCACCCGGAGGAAACCCACGCCAACACAGGGAGAACATGCAAACTCCACACAGAAATGCCAACTGACCCAGCTGGGACTTGAACCAGCGACCTTCTTGCTGTAAGGCGACACCATTCTCCTCTGACCTCTGGCATCAACAAGGCATTTGCGCCCACAGAACTGCCGCTCACTGGATATGTTCTCTTTTTCCGACCATTCCCTGTAAACCCTAGAGATGGTTGTGCGTGAAAATCCCAGTAGATCAGCAGTTTCTGAAATACTCAGACCAGCCCGTCTGGCACCAACAACCATGCCATGTTCAAAGTCACTTAAATCACCTTTCTTCCCCATTCTGATGCTCGGTTTGAACTTCAGCAGATCGTCTTGACCATGTCTACATGCCTAAATGCATTGAGTTGCTGCCATGTGATTGGCTGATTAGAAATTTGCATTAACGAGCAGTTGGACAGGTGTACCTAATAAAGTGGCCATGAGTGTATTGTGCAGCCCTAATATAAACAAAGCTGTATTGCACAAATAGACAGATTACCCACTCATGAACAACAATACACACTAGAATCGTCATATATGGCCTATTTAAACACCAAATTGGCTTTTTTTTTCCCACTACTCTATATACAGATAACTTTTTCTGTATTCTAAAAAGTTATCTTGCTGCAAATATCAAAAAATAACTTTCTTCCTGTTCAGCAGACTTTGATAATCTGCATTTTGCAAAAGTAATGGCTCCTTACAGAGGACCAATCATTTCTGAAGAGGAACAACTGCTGGGAAAGAAAATGGCGAATCAGTGATCAAAAAACTTTCTTATATTCTCGATGCGGTATTACAGTGTTCTCCTTCCACATGCCTGGATTAGATTACTTTAATTAAATTGGGAGCCACTTCAATGCTTGGTCTGTGAGTCTCGATGCAGAAATGATGAAAGGACACTACAAGATGTTGTATTTTTCGCCATATTGCGAGATGTACAGGCCCATAATTTACAATGGAGCAGTGATTGGCGTTATTGTTGTTAGAGGAAACATTTACCATTGATTTGTGAATAAGTGGCTCATTTGTGTGCAATGGCAGAGACCAGATGCCACACTTTTGTTGTCCTAAAGCGTAATAAGGAACATTTGTGTTTGTATTTTTAATGGGTAAATTATATTCATACGATTATACAAATGTGTCCTGCGGGACTGTACAATATAGTGTTCAAATGGGACAAAATGTTTGCATATGAGAGAGATTAAAATACATTTAATTTTACATTTCCAAACATTATTTTTGCTCTTAATTGTCATCATGAAGAATAAAAACATCATGAAGAAATAGAACAATCTGAGACTGAAGAACATCTTCAAGATACGTATTATTATTATTACAATTAATAATGTCTGGAAATGTAAACTGATGTTTCCTACTGACACAGCAAAAGATAGAATAACTGACTTTAAACTTTGTTTTTTTGGATAATATAGTGGCAGTATTTATATATATTCCTGTGATATTGTATTCTTTTTCAACTATTTTCCAATAAAGACAAGATTTAAAGACATTGTTAAAGGTGCTGTATGTGAGTTTTTGACTCTTCTGATGCATAAAAATACTATAATATGTTTGCAGATATTTAAGAAACATGCTGAGTGAACAATCTTGTTTATCTGAAAAACAATGCTGAAGTCAGTTATTCTGCTTTGAAAATGTGCATTACGTGCCGGAACGGCTGTCTTTGTTTTGGTTCTTTTAACCCGCCCTCTGCCAGTTTAGCCAATTATATTTCAGCACCATGGTTTGCCTTGGTGGACAAATTGCGTACTTCATTCATTCAGTCAGGAAGGCTCTCAAAGTATGTGTCCGTGACCGAAATGCAACCTCCGGTGGACAGTAGCAGACTCTGAAATAAGATGCAGATTCAGAGTTCCACATGAGGTGGTTATTAATTAGCAAATGATATAAATATTATGAACATAAACATTAGGTGAGCAGGTTACATTGTAACCCCGTGTCCTAACAGCACACTACGTGACGAGATACGCAGTGATAAGCAATTTGGCTGTTTGCACCAGACGAAACTTAACAGAAATTTAAATACAGCCATTCAGAAGCACAGAATATGCACTCACTCACGAAATGGTAAGGTTTATAATCTAATTAATACATATTAAACCTCTTTTACATTATTAAATGTAGATGCTGAATCACTGATATGTACTGGTTTGCGCTGAGTCACAGTTCTAAAGTTCAATTTCAAATGGTTTAGTTTATTTTCAAGGAGGTGAACTATCTGCTGCTGCTTTCAGTAGTATGGCAATAAATGTCATGTAAAATGAAATTCAAACTCACATTATTGGCATTTAACACTGAATAAAGCACATGAGGTGGACCTGAGGTGATCATTGTCAGTTTTCTGTTGTTCAGCTGCAAGAAATAGAATTTTTTTCTGAAATATAAAATAAAATATAAATTACAAAAACTCTAACTTTTAATATGAAAAATATTCCTTCTATCGCGTGCCGTTGCTTTTATTTAGAACACCACTTAACTTGCAATACCTAGTTCAACCACTGGGTGTCAAACTTACTTACTGCACCTTTAAATATAGTAGCTTTAATAACTAATTTCCAGCAGCTCAATTATTTTGTCATTGTCACAATGGCAGTACATAATATTGGGAACCCTTTACAATAACAGTACATGAATAATGATATTAATAAGTAAATTAAACATCACTTCATTACTTGGAGAGGCACATAATCATTAAGAGGCTGATCACACCGAATTCGCTTTTCTGTTATGAGAATGAGGTGGATCGCACTGCCTTTTTTGTTGACGAGAAAAAAAGTAGTGTGCTGCACTTTTTATGTCACTAGGCAACCACTGAATCAGCTGCTTATTGTGCATGAGCGCTGCTGTTGATAATGTTTTAATTGTAATATTGAATAATTTTGTGATATTCTTGATTTGCGAAGTCGTACAGCTCATAATAATTTGAAACATCGACCTCTAGTCTTTCCTTCATCTTTTAAAGTCTCTGTAGTCGTCATGACAACACAAACACTGTTGTCATCTCAACGGAAACCCTTTGATTTGATCGGACAATGAAAAAGACGTGACTGATGTAGCGCACTTTTTCTGCTCAGAGTTGCCAAAATTCAAGGAGCAGCAGGTAAAATGCTTAAAAACGTGTAAAATGCTTGCGGCCATTAGTAAACATTTTTAAAAAGCCGGCTCTCAACGCAAAAAACGCGTTTAGTGTAATTGAGGCCTTACTCATTCTTAACAACTCATGGACTTCTGTGTTTAAACTGTTCATTTTGATGTAGACAGACCACTTTTCTATTGTTTGTCAGTGTAAACACACAATAGATGGCAGTTCATAGCTGTTACGTTTAAACACTGGAGTTTGTGAGTAGTTAAGAATGAGTTCATGATAATGTGCCCCAAGTAAAGTCATGACATAAAGATACATTAACTAACATGTTAGGTGCATTCAGCTTAAACTAAAGTGTTAATTAATACATTAATTAACAAACATGTGGAAAAAAAGACACAATTATTAGCCCTCCTGTGAATTTGTTTTCAAATATTTCTCAAATGATGTTTAACAGAGCAAGGAATGTTTCACAGTGTTTCCTATAATATTTTTCCTTCTGGAGAAAGTCTTATTTGTTTTAAGCAGTTTTTAATTAAAAAATAAAACATTTTAAGGTCAATATCATTAGCCCCCTTTAGCAATATTTGCTCTGTTAAACATCACTTGGAAAATATTTGAAAAATAATAAATACTTAACAGGAAAGCTAATTATTTGGTCGTCAGCTGCACCTTTAAAGTTTTGAGATAACCTATATTTTAGCAGACTCTAAAACATTGACAAAAAACAACAACAAATCAAATGTTGATCACCACCCTTGAGTTCTCAGCTGAACATATTTGTTATAATTGGTTTATCCATCTTGGCATTTTTAAAAGCAAAACAAGAACAAGTCCTTCTGCTGCTCTAAAAGCCACTTCATGCAACTTTTGAAGCACACAGTTTCTTTGTTAGACCTTAAAAAGCCATTTTAGCGCGAGTACTGTAGTGTCCTTGCTAAAAGGAACATATTAAGAGATATTTAAGAGCAAAAGTAAATAGTGGAAGCTAAACAACCAACATAGCGAGGTTCAAGAATTTGTAGGACTTTTTAGTTTGACGACTGGTCCACCAATGCAAAATTGTTTTAAGGATTATTACTATTATTTTCTTCTTCTTTTCTCTCTCTCTCTCTCTCTCTCTCTCTCTCTCTCTCTCTCTCTCTCTGAGGCTTAAAGGTTTGTGTTTTATGTTTGCAAATTTTTTTTATGGTTTAATTTTTGGTTTCAAATTTGCAGAAAAAAAGAGCGAATCATTAATTTTGTTGTAGGAAAAACCAAAATGGCAAGGATAGAAGGTGAAGTTTGTCGAGACTAGGTGCAAGTTTTGAAGAGTTTAATTAAAGTGAGAATCTAATTTGATTTAGTTTTTTATAAGAATGTCAAGAATGTTGAAAATGTGTGGATTTATAAAGATTGGTTGTGCTCTGTTAAAGATGGAGAACTAATATTTACTAAATGGCTTGAGTAAAATGTACTTTTGTTAATTGTGGTATTTTTAAATAAAGTACATTTTAAAAATCAAATCTCTCTCTCTCTCTCTCTCTTGTCAAAAGTATTATTGACTTTAGACCAGGAAAAAGCATTTGACCGGGTAGAACATCA
>CAIGQV010008716.1:0-12318 GCA_903798115.1 Danio jaintianensis
AGAGCTGTGAAAGAGACACTTTGCTTTAATGATTTTCAGAACAGAGTCAAACATAATGAAACTATAAACCATAAATAAAACTACAAACACACTCACCAATGAGGAGAAAAGGGAAATATAGAAATGTGTCCATTTCTGAGAAAGAAACACATTGAAAAACTCAAATAAATTTCAAAATAATCTTTTAGTAAACAGGATCATAACATGATTCACAATCATCAAGACAACATTGGTTAAAGACTGTAGATGTGAGTTGTTCTTACCTCAGAGGTGGTGTGTTTCTGTCCTCAGTCTGTTTGAAGCATCAGACTATGTGATTATTCTATATCTGCTCTCATCCGTCATTCAAATCACATTTGTTTATTATTCTAAAACCCTGTTTCACGTTTCACTTCCTCTATATGTGTTTTTAGTCCACCATTTTCCCTTATTTGCATCATGACATTTGTGTCAGTAAGTATCAATAAACATGAATGTACAACCTAATTAAAAAAAAAAAACATTAGCCACATTTATCTGGGTCTTGTATCATAATTGTCACAGTCACCAGTGATCTAGCCCATGCATATCACTGGAGAACTACAAATCTGCCAGCAAAAGAACTACATATCCAGTCATACACTACTCACTGTGTGAGTACAGTGGTACAGACCATTTAAACCTGGTCTGTGGTTTAATGCTAATTTGGTTTTAGCTTTCCTCATTTGTTTTTCCTGTTGCTGTCGTCTCATGGTGTCAGTGAACAACAACAATGAGCTTCTGTGTCAAACCCTTCAACAGATCTTTAACCTTGATTATTAAACATTATATATTATCTACTGTGTATTTAGATGATCATTGGAACAGCAAATGTTCTCATGAGTTTGTTCAGAGTTTCTTATTCACATCTAAAACTGTCTGGACAGTCAGAGGTAGGAATTTCAACAGTGAAATATATGGTGACTATACATCCTTTTTCTGTAGATATGTCCTGTTTTTGGGAGTAAAAAATGATTTCTAAATCTCCTTCTGCTTTTTACAGTTTTTGTTAATTGTATGTGTTTTTGCATTATTTTTTAGCTTTCTCTTTATGCCACACCTTGTCCATGCACTGCACTAATTTGATTTTACCTCAATTTTTATTTAACATAATGCAAAGAAACAGTGTTATGTAGAAGGTGTTAATTCTTCTATTGCTGAGGGCCAGAAGTTTAATGGAAAGGATGTTATTACTTACGTCATATGTATGTGTAAGCAACCAGGGGGGAAAAAAGAAAGAAAGGAAGGGCCTGATCGAGGACAGTCTTTTGACCGTTCTACGAATTTAAATTGACACTTAAGTTGGCGGTTCATTCCGCTGTGGCGACCCCTGATTAATAAAGGGACTAAGCCGAAAAGAAAATGAATGAATTAATTTTCTGAAAAATGCATGTGGATGTGTAGATATTTAACTTGTGCTAAAAGTTTAATTAATTTATAACACATCTTCCAGCTAATGCCTACTGCTCCATTCAGTCTCGTGCCTGTGGTTTGTAAACCATGCACTCAGAATTGTGGTAGCATTAGCATACCACATAATCTACTGGATATAATGATATCAGGAGAATTCAGAATTAACCAAAGCATACCATTTATTTTTCAGGCAATACTATATTGTTCTAAATATATAATCAAACAATAAAAAAGCCAATTAAGAAATAATAAATACACAACATCGAATACTCAAAGGTAAATGTAGTGATAGTGTTATAAGGTTGTCTAGTGTATGTTAATCTATTCGGTGTGTGTTCATGACTTCAGGATGAGTGACTTTGGACAGCAGGGAAGGACGTGCATTCTCAATGCTGTCACCTATTGCACCTTTAATTTAGATTGTTAGCTTTGTCTGAATTTTAATTCATATATTATTTGATGAACTTCCCAAAACTAAAAATAATTAATTTATGTATTAAATACCTACATGGTTTAATGGGTGTAAGAACTTCAATTGTGGTGTCTTGTCCAAGTGGTTTACGTTATGTTTACGTCTGTCAGCCTCAGTCCATGTTCAGACGCTGAGAGCTTGAAGGTAAGACACAAGAATTTTCTTTTTAACTCTCAATTATATTGGTATGTCTAACATGGTTAATAAGACTAAAGTTCAAATAATGTTTCATTTACAGAAACATCTTCTGATGCACAACCTTGGACACATCATCAGTGTTGTTTCCTGGACTCAAGGGGTGTTTCGGGTCTTCCAACAGACACCCTCCTCCAGGCGACCCAACCGAGGCTGATCAGACCTCGGCCTGTGTCCAAGTGGCATGCTACCGCCCCCACCGTTACCCCCCCTCCTCAACCAGAGCCATCTGTATGCTTTCTCCGCTGCCTCCACGTTGTTGCTTATGGCTCTTCTTTGGTTGGCGCCTGTTATTCCCAGTGTACCATAGGCCTTGTTCAGGGTGTAGCTTGCAAATCTCCTACTGCCCACTTCCACTGGCATACACCTGGTCCTCCACCCATTTGTCCGACACTGCTCCACCAGCTCCTGATATTTTTCCTTCTTTCTCTCCTGAGCCTCCTCCATCCTCTCCTCTCAGGGCACTGTTAGCTCTAGCAGGATTAGTTGTCTTGTGGCCTCAGAGACCAAGATTATGTCAGGTCTCAATGTGGGCTGTGTGGTGGAATCTTCAGTTGCCTCTCTAGGTCAACTGACATCACCCAGTCTCGGGCCATGGAGAGCAACCCAGCAGGGCAGCTCTTTGATGTTTTCTCTGGCCTTTTTCCTTCCTTAATGAAGTGAATGGCCTTGGCTGTGGCTTGGCAGTATCGGCTGTCCTTGATCCCCTTGCTGATCGACTCAGCAATGGATTTAAGGACCTGATCGTGTATCCATCGATACCGACCATCGCCTAGTGCCTTGGAGCAGCTGCTCAAGCAGATGCCTTCCAGGTGACATTCTGCTCCATCGCCGGCTCCCACTTCATTCAGGCGCCTTGCTGCCACATGGCCACTGCTCTGCTGGTTCTCTCCTCCTCAATTGAAGCACGCACCTCCTCTTGCACCAGCCTCTGCCTCTCCCTCTCACTGGCCAAGTCTGCTGGTTGCTGCTAGGCTCCCAAGTCCGGCTCTGCCTTGCGCTACTGCCCCAAGGATCCCAGCCATCTGCTCAAAACCTTCAACCACAGTCATGGGGACCTCATAGATTAGCAAGGGCCAGAGGAGTCTTGAGAGGATTCCATGTTGGTAAACCCAAGCCTTAAATCTTCTAGGGAGCCCTGATCTATCCATTGCTTTCAACCAGCCCTCCATGTCAGTGCTGGTTTCCCTGATGGAGTCTCTGTCATTGAGGCTACAGTTAAAAGCCTTCCCGAGGCTCTTTACTGGTCTCTCAGTGACTGATGGGATTTAATGTTGTCCCAGCCTGAAGCGAAACTCATCTCTGACTTTCCCCTTCTTTAGCACCAAGGATCTGGATTTTGCAGGTTTGAAGTTCATGCGTGCCCGTGCCAAGAGCCTCTCCAACCCTTGGAGGATCCATCTTGCTCCTAGTACCACAGTTGTTGTCACTGTGAGGTCATCCATGAAGGCTCTGATGGGAGGTTGCCTTACTCCGGACTTGCTAAGGGGGTCTCTGCACTCTGTCTCAGCTGCTTTGACCATCATGTTTATTGCCATCGCAAAGAGGGTCACTGAGATGGTGCAACCAGTGATTATCCCTACCTCAAGCTGGTGCCAATCTGATGTTAACTGGCCAGAGGAGACTCAAGCTGAACTTGCTGTAATAGTCCAGGATGAGGCCTTTCACCTTCTGGGGTACGTGATGTTTCTCCAGTGCGACCTCCACCAGCTTGTGGGGTATTGAGCCATAGGCATTGGTGAGATCTAACCACAACACAGCCATGTCCCCCCTGCCTTCTCTTGCCTCCCTAATGAGCTTGGTTACCACGCCTGTGCAACCTGGAACTTCCAGGCAACCTGGGACTCCTGGTATACCTCCCTTCTGCACAGACGTGTTGATGTATTTATTGCTCAACAGGAAGTTGGAGAGTCTCTTGGACACAATGCTAAAGAATATTTTGCTCTCCACACTGAGCAAGATGACCCGAAACTGGTCGATGTTATCAGACTTCTCCTCTTTTGGGATGTACACTCCCTCCGCATACCTCCATGACTGGGCAATCTTCCCTCTTCTTCAGATGACTTTCAGGGCCTTCCAGAGCCTGTGTAGAAGCTTTGGGCAGTTCTTATAAATCTTGTAACGCACTCCACTCTGGCCTGGTGCTGAGCTTGACCTTGCTTTCCTCACCACTTTCTCTACTTCACTCTGGCAGGGCTCCTTCAGGTTAAATATAAAATATGTTTTGGGTCATTTTCATTTAGCCATAGTTTATAAATCTTAGAGAATTGTGATATTTATGTGAATTTTATATTGTGCACATGAAGCTAATCAATTGGTGGTTTGTGCAGTGTGTGAAACAACAAGGAGAAGAAAGTGTAGAGAGAATGTTTTCTTACTGTCAATATTTAATCATTTCAGTTGTTCTCCAAAAAAAAAAGTATGATCTGTATATTTGGATTGTGCTCTTATTTCATATTTTATTGCATAGTGAATATGCATGGTAGTTTGAGAACATTACTTTATGTTGGTTTTTTAAAATATTAATAGTATGTATCATCTTGAGTACATGTGTGAAGAACAACACAGCGTAATTTATTTTATTTTATTTCAACAATTATTACTTTTTCATGTTTTATGTAATACAATGTCATAAAGTTAGCCTCAGTTCAAGTATGGACGCTGAGAGAGCAAGACGCGAGAAAGTTTTCACCTCAACTTTCAATTATATTGTGTGTGAAACAAGAATAATTTTGTTTACCCAATTCACTTATAGTGCATTTCTTTGGACTGTGGAGGAAACCCAAGCCAACACGGGGAGAACATGCAAACTCCACACAGAAATGCCAACTGGCCCAGTTACTCGAACTAGCCAGGACTCGAACCAGTTACCTTCTTGTTGTGAGGCGACCACTGAGCCACCTGATTGAACTATGCAATATCTATTTTACATTTACAGTAACGTTTATCAAAAGAGTAAACAAACAAAAATAAAATTAATCTACTGTCGTGTGTGTTCAGAGTTTTATTCCCATATTAAAATAACCAGACATGAACAATTTTTAAAAAAAGAATGAAATGCATTAAAAGCTACAAAGACACAAAGTATATTATTCATAATAGCACATTTAACCATTTCAAAATAGATGATTATTATATGTAAGGTCATTACACTTAATCTTTACACACACAGGTAATGTAGAAAATTCATATGATACTCTTTCATTAAAAAAAATCAATATATATATTTAATCATATTTTGATAACAAACAAAAGGAGTTTCAGAGTTAAGTAATGTGGCGGTGCCCTTTAGATATGGGATCCTATTAAGTATGCAAAATCATCAGTCCAAGGGATTTGATAAAGTAGTCTAAAAAGTTAAAAAGCCTATATTTAGATGGATAGACGTGTGCACTTACACTTCATCAAGCTGTGCAACATACTTGCCTTCATCAGGGTGACAAAGGATTTTTAACTTTTCACTACTTTTGCTAGGGCCTTGGAATTAATTTATCATAATTTTACAATTTATAATAAAGTATATGTTGAAAGTATTGCTTGAAAGTAAGCTGTGGCTTTTAAAATGGACAAACACAGACAAATCATAAAAATAAGTATAAATGCAGCAAAACAGGCCCACTTTAAAAGAGCAATTTACAGCTCAATAATTATTTACTGAAAAAAACGTTTGAATTAAACATGAACTTAATAACTACAGGATGGAATAACTACAAGATATGTTAAAGTATTTTAAAATAGCAGACGAAAAGGATAAAAATGAAAGAAAGTGATCACACTTTGCGGGAGGGGAACTACAATGCTATGTGGAAACTTCCACTACGGGGATTTCGTCAGAAAGCCAATCATTCTGAAGAGTAATTAAACGGGCAAATGAAATGCCAATGAGTTGGCGGTGTCAGCGTGCGCAGCTGGCAGCAATCACAATCAGCTTGTGAATAAGAATGCCCGCTGTGCCACACAACAACACCTTTTCGCTTTCAGAAGCCTCATGTGCAGTCTGAAAGAGACGTTTTGCTGTCATTCTCCGACTTTGTTCAAGAGAGAGTGAGAGAAAGCTGCCGTCTTCTGAGAGGCTGATTTCTCCCGGTTCCAGCGCGTGCAACAACGCGAGCAGCGGTGGTCGAGCTGGGTTTCTCCTGTCCCTGGGCGTTTCGCTGGACCGGTACTTCAAGAGCGGTGCGTATAAATTTAAGCAAATTTCCTAAAAGAGCAACACGGTCGTGCAGCGCGTCTTTTTAAAGACGTCGCTCCGACCGTGCGTTTCTGGATGCGGTGGTTTCCTGTCCACGGATGATGGGCACGAGCACTGTATTGCATGTCTGGGGGACCAGCATGTTAATGCGGTGCTCGCGGGCAGCGCATGCCATCACTGCGATGGCATGTCTGTTGCGCAGCTAAGATCGCGGCTCGCTCTTGCAAAAGGGCGAACCACCCCTGTTGTCCCCCGCAAGTAGCGGTTGGCACTCGGGCAGATCTGAGGGTCACAGTGGGGGTCAATCCGCCGCCCTCGGGCTTGCGGACCTCCCATTCCTCAGCGCGCTCCATCCAAGCTTCGAGTGAGAGAAGCGCACCATTCTTCGGGAGGGTCGCCCTCTCACTCGATGACACCGAGGACCAGATGTCCATCGCTGCATCGGAGGGTGGGCTGTCATTTTCCGATGACAATTCGGACCCGCTTCCTCCCTCAGGGGTGGTAAGCGAGGCTCCGGATATGGCATCTGATATGATGGCCGTGCTAACCCGGGCTGCTTCGGCGACGAGGCTGGAGATGGCTTGTCCCCCAGCTTCGTCGCCGGACCGATTAGACGGGTGTTACGTGGAGGATAAGAAGGGGAAACCCTCTAAGCCTCCCGTCCCCTTCTTCCCGGAGGTGCACAGTAAGTTCACGCAGCGCTGAGGGCACCTTTTTCTGCCCGGTCTGCGTGCGCTCCGCCCTCACCTTCCTCGATGACGGAGCAGCCAGGGGGTACGAGGCAAAACCCCAGGTCGAGTGTGCTAGCGCGGTCAATCTTGCCCGCGTGGTGCCCCTTCCTGGCGTGGTTAGCCTCGGCTCCCGTCCAAAGCGTGTAGGTTGTCTGCGTCCCTCATGGCCAGAGCCTACACTGCTGCGGGCCAGGCTGCTTCCGTTTTGCTTGCTATGGCTAGTCCAAGCGCTGGCCCAGCGGCACGAGGAAGGTTCCGACCCAGGCTTAATGCACTACGCACTGCAACCGACTTTGCTCTAAAAACACTAGGTCGGCTGCGAGTGCCCTGGGAAGGACGATGACCACACCAGTGGCCCAGGAACGCCACCTCTGGCTAAACCTGGCAGATATGCGTGTCGTTGACAAAGTTCGCTTTCTTAACACACCCATATCCCAGGCTGGCCTGTTCGGCGACACCGGGGTGAGTTCACTTCGGTGAAAGAGTAGTCAAGTGCGATCGGCGGGCTCAAAAACCGCTCTCCCTGTCGATTCGTCCACTTTGGCTGCTTCTCGCCGAGGGCGCTCGTCTGTGGCTCCAAAATCTGCTCCGCCGCCCTGTCCGTTCAACTGGTTAAGCGGCAGCGTTGAGCACCCCACAGATGATCACCGCCCCCCGCCTCAGGGCGCCGCTAAGTCCAGTACGGACCGCGAAGCGTCCCTGAGACGGGCCACTCGGAGAAAAGTTTGCTCTTTCCCTGGCGGAGGGCCAGGGATACCCATATCATTAACAAAAAGGCCGTATGGCAACTAAATTTTTTAAGAGCAATTTTTTCCTCTCTCCGGGTGTGATAGCCCGAACACTGCCAGTATGGGACGCTATGCCTTCCAGCTCGCAGGATCGGTGCTCTTCGCCACAGGCTCTGTGAGTGCCAGAGGACGGGCTCCTTTCTCTCGCACTCCTAGCCGTCCTGCGGGCTCTTGGGACGAAGTTAAGATTAAACCTCTTAACTTCCGCTCTTCCTTGGGACGCATGCCTCCCTGGTTGAGCTCTCCCATCCCGTGCTGCCCCACCGCTGGTGCGTCAGTGATTGCACCGATGATGTCACTCGCGTGGGCTCTGCCAGCCTGGTTAGCGCTGCCCAGCCGGTCGCGATGGCTCATTCGGACAATCAGACTCGGCTATGCGATTCAGTTCGCTAAACGGTCCCCCAAGTTTACGGGCGTGTATTACACCAGGTGTCAGCCCTGTGTCCGCCCCTCTCTTGTGCGAGGAGATTGCTGTCCTCCTGGCGAAGGATGCAATCAAGCCGGTCCCTCCAGCCGAGATGAGGTATGGGCTTTTTAGTCTGTACTTCATCGTACCCTAAAAGAGCAGTGGGTTATGACCAATCCTAGTTCTGCGCATTTTGACCCGCTGCCTTACAAGCAGCCGCTCAGAATGCTCATGCAGAAGCACATCCCCCGGTGCGTCCGTCCTCAGGATTGGTTTGCAGCGATAGACCTGAAGGACACGTACATTCATTTCTCCATTTTCCCACGCCACCGGCTGCGGTTTGCGTGCGAGGGTCGAGCATGATAGTACAAAGTCCTCCCTTTCTGGCTCTCCCTGTCTCCGCGGGTTTTCACGAAGCTCGCGGAGGATGCCCTAATGCCCCTTCGGCTCGCGGGCATCTGCATACTCCATTATCTCGATGACTGGCTTTTTAGCTCACTCGCGGGATCAATTGATTATGTACAGGGACTGGGTGCTCCGGCACCTCGACCTGTTGGGGTTTTGGGTCAACCGAGAAAGGAGTAGGCTCGCCCCCGTGCAGAGCATCTTTTTTCTCGGGTTGGAGCTGGACTTGATCACCATGACGGCGCGCCTCCCTCGAGAGCGCGCTGGGCTGATGCTGACCTGTCTGAGAGCATTCGACAGGAAAACTGTGGTCCCACTGATATCATTTCAGAGGCTCCTGGGGCATATGGCATCCGTGGCCGCTTTACGCCGCTCGGGCTGTTCCATATGAGACCGCTTCAGCATTGGCTTCCCGATCAGGTCCCTAGACGCGCATGGCACGCGGGCACGCACCGGGTGACTGTCACTCTGCTGTGTCGCCGTGCCCTCAGCCTCTGGACGGACCCTGCGTTTCTACAGGCCTGTGTGCCTCTACAACGAGTGTCCAGGCATGTCGTCGTTTCGACGGATGCTTCCAGTACGCGCTGGGGGGCCGTGTGTTGCGGGCATGCAGCTGCGGGTCCGTGGAAGGAACCCGGTTGCATTGGCATATTAATTGCCTGGAGCTGTTGGCAGTGTATCTCGCGCTGCACTGTTTTTACCGGTGCTAGAGGGGAAACACGTGCTGGTCAGGACGGACAGCACGGCGACGATGGCGTATATCAACCACACAGGGGGTATCCGCTCTCGCCGCATGTCTCAGCTCGCTCGCCGTCTGCTCCTCCGGAGTCTTTCGCGGCGGAATCGCTGCGTGCCATTTTTTCCCCCCCGGCGAACTCAACCGTGCAGCCGATGCGCTCTCACGGCAGTTTACGCCCGGGAAAACAGACTCCACCCCCGGCTGTCCAGCTGTTATAGGTGCGCTCTGCGCGCTGGCTAACACAGCTGGCCCCTGGGCGTGCGTAAATACGCATTTCTCTCCAGTGAGCCTACTCGCAGATACTGTGTTACGTCAGGGAGGACGAGGACCAGGTCTGTTATTGCGCCTCTGGCTCAATCTGATCTGTATTTCAGCTCTCTCCTCGTGACGGCCCCTCCCTGGCATATCCCTTTGAAGAAGCTCCTTCTTCTTTGGAACAGGCACCATCTGGCACCCGCGCCCAGATCTCTGGAATCACGTGTAAGGTCCATAGATGGAGCGTGGAGGACTTAGGTGACTTACCGGTTCGGTGGTTAACACTGTCACTCAGGCTAGAGCACCCTCTACGAGGCATGCCTACGCCCTGAAGTGGAGTCTATTCGCTGTGTGGTGTACTTCTCTCCGAGAAGGACCCCGGACATGCCAGATCAGTGTGATGCTTTCCTCCTTCAGCTGGCTGAGCTAAGGCTGTCCCCTTCGCACTGAGGGGTTGGCGTTACGATCATCCCCGCTCTGAGGACGCGGGGATGGCGGCGCGCTGGGAAAGCATCGCCTCATCATCCAGTTCCCAGAGGCGCGAGACGCTGGTTAATTAAATCAATCCTGTCCCCCTCTCATACCCACTTGGAGATCTCTCTTAGGAGAGGTCTGCTCGATCCACTCGACTCAGTATCTTTAAGTTTTCTGTCCAGGTAGACAGCTCTGCTGGTCGCGTTGGCATCGGTCAAGAGGGTCGGGTATCTGGAGGCATTTTCGGTCAGCGAAGTGTGCCAGCAATTCGGGCCGGCCCACTCTCACGTTTTCCTGAGACCCCGGCCCACCTAGGTGCCCGAGGTTCCTACAGCGCTTCTTTAGACTATGTAGTGAACCTGCAAGCGCTGCCCACGGAGGAGGCAGACCCAGCCCCTTTCTTTGCTGTGTCCTGTTCGCGCTCGGCGCTTGTGACCGCATTAGAGATTACGACTCTAAGCAGCTCCTTTTCTGTTATGATTGGCAGACGGGAAGTGCCGTATCCATTCTGAGGTTGGCCCACTGGATAGTGGATGCCATCTCCCTCGCTTTTCTATGCCAGGGTGAGCCGCGTACACCGGAAGTGAGAGCGCACTCGATTAAGAGTAACGCCTTCTCTTGAGCGTAAGCACGCGGCGCCTCTCTAACAGACATCTGTAGAGCTGCGGGCTGGGCGACACCTAATACATTCGTAAAGATTCTATAATCTTTAAGTGGACTGGTTTTCCTCACGTGTGCTGGATACGCCAGTGAATGAGGAAATTCAGTACGGTGTTGAAACACGCTTGCTGCGCCTTTCTCTCTAACACAGAGATTCGTGCGCTTATTCACTCTGTTCAGTTGAGTTCCCCATTTGGCGAACCCTGCAGAGTTCCTCCGAGGCCCCCAGCATCTGACTCAGCGGAGGAGTCAGGTGCCTGGCCCATTACGTAGTTGGCATACCCACTTGGTCAGCCCGCGTTCTGGGTATAGGTGCCTGCTATGCGCGATCCCCGGTGGCGATCCCATATGCTTCATTCAGCCACGGTGTAGTTCCTCCTCTTAGGCGGGCCCGTGTCTTCCCTCCCCGCTAACCATCCTTCATATGTGTTCTCCCCCTTTTCAGGGTTAGTCCATATGTCTTCCTGCCACCAGGTCTTCCCATTGGGCAGCAGGTGGCCTCCGCAGCGTCCTCCCTATCGGGACTGCACGCTTCCCAACATACTGTCGTAATTTAAAATTCCTAGTATCTTAACTAGGTGTATTTTTTACGACTCCCCAAAAAATATGAATAAGCCTTTAAGTGCTTCACAGGTAAGTAAGGTAAGTTAGGGCCAGGGGACACGTTGGTGGGCTGCGTCTCTGGTGATGATGGTGCGCTCACGCCGGAGCCTGGCAAACCTCTCACCAGCGACGTGGTAAGGTTCAATCACTGTGGCGTTTTCCATAGATTTCCCCGTAGTGGAAGTTTCCACATAGCATTGTAGTTCCCCTCCCGCTGGGGAACGTAACGGTTACTAAAGTAACCCTCGTTCCCCGAGGGGGGGAACGGAAATGCTATGTTCCTTCGCCACAGGGATTGCGCCTTAGCTGACAGCTGTAGTTCGGCTTCTTCAGCTAGAAAAGGTGTTGTTGTGTGGCACAGCGGGCATTCTTATTCACAAGCTGATTGTGATTGCTGCCAGCTGCGCACGCTGACACCGCCAACTCATTGGCATTTCATTTGCCCGTTTAATTACTCTTCAGAATGATTGGCTTTCTGACGAAATCCCCGTAGTGGAAGTTTCCACATAGCATTTCCGTTCCCCCCCTCGGGGAACGAGGGTTACTTTAGTAACCGTTACGTTATCTTGACAGATATATGTATCCATTCACTAATATCTGCTGCAGATGAAGTTGAGTCTGTCGGTTTCAGGACGGCTGATCCAGGTCTGATCTCCTCCAGACTGAACTGCTCCAGATCTCACTGTGGGCTCACAGTCCTCCTCTGATGTGCCGTTCCCTGGAGCCCAGTTCTGATAGCACACAGTCTCTCCACTCACCCAGAACCAGATGCCCAAAGCGCAGGAGTGACGTAAACCCAACCACACCGCGTCAGTAGACGCCAGTTTAACCACGTTCATCACACGCCGCTGCATCTCCACTGAATGAACAGAGACCAGATCCACATGATTCTGTCTGCAGTATCTCAGAGCTTCAGACCCCGACAGATTCTGCTGGATCACAATCAGTTTATCTGGACACAAAACAA
>CAIGQV010008720.1:0-10164 GCA_903798115.1 Danio jaintianensis
TCATCATTCACCAACTCATTTTGTCTTATTTTTATATTTTTTTTTTTATATATATATATATATATCTGCACTGTTAAAATTGTATATTAAGTAAAAATAAAAGTTATAAAAACATTTTTTAGAGGGAGAAAATAAGGAAAAAGTAAATAAGAAAACTGAAATTAAATGAGACAAAAAAGATCAAAATGAGGCAAAATGAGTTGGTGAATGATGACTGTAATTCACCACTGAACATCTGTCCTGTCCAGCAGGTTTTGGAGAAGATTCCTCCATAGCAGATGTTATGCATCAGAGCAGATTTTTTTCAAATTAGACTCAGTCTGACCCTTCAGTTCCCTCTCTGCGGCAAGAGTTTGATTTCTCTGCTCTGTGTGTTGTATTGTAAGAGCTTCCAGCTTGTAAAACATCAGCGGCGCTTGAGGTTTGCTGAGTCAAAGCTAATGCATTCTCACCAGGCTGCGCTTCTGCAGGCTTGATAAAACACTAAAATGACAGCGGTTAATGGAGTCTGAATGGCTGTTTAAACTTTTAAGATTCTGCCACCTGACTGCATCCGTCTGCAGAATGCTTGATGCCATATAATGTGCAGCGAGCTGTGGTCAGACGTATCCATTGCTCTCTTTTTTTTATTTGACGGGAATAAAAAAAAATCACAAATTAAATCTTATTATTTGTTGTTTCTCATGGAGAGATTTGATGCTTCTGAACAACCAATCAGAATCAAGCATTCAAAGTCAAAATTGTTTATCCACTTTTAGTGCTGTTAAATGATTATTTCTGATTAATCTCATCCAAAAGTTTATATTTACAAAATGCATGTGTGTGTACTGTATATTTTTGTGTATATAAATATATGCATGACTATATTGTATAAAGAATTTGTTTATATATACAAATTATATACAGTTGAAGTCAGAATTATTAAACCCCCTGAATTATTAGCCCCCCTGTTTATTTTTTCCCCAATTTCTGTTTAACGGAGAGAAGATTTTTTTCAACACATTTCTAAACATAATTTAATAACTCATTTCTAATAACTGATTTATTTTATCTTTGCCATGATGACAGTAAATAATATTTGACTAGATTAACTAGGTTAATTAGGCTAACTAGACAGGATAGGGTAATTAGGCAAGTTATTGTATAACGATGGTTTGTTCTGTAGACTATCGAAAAAAATATAGCTTAAAGGGGCTAATAATTTTGACCTTAAATGGTTTTTAAAAAATTTAAAACTGCTTTTACTCTAGCCGAAATAAAATAAATAAGACTTTCTTCAGAAGAAAAAATATTATCAGGCATACTGTGAAAATTTCCTTGCTCTGTTAAACATCATTTGGGAAATATTTGAAAAAGAAAAAAAAAAGGGGGTTTAATAATTCTGGCTTCATCTGTATATAATACAAATTATAGATAACTATAAATATATATGTAAATATATTTATTTTGTGAATGTTTGCAATTTGTGTACAGTATGTGTGCGTATATATACGCATAAATATACACAGTATAATATGTAAATGCAAACTTTTATCTTAGATGCGATCAATCGCAATTAATTGCTTGACAGCCCTTTTGTCATACATTTGTAATACAGTATGAATATTTTTGGGTGTGATTTTTGGACCAATGAGATTTAGCAGTGGGAGGGGCTTCACAGAGTAACATAAACAAAAACAATAGTATTTACAGAATGTTATGCTGCTTAATTTATAAATGCCTGGTTTTATATGTGAGTAATTGTCACATTTAAAAATGTTTGTGTGAGATTATTAATCATACTGTATTACCAAAGTTTTAAATAATAAATGTTTGTTTGTTTGTTTGTTTGTTTATCCCTTCATTTTTTCTTCCATCTCATCCAAGGCTGCATTTATACATAAAATTTAAATTTCTATTGAAAATATAATTTAAAAGAACAGTTTGCTTGTTTAATAATCTAAAAAGTAGTTGTTTTTTTTTACTTCAGTATCATCATTCCAGTCTTCATTATCCCTCAGAAGTTCATTCTTGGTTCTCAATTATTAATAATAGTTCTGAATATTATTATAAATTCTGAAACAGATTTTGCTTGTTCATTTTTGTGTGTAAATTCAATAAAAAAAAAAAAATGTAACTCAACTGGAATTTTTTTGCTGCATTACGAATGTCTTACTTTTAATTTTGGACAGTTTAGTGCATCCTTGCTTTAAAATAAAAACAGATAATAATATTGCTTTTAAAAAAGCAGCACAACTTTTATCAACACTGATAGTAATGAGAAATGTTAGTTCAGCACGAAATCAGCATATTAGAATGATTTCTCAATAATCACATTTTCCCTGCATTTTTAAAAATCAAATAAATGTGAGCATGAGATACTTATTTTTAAAAAATCTAAACAAATAAATAAATAAAAAAATACAATTATTCCAAACGTTTGACAGGTAGGACAAACATAGAGATTGATTAATTACATTTTTAAAACTTTTTTTTTAATTTATAGTTATTTATATTGCTCTGGCATATATAGTATATATTTTAAATATTCTTACAGTTATAATCCACAATTTATTTTTAGTAATTGTATTATAGTGTATTTAGTAGTATTCAGGAATGGTGATTTTCATGCAATGTACAGTCGTGGCCAAAAGTTTTGAGAATTACATAAATATTGGAGAATATCAGGAATGGACTGCTAAGGACTGGGGCAAAGTCATATTCTCCGATGAAGCCCCTTTCTGATTGATTGGGGCATCTGGAAAAAGGCTTGTCCGGAGAAAAAAAGGTGAGCGCTACCATCAGTCCTGTGCCATGCCAAAAGTAAAGGATCCTGAGACCACTCATGTGTGGGGTTGCTTCTCATTCCAGGGAGTGGGCTCAATCACAATTTTGCCCAAAAACACAGCCATGAATAAAGAACGGTACCAAAACACCCTCCAACAGCAACTTTTTCCAACAATCCAACAACAGTTTGGTGAAGAACAATGCATTTTCCAGCACGATGGAGCACCGTGCCATAAGGCAAAAGTGATATCTAAGTGGCTCAGGGACCAAAACATTGAAATTTTGGGTCCATGGCCTGGAAACTCCCCAGATCTTAATTCCATTGAGAACTTGTGGTCAATCCTCAAGAGGCGGGTGGACAAACAAAAATCCCCTATTTCTGACAAACTCCAAGAAGTGATTATGAAAGAATGGGTTACTATCAGTCAGGATTTGGCCCAGAAGTTGATTGAGAGCATGTCCAGTCGAATTGCAGAGGTCCTGAAAAAGAAGGGCCAACACTGCCAATACTGACTCTTTGCATTAATGTCATGTAATTGTCGATAAAAGCCTTTGAAACGTAAGAAGTGCTTGTAATTATATTTCAGTACATCACAGAAACAACTGAAACAAAGATCTAAAAGCAGTTCAGCAGCAAACTTTGTGAAAACTAATATTTGTGACATTCTCAAAACTTTTGGCCACGACTGTAATTTCGTTTTGTAATTGCATCTTTTTGTAATGTTTTGAATGACAGTAAAAGAATCTTGAATCCTAAAATTCTAGCAAACCTTTCTAAGGTATACACTATTTTTAGCAATATTGCTTCTGGTAACAAATGAGCCCGTATACATTTGCTGACAGTGTGGGTATTAATATACGCAGTTATTTCCATACTAATGAGAGTGATTATAGAAAGCCTGCATTTTCTCAGCAGGTCTTTATCTTCCATTATTCATTTTTATTACACGTCAGCTGTCTTGAATACTTGATTCTGATTGGCCAATCATAACTATCCAACTTATCTAATGGATGAAGTACTTCCAGGAGGTTATCGCAGACTAATACGAAGCAGATGATTATTAAATAAGACTGAAGGACTTTTTTTCTGCAAAAACAACCACTAGATCCACTTTATTTTGCATATTACATGGTTGCTTTACCACAAAACGTAAAAAGTAGACACAAAGTTTTGTTCTGAGTCGTAATAGTTTATCAACTTTTTAATTAAATGCAGCTGACAGAAACGAAAACTAGTATCGAGACTAACCTGCACGTTATTCAGTCACAAGATGTCGCCAAAAAGTCAAAAACAGCGGCGTGAGAGACAAGCATATAAATATCTGGGAATAACATACTGTAGCTTGGAATGTGAAATGACCAATCAGAATCAAGTATTTCAGAGAGCCATGTAGTATTCCAAGATAACAACCCCTGGAACTAACAACAAAGGCTTATTTGGGTACATTTTGTAGCAAGAAGCCATGTAAAAAGCGAGATAAAGTACATCCAAGCGGTTGTTTTTTGCCCTTCAGTCATATACAACAGCTCTCCGCATTGTGTCTCTTACTTATCTCATTGCTCGTCTCGTGTTCTTCATCATTAACAGGTGTGAAGTTCCCGTCCCGTGTTCGTGACCCTGACCCCGTGACCCCAGGTTGACGGGACGTCACGGTCGAGGAGGTCAACATGAGTCAGGAGGGGCAGGATGACCCCCTCCACACACCTGCAGAAACACCTAAGGCACAAGAAGAACATTTGGAGAACTGTAATGGGACCAAGACTGAGACAGAGGAGCCTGAAGATGGAGACTCAGAGAATAACAGAAACACAGAGGAGGAGAAGGTGACGTTAGACGAGGATGGAGGGAGAAACGGCAAGATTGAGAGCAGCTGTTTAGATCCTGGAACAAAAAACGGTGACATCTGTGAAGGTGGAGACACGCAGAGCCCAGAAAAGAACTCAAGCAAGACTCTGTGCTCTTTGAGGTAAGAAAATGAAGAAATATGCATTAAAAGTTGGATTTCAGTGAGATTTATCTGAGTTAATTTTCAGTTAAAATGTCAGGTGACGCAGGCTACATAAACTTTACCATTCAAAAGTAAATTTTTACTTTTTATAGACAGTTTTTTTATTAATATGTGACTATGGACCTCAAAACCAGCCATAAGTGTCAATCTTTGGAAGTTGAGATTTATCTGAAATTGTAAAGCTGAATGGATATGCCTTTAAATTATGTTCTTTAAGATAGTGTATTTGTTTGAGATATTTTTGAACTTTTTGAAAATCTGTAATCGGAGGATTAAGAAATATATCTAAATACTTAGGAAACCACATTTAAAGTCTCAAAAGTTTTTAACAATGAACAATTCTAATCAAAAATTGAGCTTAGATATATTTAAATATACAAAATATCTTCATGGAACATGATCTTTACTTACTATTCTAATGATTTTTTTGCCATAAAATAAAAATAGATAATTTAGACATATTTTTGTGATATAGGGTCACATTTATATATATATATATATATATTATTATTATTATTTATTATTTTTTTTTAATTTATTTATTTATTTTTATTTAGTATGCATCCCACTGTGCTATCCATATGCTGGATAAGTTGGCGGTTCATTCTGCTGTGGCGACCCCAGATTAATAAAGGGACTAAGCCGAAAATAAAATAAATGAATAATTCTAAATCATTTTATTGATATTCTTATCAGGGAGTGTATAAGTGAATATAATGAATAATATGCATTTTCAAAGTATGATTTCAGGCAGATATAGAAAAAAAATTATCTGATGAAAGCGTTCTGTGAAATGGCATGCATTTGCTTTGAAAGACAAAGGTAATAAGGGAACACTGCTGGTCCTGTTCATTTCTTTATTTATTTCATATTTTATTAATATGCAACTTCATGCATATCAATATTAGCAGGGGAATACAAAGCAGAAATTGCCTGAATAAACAATTAACAGATCAACTTAATGTCACTTGTCATCATTTAGTCTACCCAAGTTGTTCAACACACATTCTTATATTCTGTCTAGAATATAAGGCTTCTGTATTTTTTCTTGCTCTTTAAATCTTTCTCTTTCTCTTCAGAAGACATTGTTTCATCATCTGGGGTCACACTGTGTTGTATTTGAAGCATCGTTGTTTTAAGGTTTCAGCAGTGCTGCATTTTTTTATGCACTAGATCATTTGACAACGGCATTTTGTTGTTACCCCCTTTAACCAAACATTTCATGCAGTTTATTTATTCGCATTGAGAAGATGATTCAACACTAAACACAAATCTCTGTTTGTATTTTTGTATGTTAATTTTATCTAATTTTTTTATTTTTAATAGGTCTGCGCAATATATTGAAATGAACAAAATATCACAAACGTGCATACAGTATCACAATTTACATATCGCAATGGTTTGTGAGTGATTTAATACAAAAGTAACTTTATGGATGCTAGAAAATGACCAAGCAATCAAGCCATGTTAAAGGGATAGTTCACCCAAAAATGAAAAACTTTTTTCTGGAAAATCAGCAGCCATTGACATCCATAGTAGAAACAAAAATACTATGGCAGTCAGTGTCTGTTTTTTCCCCAAAATTCAGAATTTATGATGACAGAATTGTAATTTTTTGGTGAACTATCCCTTTAAGAAAGCAATAAGTCTGCAAAGCAACAACTACACTGTTTTTGTTTATCTGATTGTATTCTGGTTTTTAAGACGCATGTGGAGCATAGTGGTGGTGATATTTATGTTATCATTACCTTTTTTGTTTGCTTTATTCAAATTTATGTTTTATGCAACAGTAAAACATGGCTGTGCAATTTCAGAACTTATGTGACGCTTTCTTTTTCCTGAAATAATAAGAAACATATGTTGGTTATAATATTTTTATATTAAAATATTGTATCACATCAAATTTAGCAATAAAACATTGCTGTCTAATTTTTCCTGAAGTAATATATGAAACATATGTTGGTTATTGGCGACATGGTGGCTCAGTGGTTAGCACTGCCACCTCACAGCAAGAAGGTCGCTGGTTCGAGTCCTGGATGGGTCAGTTGGCATTTCTGTGTGGAGTTTCCATGTTCTCCCCGTGTTTGTGTGGTTTTCCTCCAGGTGCTCCGGTTTCCCCAACAGTCCAAAGACATGCACTTTAGATGAATTGAATAAACTAAATTGGCCGTAGTGTAAGTGTGTGAATGTGAGAGTGTATGGGGGTTTTCCAATACTGGGTTGCAGCTGGAAGGGCATCCGCTGTGTAAAACATATGCTGGATAAATTGGCGGTTCATTCCGCTGTGGCGACCCCTGATGAATAAAGGGACAATATAGAATTTTGCATGCTTAATAATGCAACATTTGATATGGAAAACAATATTTTACATACATTGTTTCATATTTGGGCGGCGCGGTGGCGCAGTGGGTAGCACGTTCGCCTCACAGCAAGAAGGTCGCTGGTTCGAGCCTCGGCTGGGTCAGTTGGCATTTCTGTGTGGAGTTTGCATGTTCTCCCCGTGTTCGCGTGGGTTTCCTCCGGGTGCTCCGGTTTCCCCCACAAGTCCAAAGACATGCGGTACAGGTGAATTGGGTAAGCTAAAATTGTCCGTAGTGTATGTGTGTGAATGAGTGTGTATGAATGTTTCCCAGTGATGGGTTGCAGCTAGGAGGGCATCCGCTGCGTAAAACATATGCTTGATAAGTTGGCGTTTCATCCCGCTGTGGCGACCCCAGATTAATAAAGGGACTAAGCCGAAAAGAAAATGAATGAATGAATGTTTCATATTTTTTCAGGGAAAAGAAAGCATCATTACAAATTTAGAAAAAAATTGAGCAGCTGTGTTTCACTGCTAAATAATGCTATATTCGTAATAATGGGATATCGCATTTTTCTTAAATATCGTACACATTTTTAAAGTACAATTAAAAAAATTTATTTTATCTTTTACTCAAATATGAGTACTTGAGTAAAATTTTCACTCAGTATCTGCACTCAAATTACGTTTACTGCTTGTCATATTAAACTACTTATTTAATATGAGTTGAACTAACACAATTCTTAAGTGTTTGGGGGGAGAATATGCAAACTCCACACAGAAATGCCAACTGGCCCATATGGCACTCGAACCAGCGACCCTCTTGCTGTGAGGTGACAGTGCTAACCACTGAGCCACCGTACTGCCTTTGGGTGGGGTCAACTTAATTGTTTTATGTTCAATCCACTTAAATTTGTAAAAACGATGAAGTTAACTTGATCAATTTGTGTTGGGAGAATATGAAGGAATTGTGTGGAACCCAGCATTTTTTTTACAGTGTGTACCTTTACCTAAGCATAATTTGAGTTCACTTTTTACCCCCCTACTAAACAGATCCGAATGATCAGCAAAAACCTTCAAGCCTTCCTTCATTCTTAAAAAATATTTCCCAATCCCAAGCTTGTTATGACATTACAAATTATGTTGAATATGAAACAGGTGTATTCCAGAGTTCAGCTGTGTGAATTTTCAGTGTCGGGCTTCACGCATGTTACAATGAGGGTGGGGAGATATTTTAGGCAGTGAAAGTGGCAGGGGAGCTGTCCTGAATGATGCGCTCCTCTGCTGGGACGCAGTCGTGATGAAGAACTGTGACAACAGCCCGACTAAAGATAGGAATATGCACTGTGCATGCCAGCCTTTATACACTCTAAAGCCAGACTGCCGTATGTATCCAGGTGTGTGTTTAACCCCAGAATCAACTCTGTTACTGCAGGTTTGAGAACGGGACTGAAGATGACAGCGAAGAACAGGACGATGAGGAGGGGATACCTCAAGAGGGGAACCTAGACGCCTTCAGCTCTACCTTTGAGCTGTCCGTTGAAGAAGCGGATGCTGAGGTAGAGGACGAAGAAGAGAAGGAGGGAGCAGAGACTCGAAATCAGGACAGTTTCAGCTCTACTTTTGAGAGCATTGTCGAGCGGGTTGCCAAGACCACGGTTGTGGAGGAGGAGGAAGAGGAGGAGGAGGGCGAGGAAGAGTTCGACAGGACAAAAGAGAGCCAGGATGGATTCAGCTCCACGTTCGAGCGTATAGTGGAGTCCGAGCTTCTACGAGGCGGGACTTGCTACAGCAGTCTGGATTCGCTGGACGTCCTGTCGCTCACAGACGAGACGGACAGCTGTGTCAGCTTCGAGGCGCCGCTCACCCCGCTCATCCAGCAGAGGGCTCTGATGGGCCCCGAGCCTCCAGAACTGGAGCTGGAGACCGTGCAGGAGGGGGCAGAGGGTGAGGGGGAATTTGGGACAGAGACAGCTAGGGATGAAGCCAGCTCTGCAAGTCCACTGCGGACAACTATACCAGGAAGCAGATCAGAAAATGTGTTGAGCCAGCCGGCACAATGGAGCATCCCTAATGGATTCCACATTGAGCTGCCTGGGAATGGACAGAGTGCAGGAATGATGCCAAACTCCATCAGGTAGGGATGAAACTAAATATCCTGGATGGTCTGCTCAGTAGATGGCATGCAGTGCTAGTTAATAACCTGGTCTGGGCAACAAGTGTAATGCTGTTACTCCCAACACAGAAAATAGATAATTTGGAGTCAAAATCCTAGTCCACAGTCAATGTTTTCGGCACCACTTTAAAATAATGTTCCATTACTTAATAGTGATGGGTCGTTCTTAAATGATTGGTTCATTTTGAATGAATCTTTTATGTGACTTGAGAATGATGAGTCCTTTCAGGGAGTGATTTGTTCATTTGCACATGCGCACACATTTGTGCAGGTGGGGTAGAAGATTAGTTCCTTTTTCGAGTTAAGTTTTGAGTCGAGTTTGAGTCATTCGTTTAATCATATGCAGTCAGAGCCGGAAAAAGATTTGATCCGTTCATTTCTCCTCGGTTTTGAGTCATCTCTTTACATGCTGTCACGTGATGAATCAACGACTCAAAAACCTTAAAAAGACTCAAAAGATGAACTAATCATGGGTCCTTCCAGCTCAGACTGTGTGCATTGGTTAAGCTTAAATGGGACTGTCTGTGTCACATGAACGATTGACTCAAACTTGAAGTCTTGTCAGATGAGGTGAGCTGAGCTAATCATAGACAAAAGACCCAGGTAAACAATGAATGATTATTTTCTCTTTCTTATAGCATTCTAGCTATGACTTGTTTGTAGTGTGATCAGTGTTTGGGCTGGTTGTAGATGTAGTTGGAAGCAACTCGTAACATTTTAATAATATTTTGGCAAATCAAATGAAATGACTTAGAAAATGATTCATTCATCTCAATGAACGAGATTCAGAGGTCTCAGTCAGTAAATTGATCCGAACTTCCCATGACTATTAGTTAATGTTAGTTAATGTAATTACTAACATGGACAAACAATGAACGACACATTTAATACAGTATTTATTCATCTTAGTTAGT
>CAIGQV010008724.1:0-11201 GCA_903798115.1 Danio jaintianensis
ACTGTGCTCAATACAACAGCTTAAACACATTGTTGATGCAACATATTGCAACAATCAGAAGAATGTCAGAACTTGCTTTGATGTTTCAAAGCTCTTTAAAAATTTAATTTAACACTGCATAGCCAAATATTATCTCCTTACCTGCACAACACCAGCAAAAACAGAACACGAGCACACAGTCTAGACCAGGGGTCAGCAAACTCGGTCCTGGAGGGCCATAGTCATGCAGAGTTTAGCTCCAACTTGCTACAACAGACCTGCCAGGAATTTTTTTAGTACATTTAGAAAGAGCTTGATTAGCTGGTTCAGGTGTGTCTAATTGGGGTTGGAGTTTGAGCACCACTGCTCTAGACCTCCCTGGAGGAGTGTGTACAGAAGAGACACTAGTGCACAGGCCTGCCCTAAAAATACATTGCAAAAAAATACATCCCACATTGCACTACATAGTCTTAGCACAGGAACTCTTAACTCTGCATAAAACTCTTAAGGCATTTTACACTATACAATAAAAAACAAAAATAGATACAACAATAAAATTATGATCCTCATCCTATTGTTCCCATTTGCATCCTATTCTGTATTCGGTAGAACAACAGTCAACAAAATTATGCATATTTTGAATTTGACATATAAATTGATTTTGAATTAAATTGATTAACTTTATTGATTTTTGATTTTTAACTTGATAACTCACTGGAAGTGGTTTATTGTATTATTATTTACTTCTTTGCCCTTCAGTCCATTACTGCACTTTAAGACACTTGCGATGCGAATTCACCAGAGTCTGTTCAGTATTTACGTGCTTCTGATTGGATCAGAATCATTTACATCATTGGCTTCAAGATGAAGAATGCACTCTGCTTACTGCTGCTCTCAACCAATCTACAGCGTGAGTTTTAAACAAAGATCTATTGACAGTTCTGGAATAAACATATTGAGAATTAAATCAGTCTTTTATTTTTAGGTATAAAATGTCAAAGTATGGAGTTGATTGAAAGCTCAGTTCAGAAAAAGCCTGGAGAAACTCTGACTTAGTCCTGTAGGATCTGGGTTCAGCTTTAGCTCCTATTACATGCACTAGATCAGACAACAAGCTGGAAAACCTCTTGTATGGATTGGACGTGTTTATGACAGCACTGACTATAGCTATGCTGAATCCTTCAAAGGAAGAGCTGAAATCACCAGAGATAATTCAAAGAGTATGACATATCTGAAACTATCAGGTCTGACAGCAGAAGACTTAGCCGTGTATTACTGTGCAAAGCAAGCACAGTGACACAAAGGTCTTGTAGAGCTGAGCAAAAACCACCATGAGTGTTTCATCTCATCACTGGAGCTCAACAGGTGGCAGCAGAGAAGGAAAAATCCATAAAACACAACCCCAATGAGAAGATACACTATCCTTACCTATAAATTCCATAATAACATTTTTTATTAACTAGTGATGTAAATTCATAGGTTAATTATCCTAATAGTCAAAGTTAATTATTAGCTAAAGATTTGCGAAGGTATCATGTTATGACGTTACTTGTTGACAAAGATGACTGTTAACTAACAGGTGAAATACTACAAGTCATTAGTTTGTTCTGTCTGTGCATAAACAAATAAAGTCATAACGTTATTATACCTCTGCAAATCATTAGCTAATGATAAATTAAAGCAGACAATTCGCAGTTGAAATGCATGGCTTCGACCTGTTTGACCAAATATTACTGCACCATTATTGTTGTGTGGAACTATAAGAGTTACCAAACTTTTTGATTCAGATACAACAGAACTGCACTTTACTGCAGTTGTTATTGTAAAATGTTCATTATCAGTACAGTTTATCAGTTTATCAAACACTGAATCACAATTGAGAAAGAAAAAAATTAAATATATTCTTGTCCATTATGTCAATTATTTATGTCCAAAGCATGTTTTAGATTTGAGTGCAGTAAATTATATGAACAATAACATGAATATTTTTTGGATTTTTAAATGAGGAGCAGCTGTGTGTTTATGTAAATCATCTGTTGCATATTTATAGACTGATCTGATCACTAGAGGAAGAGAAGATTCACTTCAGTTCAGTCAAACTGTGCTGTGAAACACCATGATCTCTTGTAACGATCAGAATAATGTCAGGACTTACTTTGCTGTTTCAAAGCATTTTTGTTTTATTTAATTTAGCACTGCATAGACCAGGATTCTCTTCTCACCTGCACAACACCAACAGAACAGAACAGAACAGAACATGAGCACACACTCCAGACCCCCCTTGATGAGTGCACAGACTTGCCGTAAACTTTTTCTGCTCAAAGTCCCACATTGCACTACATAATCTTAACACAGGAACAGTACATAATGTTCAGCATGCTACACTATACAAAACAAACAAACAAACAAAAAAAAATCAATTGCTGAAAATGCATTTATTAATTTGCACCCTATTTACATAGAATTCTGGAGAATAACAGTCAACAATATGATGCACATTCAGAATTTTACATAATTAAATTTATTTTGAATTTAATTGATTAACCTGATTGACTTTATGATTTTTAAGTATCACTTACACTGAAAATAGTTTATCTTATTTTTTATGAAATACTTTGCTCTTCAGTCATGACTGCATTTTGGGATGCTCCCAATGCAAATTCAATCAAGTCTGCTCATCTGTTCAGTATTTATGTGCTTCTGATTGGATCAGGATCATTTTCATCACCAGCTTCAAGATGAAGAATGCACTCTGCTTATTGCTGCTCTCATTTAGCCTACAGCGTGAGTTTTCCTATGAAACAAATCTATTATTGGTTCTAGGATAAACATTACAAATTATCAGGATTTCTTTTTTTTTTAGGTATAAAATGTCAAAGTATGGAGTCGATTGAAAGCTCAGTTCAGAAAAAGCCTGGAGAAACTTTGACTCTGTCCTGTAGAGGATCTGGGTTCACCTTTAGCTCTTATAGCATGCACTGGATCACACAGCAAGCTGGAAAACCTCTTGTGTGGATTGGACGTATTTATAGCCATGGCAATAACCATGACTATGCTGAATCCTTCAAAAGAAGAGCTGAAATCACCAGAGATAATTCAAAGAGTATGGTATATCTGAAACTATCAGGTCTGACAGCAGAAGACTCAGCCGTGTATTACTGTGCAAGTGAATCACAGTGACACAAAGATCTTGTAGAGCTGAACAAAAACCACTGTGAGTGTTTCATCTCTCGTCACTGGAGCTCAACAGGTGGCAGCAGAGAATTAAATATCCTTGTTCTGTCTCAGTGAACAGTTGAAGTTAAGTGAAATACAACACCATAAAATATCAAATTTTAAAGAGGACAAAAGCAAATTTGAAAACTTAAACTCTGTTGGTTGATGTGTTGATTTGTAGTTTCACCATGTACATATTTTACAGTGGGATTATACTTTATTTAAGCAGAGTATTCAGCAGCAGTGACTGAAAGTACAGAATATGGTGAAAAAGTGATGATGAAGAACACAACAGTGCCTTCTGGTGCATGAGAGTGAAGTCCCCTTACACAAATAATGCATAATTTTGCTGTTAAATGTTAATTACTACATTTTTTAGACATAAATCAACTCTGGAAAATATTGGAAAAGACCTAAAAATAATATAATATAATAATAATACAGTACTCAGATCTAATAGAGTAATGGACTTTAAGTGTAAAGTTTTGAATCATGATACAAATATTTTTTAGGACATAGAGTTGATTTAGCTGAGGTGTGTGTTTATGTAAATCCTCTTTGCATATTTAAACACTCAGCCTGAGTCTCTGACTGTCCATCCTGATGACTCTCTCACTATCAACTGTAGAGTCTCATATTCAGTCACTAGTGAACGCACAGCCTGGATTCGTCAGCCTGCAGGAAAAGCTCTGGAGTGGATTGGAGTTATCTACGCTGGTGGAGACTTAGCCTACAAGGATTCTCTGAAAAGCAAGTTCAGCATCACCAGAGACACTTCCAGTAACACAATAACACTGCAAGGAAAGAATATGAAAGCTGAAGACACAGCTGTGTATTATTGTGCCAGACGTACACAGTGACAGACGACAGCAGCCTCCCTTTACAAAAACACCATCATTATTGTAGAATGTACAGTTTTTTTGTTTTTTTTACTTTTCTCCCCAAAGATTTTTACAAGTTTTCACAAATGAAATGTAATTTGTTTAGTTAGAAGTCAATAAAATTATCTCGTCCCCATGACAATGACTTTCCTTTTTTTAAGATTGTGTCAGGCTTAAATGTAAATATAATTGGTTTGTACGATTTTTGGTCAGTACTTCTCATTTCTGCATCAGTCAGTGAACGGTATACTTATTTTGTCATTGTAATGTAAGTCAAGAAGACCTATAGCAGATGTAAATCACCTACAGTTGCATTGCCCTAACAGAATATTAGATTAGATTTTATAATTTCTTATTTTATGATATGCATACTTGAATATTGTGTTGCAAACAAAAGCACTCATTAAATGAACTAAAGAAGTAAAGTGTAATATGGCTGCATTTTATTTGCTGCTGCACTTCAGATTCATGCTGTACAAACTGTACCTAGTAATTTATTTAAAAACAATTTAACAACAAAATATTACAAATCTGCAAACACCAACATGTTTATTAACAAATTTGACAAACTGTGTGTTTGTAAGCTTCAGAAAATTAAGACAGGGCTGTCCAGGGAATTGAGCTTTTCTCTCTCACCCAAAAAAATTATTTTATTCCTTACCTAATAATAACTCACTTAAGTGAGGTTCTTTATTTCCCTGGATGGACACAAAAGGAGATATTCTAAAGAATTATGGAAACTAGCAGCCATTGACATCCACAGTAGGAAAACAAAATACACAATCAATCCATCTATTTTTGTCAATCGTCAATCCAGAAATGTAAAAACAGAAAAATGCTTATAATACAAAATTGTATATTAAAGAATAGTATAAATCAACTATGGATAAAATTGTGAATAGATACTTATTTACTGTGGTACATACTGTATGCATAACTGTATGCAAATCTTCCTCTTTCATCGAGTGTTATAATGGAAAGCAGCATCTTGTTCTCAAACGTCTCAAACCATGACTTCCTCATGTCTCTGCTTGTTTCTGCTTCTTGCAGGTGTCTCTTGTAAGTCTTCAGAGTGTCTAGAAACCATTAAATTATACAAAATGTTTTCACATCTCTAACCTTTCTGACATATTTTTTTTCCCTCAGGCGTCCACTGTGTTAAACTGACCCAGACTGATTCTATTGTCTTAAGGCCTGGTCAGGTTTTAATCTCTGGATATTCAGTGACTGACAGCAGCTACTGCACTGACTTCATACGACAGGCTGCAGGAAACGCTCTGGAATGGGTTGGAGCTATATGTGGTGATGGTAACACGTATTACAGCGATAAACTGAAAAGTAGATTCACAGTTAGCAGAGACTCTTCCAGCAGCACAGTGACTCTGAGTGGACAGAATATGCAGACTCAGGACACAGCTGTGTATTACTGCGCCAGAGAGTCACAGTTACACAGAGCAGTTTCTGCCCTGTTCAAAAACCACTCGCCACTCAAACATACAGCCGCACATTAAAAATCATCAGTGCTTCTGCTCCAGATTTAGTTTAAGATTGCGTGTTCACAAATATTCAATTTTTTCAGCATACAGTTTGTGTGTTTGTTTGTTTTTTTAGATACAACATGTTTGTGCGCAATGCATGCAATATAAGCAATATCTTTGATTGAGCATTTATTTTTTAGCTTGTTTACTATTTTGTTTGAGAAAGATTAAAAGAAGAGTCGCATCAACAGTGAGGAATGTGAACCTATGTTCGGAAACTAAAAATGCACAACACAACAGTCTTAGGTCAGTTTTTCCAACCCAAAAATAATTAATTAATTTGCAATTTAAATGCCAATGAAAAACAACAAGAACAACAAAAACCACAAAACCTTCCTCAAATTTATTTAATTCAGTCATAATTTAATACTACTGGAATCCTGGGTTACACACTGAATTTCATTCCTGGTCAATTATATTTGATGCACATGACTTTATTAAACTATAATTTTGTTTTACCATCACCAACATCACCACCACAAAAACATCATCATCATCCACAACAACAACAAAATAAAGATACAAGTAATAATAAATCAGAAATTTGTTCATATTTATTTCTTACAAAGTAATTTTTTAGTAAGAATAATATATATATATTAATTCCTTAAAATTTGTGTCCAAGGCATGACATTATATTTCATGCATACCATATATTGTCACTAACTGATTTCTTTCTCAGTTCATTGTTTCACAAGCATGTGCAATAGTCTTGATAAATGTAACAATCTTTAATCTAAAAAACTTATATTTCTTCAAAACATAGCTGTAAAACAAAACCATACCATTTCTCTGCTTCTCTTAATTGATTTATTGTATGCAGAACTATTATTTATCATTATTTAAGGAAAGGACAATATACATAACTGCAATTAAATTATCGAACAAAATTACTTTACTTTTTCAGTCAGCTTAATGGTTTTTATTTCAAGCAAGTTTTGGGTTTTGTTATATTGTTTTCATTCTTTCTGTGCCATTGCATCTGTCTTTTTCATTAATTTAATTTGATTTGTAGATTTGTTGTATCTTTTTAATGAATCCTTTACATATGTTTAATAAATGCACTTATTTTGTTATCACTTTCACTCTCTTGCCACCAACATTACACCAAATGTCTCACAAACTAAATGTTACCTTTTTTATCCTCAGACCTAAAATCTAAAGTTTTAACATTCTAGAAAGAAAAGTGGTGATCACACTCACCTTTAATGAACAAATCAAAGCAGCAAGTCCCAGAAACAAACAGTTGCAAAAAATGATGTTGAACACAGAGCAGCACATATAGTCTTTTTCACTGTATTTCAGCCCCTTATCTATGATTTCAGGTGAATCCTCTCCATGATCGGACTCTGAGAGGTCAATCATTTCATCTGCTAGTTGAACAGCTGACCTGTCCTGACAGGGAATCTCACATATGGCTTCAATTTCGATTGTTTTCACAAAAATGAATCCCCAGGAAGTTACGTGTATGCTGTTGTTTGCTTCAGTGTGTTATAGCAGGTTTCTCTTCTTTTAAATGTGTGCAGGTAGTCCATCAATAAGTCACTTATGGTATAATGACATATTTTCTCTTTAGATGGTAAACCTCTGTGTCCTTTTATCAGCTGCAGCCACAACGCCACACACAAGTAGGACATCATATGATCACAATTTGAAAATATAAAACCACTTATGTGTTTAAGGTTTGTATTTAAAACAAGTTTGTTCCAACTAACATATTTCACAACATCCTTCAAATAGATGTTATTTGAATATTATATTATTTGTATATGTATTTTGTGTAATTTAGATATACCTGGACCCTATCTAACAGTGTCAAATATTAAATGTTTAGCTACTTACATCTCACATTTTGACTGCTTAATCTGAGGTGAATTTGTGCTAGCCTGCTATAAATGGTAATGCTATTCATGTCTGCTTTTGATTTGATCATTTTGACGATGTATGGTGTTAGACTGCTGGTCAGCTCAGATGAGGAAGTCAGATATCTTGATGTTTTTAAACTGTGAAACAACAGTTCAGTTTTGACACCTACTGGAAAAATTAGTGCAGAAAATGCATGTTCAAGCTGTGCATACATTGTAGATGAGATTAGAAATATCATGTCCTTGTGAACTGAGCTGATTATGAAATTTGCATTATATGCACTATACACATACCCTAGCATTTGCATAAAACTGAAGAATACTATGGGTTTTAGGGCAGCACGGTGGCGCAGTGGGTAGCACAATTGCCTCACAGCAAGAAGGTCGCTGGTTCGAACCTCGGCTGGGTCAGTTGGCATTTCTGTATGGAGTTTGCATGTTCTCCCTGTGTTTGCGTAGGTTTCCTCCGAGTACTCCGGTTTTCCCCACAAGTCCAATAACATGTGGTACAGGGGAATTGGATAGGCTAAATTGTCCGTAGTGTATGTGTGTGAATGGGTGTGTATGGATGTTTCCCAGTGATGGGTTGCAGCTGGAAGGGCATCCGCTGCGTAAAACATATGCTGAATAAGTTGGCGGTTCATTACACTGTGGCGACCCCAGATTAATAAAGGGACTAAGCCAAAAAGAATGAATGAACTATAGGTTTTACGTTTGTATTTAATTGGCTGAGTAAATTATTTGAGTAGTGCGAGTAAATAATTCACTCACGAAGACTGTCACTTATATGTTTCTTTCTACCTACTAGGATAAAAATATAACTTTCAGAACAAATCATTAAACTCACACTAATCATTCACAGACAAGGGAAGTGCTAAAAATAAAGTTCCAGTGGTGTTGGACTGTATCACATTTCTGTAAAGAATCTGACTGGAACTTAATATATAGACATCTCCCACAACCACATGTCTGTATGCAAACCTTCCACCTGTTCATTGTACAAAAGTGTAGTGAGTGTCAATCATCAGAGGAAGTAAAATACATTCAGTTCAGCCCTAAATCATGATCTTCTCACCAGCTATTCTCCTGCTGGTGGCAACAGCATCCTGTGAGCTTCACTAATTGATCCATACTTAATACATTAATTTAAGATTTTAACATTTAGAAAATAGCAATCTTTTTTGTTGTTTTTCAGGTGGTGTTTACTGTGTTGAGCTCACTCAACCTTTATCTATGGTTGTGAAACCTCAAGAATCATTTTCCATCTCCTGCATGATTTCAGTATCAAGCTACTGCATTCACTGGATCCGTCAATCGGCTGGAGGACCTCTGGAATGGCTTGGATATCTCTGTAGTAGTGGTGGCACTAACATTAAAGACTCAGTGAAAAACAAGATCAGTTTCAGCCAGGACACATCCAAAAACACAGTGTTTCTGCAGGGAAGTAATTTTCAGACTGAAGACACAGCTGTGTATTACTGTGCCAGAGAGACACAGTTACTAAACAAGCCACAACTCTGTACAAAAACCTGAATGTGTTAATCAGAAATACATACTACCATCCTTCATCATTTATCCATCCATTTAACTTTATCCATATCCATTATGGTATTCAAAATTCTATAAATATTCACAATTATATACAATTATTACTCTTTTTAGAATGTATTTATTTATTTTGCAAATATCTTGTTTAAATCCTTAATTTATATTTAAATCAAGCAATGGCAGGCTGGAGGAGGAGTTAATGCAAATCTGTTATCTGTGTTTCTCATAAGTTGTTTGTGCTGTTGAAATGTCTTTGTTCACTGACTGTTTATGTGGTCCTTGTGGAGGAGAATCATCAGCGATGACAACAATAATCAACTCACTCCTGCTGTTACTGTTATTAAATGGTTTGTTCATGTCTAAATAATAAGAATACATTCATCTAAATAATTCTAACAAACACATTACAGTCTGTGTGTATGCACATACATCATGTTACATTTCTCTATCCCTTCTACAGGTGTTCACTGTCAGACCTTCACTCAGTCTCAAGCTGAGGTGAAAAAACCAGGTGAATCTTTTCGTCTGGTCTGTACCGCATCTGGATTTACATTCAGCAGCTACTGGGCAGCTGTGGTGAGACAAGCTCACGGTAAAGGATTAGAGTGGGCTGCAACTATTGGCACATCCAGTTCTCCTATCCGCTATTCTCAGTCAGTCCAGGGAAGGTTCACAGTGTCCAGAGATGATTCCAGCAGTCAATTGTACCTGCAGATGAACAACCTCAAGACTGAAGACACTGCTCTCTATTACTGTGCAGTAGAGACACTGTGAATGAGTTCAAGCTCAAAGCAGTACAAAAACCACTCTCCTGTTGACTTCACTTATGCTGCAGGTGCTGTTATATTTCCAAGAAGTGGCGCTCTTGTTAAGCAGTTTTAGCAGACTGCTTCAAACATCACTCAATGATTATTTGTTAGATGAAGAAACAGACTGTCCAATATTGAAATTCTGCAGAAACACAAATCATTCAAGTCTGATATTATATAGATGTTTTATGTAAGTAAATTTACAGCAAATTAACACCTTTGATCAATAGGTATCACAGGATACATTCTTTCAGGAAAAATATAAGATAACGAGTAAAGGGAAAAAAAACATGAGTACATATATACTGAGAAAAATATATATATATATTATTGTGAGTTGGGATTTGTAAACTTTTCATGTGCTCACTATGAAACTAATCAGAGATACTTTTCTTTAAGTAAATTTTCCATTCTTTTATTAATACAATAGATATCAAAAACAAACAAGAAAAAAAATATATTTTTAGGGATCATTTAAATTACAACTGTATTTTAATTCATTTTAATCAGTTAAATAGGCACTGATGCAAATTTTCTTATGTAAACTTATGTAAATAAGATCATACAGACACAATAAAGAGCTTTTCCAGACCTGAAGTGAAGAGTGTCACAAGTTCCACCTGAGAGACAGCAGACAGACAGAATCATGTACTTTATACTATTGGTGATAATTTTATCTACTGTGTCCAGAGAGTATCATCAGCCTCATCATGACATCACTACTGTTTTATTAATGCATCTACTTAAGGTGCTGCTCATTTAAAATGCAATCAAGTTTGGTGACAATAATGTGCACAGTATATTTCAGATCATTTCAGTTTTTAAATGGATGTTCGCAGGTGTAAATTCCATTGAGCTGAATCAGCCTGTTTTTAAGTTGGTAAAACCTGGGGAATCATTTTCTCTTGGCTGTAAGATCACTGGATATTCAGCATCAGGTGGCTGTACCAACTGGATACGACACTCAGCAGGAAAAGCCTTGGAATGGATTGGCTGGTTCTGTAGATCTGGAGATACAGGCACCAGCAGCACAATGAAGAATAAGATCAGCTTCACAGCCGAAACATCCAGCAACACAGTTCCCCAGCGGGAGGGGAACTTCAATGCTATGTGGAAACTTCCACTATGGGGATTTCGTCAGAAGCCAATCATCTGAAAGAGTAATAAAACGGGTCAATAAAATGCCAATGAATTGGTGGCGTCAACGTACACAGCTGGCAGCAATCACAATCATTCGTGTATAAAGATGCCAGCCGTGCATAGCAAAACACATTTTCTAGCTGAAGAGCCGAACTAAGATGTCAGCTAAGGTGCAACAGCTTGTGGCGAAGGAACATAGCATTTCCGTTACCCCCGTCGGGGAAC
>CAIGQV010008753.1:0-14147 GCA_903798115.1 Danio jaintianensis
TCTGAGAGAGCAGAATGAGTTCGTCTATTTTGTTGGGTAGAGAGCGGAGATTCGCCAGATGGATGCTAGGCAACGCAGTTCGAAACCCGCGCTGTCTGAGTTTCACAAGCGCGCCTGCTCGCTTCCCTCGTCTGCGCGCCCGACAGCGTTTGAGCAGCACCGCGGCTCCGCCGACAACAATGTCCAACAAAACATCACATAAATCCAAGTCTGGAAAAAACATTTGGTGGTGTATGTGTCCGAATGTCCAACAATTAGTCTCTGGTGAAACTAATTGTAGGAATGTGACTCAAGACGGGACAAACTAACAAAAACATAAAAACAACAGCAGAGCTCAACACGGAGGCGGCCATCTTCGTCGGCGCCAGCAGCACATATATATATAGGGCGTCACGGTGGCGCAGTGGGTAGCACGTTCGCCTCACAGCAAGACGGTCGCTGGTTCGAGCCTCGGCTGGGTCAGTTGGCGTTTCTGTGTGGAGTTTGCATGTTCTCCCCGTGTTCGCGTGGGTTTCCTCCGGGTGCTCCGGTTTCCCCCACAAGTCCAAAAACATGTGGTATAGGTAAATTGGGTAGGCTAAATTGTCCGTAGTGTATGTGTGTGAATGAGTGTGTGTGGATGTTTCCCAGTGATGGGTTGCAGCTGAAAGGGCATCTGCTGCGTAAAACATATGCTGGATAAGTTGGCGGTTCATTCCGCTGTGGCGACCCCGGATTAATAAAGGGACTAAGCCGAAAAGAAAATGAATGAATATATATATATATATATATATATACATTTCAGATTTAAATATAGGGGAGATATAGATAGGAGAGATAAAAAATAGATGAATGATTAGAGAAAAATATACATATATGGTGCTTAGCATGAATGAGTTCAGCCCCTTTTAAAAATTAATATTTGTATCCATTTCTCAGTCAAAAATTTGTTTAAATGCACCAAAAATTGTCTATATTCACTATAAAAAACCGAAAAAGTTATATATATATATTATCGGCCACTTTATAAGGTACACCTGTCAAATGCTTGTTAACGCAAATTTCTAATCAGCCAATCCCATGGCAGCAACACAATGAATTTATGCATGTGGACATGGTCAAGGCAATCTGCTGGAGTTTAAACCGAGTATCAGAAAGGAGCATCAGAAAGCATGTTTTACGTGACTATGACTATGGTCTGAGTATTTCAGAAACTGCTGATCTACTGGGATTTTCACGCACAATCGTCACTAGGGTTTACAGAGAATGGTCCAAAAAAGAGAAAATATCCAGTGAGTGGCAGTTCTGTGGGTGCAAAGGGGTGCCAGAGTTCAGAAGAGAATGGCCAGACTGGTTTAGAAACTGATAGCAAACACACTCGTTAAAATCGAGGTATGCAGAAGAGCATCCCTGAATGAACAACACGTCGAACCTTGAGGCGGATGGGCTACAGCAGCAGTAGACCACACCAGGTGCCACTCCTGTCAGCTAAGAACAGGAAACTGAGGCTACAATTCACACAGGCTCACCAAAATTGGACGATTGGAAAAACGTTGAAAAGATTGTAAAAACGTTGCCTGGTTATGATGAGTCTCGATTTTTGCTGCGACATTCGGATGGTAGGGTCAGAATTTGGTGTCAACAACATGAAAGCATGGATCCATCCATCTATCCAATAAATGATTCAGGCTGGTGGTGGTGGTGTAATGGTGTGGGGGATATTTTCTTGGCACACAGCCTACCTGAGTATTGTTGCTGACCATGTCCATCCCTTTATGTCCACAGTGTACCCATCTTCTGATGTTGTTCTAAAATGCCTTAACCATTTCAGTATTAGTGTTATTATATTATCAATTACCTCCAGAATTGTCAAGAGCGTCTGTGAACCACGTCTCATGCCTTCAAATGCCACCACACATTCATTGCTTGTCAGCATTGTCTTCTGAGGCGCAAGTAATTTATTAAATAAAGAAAAGATTCACGCAGCAAATTGCGTTTTTACTTTTGATATTTGCTGCCAGTTAATAAAAAAATGACGATTTTGGTCTCTTTGACTCATTGAATGGAAATGTTGCTTTATTCGCACATCTTTTATGCGATATTCCAGTTGTGCGCATAAATTTAATTTGCATCTTTGTATAAAAACAAAGCTAGTATCAAAGGGCTTATTGATCATTTATAAAAAAATTGCATCAAGCTGTCTCTGGTGAGTGTTTTTTTCTAGAAGCAAACTGCATTGAATATGAAAGAGAACTTGTGTCTAAATGAGCCATAAGTTGCTCTGCTGCAATTTTTTCCAATACTTTCGGAGACAACCTGAAGAATGCTTATGGGCTGATAACTGCTTATTTGCTGTTTATTCTCAGATTTACATGTATGTGTTATTTTTGCAGGTTTTAGAGCACAGGTGTCAAATCCAGTTCCTGGAGGGCCACAGCTCTGCACAGTTTAGTTCCAACCCAAATTAAACACACCTGATCAAACTAAGTCCTTCAGTTCTGTTTGAAACCTGTTGAAGCAGGGTTGGAATTAAACTGTGCAGAGCTGTGGCCCTCCAAGAACTGGATTTGACACCTGTGTTTAAGAGCAACGTATAAAATGACATAATTTTTCCTATTTATTTATCATTTTTGTTAAAGGTAGCTAAATATCTTTTTAATGTTTTATAGGCTGCTTTGTACATTTCTGATGATTTTTTTTAACTGGAGCGCTAGTGAAGTACAAAGCCTCCTGTAATCTATAAAAAATCATTTGTACGCCTAATAAGATATGTTTCTTATGTAAACAGGCTCAAAGTGTCCTTGGCCCTGATCTCTTCTTCTACACTGTAAAAAATGCACTGTAAATTAACAGTAAAATACTGGCAACTGCAGTTGCCAGCAATGTACTGTTATTATCAATCTGATATGCCCTAAACAAATGCTTTTCTTTTCTTTGGAGGCCCATATCTAGAGAATCAGCCATTATAAAGCCCCCTCAAGTTACACCCGGTCAGAGCACAGCACCTGTAAGAGAGCTCATGTCAGAAGTTTGTGTCCAGCCATCCCGAGCATCTGCTGTTGGCCACCCTCAAACACTAAGGCGTAACATCAGTCTTCCTGACAACTGCAGTAAGTGATGTTTTAAAGACAAGATTTCCAGATTGTAATTAACTTTGACAGCCTATATAAGTGTCACCATTTTCAGGAGACATTTTCATTACATACTCTGTGGACATTGCAACAGAGCTGATGCCCTTCGTGAGCTTTTTGATAAATCAAGGATTCAGACCAGCTGTAAGACTTCCTACCTTTTGCTGATTTTAAATGTTAATTTATTAAAAATTGACCATTTGTCACATGCATACTAGATACATTAAACAACAAATATTCCTGTTTTTTAGATTGATATATTTGAAGACCGAGTTAGACAAATGGACATCAACAAATGGATGGACAGTTTCTTAAAAAATGTACGTATGTATGTATTTATGTATTTATTAATTTAATTAATTAATTCATTCATTCATTCATTCATTTTCGTTCGGCTTAGTCCCTTTATTTATCAGGGGTCGCCACAGTGGAATAAACCATATTGATAAAATAATTAATTGACTGAATGATTCATTGATTGATTGAATGTGGCAGAGTTTTTTTTATTAAGGTGTGTAATTCAAAAAGAAAGAACTTCTTTCCTATGAATATATATATATATATTATTTTTTGTATTAATGTGTAATTACTATTGAGTAGTTTTAGGCAAGTTTGGCCTTATCGGATCAATTTCTGTTTTACAGACATCTGTGTTAATCATTGTAGTGATCAGCCCAAAGTATAAAACAGATGTTGAGGGAGAGGGATCTGATCAGCATGGACTACACACCAAGTACATACACACCCAGGTGAGAACTGGTTGACAGCTGTTTATTCTGATCATTTTATAGATCAGTGTTTTTCTGTTTGTTTGTTTATTTTATATTGCTATTTTTTAGCTTCTATTTCCTGTCTTATACTACCATACCTTTAGAACTTCATTCTTTACTCCTGAACTTTAGCCATATTTTCTCATTTCTATGCATTTGTTTAATTAATAAGTTAAATGTATTTGATATTGTGCTTTGGCTTATTTACTTATTTTTTTATTTTACTGAAAAGCAGCTGTGGTTGCCAGTAATCTACTGTTTTACAGCTTATATATGTGAATTCAATTTACAAAAAAGGTTTCATTTTAAAATAATAAATAATATATGTTTTAATTTTTAAATAAATTCCACAGCAAAATCTTCACTTGGGTCCTCACAACAGAGGGTTGAACACTGAAACAGTGATAAAGTTAATGAGATAATTGTCTAATTAAAAGAGGATGTATCATTATTGATGAACAGCTGTTAGCAAGCAGAATCACTGATGGGAAAACCTGCAGCTAAAAACAAAGATGTAATCAACTGAAAATGTCTACAAAAGCTCTTAATTATTATTATTATTATTATTATTATTATTATTATTATTATTATTATTCTTTTTTTTTAATCATTTTTGCGATTATGCAAATTTAACTAGGTTACCTCAACTAAAGCATCAGATGCTATACATCTTATTTGTTATTCAAATTATTTTTATGCAGGCTGTAAAACATCATTACAAGTGCACAATGCAGGCTCCATGACTACTTTTATTGTAGCTTAAATGAAATGATTTTTGTCAGATACGTGCAAGGCATCATTCAAACCTGTAAGGGTTTAAATTAATTTGTGTATAAAAAAAAATACTGTCATCTTAGGCAGAGAGATGCAGACGTAACTGGGGTTTCAGGCCTTGCCAGTAGGTCGTTAACAGGGAGCATTCATTCCAGCCACTAGAGCTACTAGCTTGCGCAAACGAAGAGCAGAATCTTGAACATAATTTATTCTTTGTTGTAAATGTTACAATTTATCACCCACAGATGTGTCTCCTGCTGTTCGTCCAAATACCTCCCAGAGGTGTTTTGTGAAAGCATTCAGAGAGTGGGTGATGGTTCCATTCTGGGTCTAAAGAGATTTCGCCTATTGTAGCATAATTCTGCTCTTCGTTTCCGCAAGCTAGCAGCCTCTAGTGGCTGGAATGAACGCTACTTGGTAATGACCTACCGGCAAGGCCTGGAACCCCAGTTATGTCTGAATCTCTCTACCTATGATGACATGATCGGGCTCAAACAATTTATTAAACTCTCCATCCGGGTAGCAAACTGAATTCACAGTTGTATGGAAGTGACACAACATGAGCCCATGCAGTTGGATAACACCAGACTGTTTTCGGCTGAATGTGACTGTCCTCTCCAGCCTCTGGCGCCTAGACTGCGGCTCTGCACAAGAAGTTTGGCTAGAGGAGAAATGGTCATGCCCAGCTAAGCCTGGTTTCTCTCAAGGTTTTTTCCTTCACTTTCGTCAATTGGTGAAGTTTGTTCCTCGCCACTGTCACCAATGGATTGCTTGGTTTGGGACTTGTGGAGCTGCACATCGATGGATTTGCTCTTCAGTATTTGGACTTTCAGCAGTGACATTTAAACTACACTGAACAGAACTAAAGTGAACTTAAACTCTGAAAACTAGGCTGACGCAGTTTCAATTTACTAGAACTTCTATGTTAAGCTGCTTTGATTATATGAGTGCCGTAAAGGTGTCTAAGTTTAACATTGTCTGGATGAACTGATCCGAGATCACTGCATGTGTTGTGAAGTAGATGATCAGCATTGAAATCATGATCAGCAATGCAGTGATTGGCTGAGAGCACAGAAGCGTAATTACTTTAATTAATATTCAATTATCCATGTGAGCAAAATTATGTAAGATTCGTTGGAAACAGTTAAATATGATGCACAATTTTGTTGTGGGCTGCAGGCTCTACACATTTGTGTCAAGAGTATTTAGCAATTTATTTAGTTTTACTTTTAGAGGTGTCTTTTTAGTACAGTATTCAAGTTTCTTAATCCTGTGGCGTAAGGCATAACTGGCTGTTTTTTGCATCAAAAAAGCATTTTGATATTGGAAAGGTGTCTGCAACTTTCATGAAGAATAAAATAATCAGCATATTAGCTGTCAAAAACGTGTGCATGACTGCCATAAACTATTATTCCTTTAAAAAAATTAGAATATTGGCTATGTCTATTATTGTTACAATAAACATGACTCAGACATATGTTAGTATCAAACAGACAGGTTTATTGCAGATATGGTACAGATGGAAAAAAGCAGTTATGGTCAATGAAAGTCTTTGGATTACCAGGGTAACAGAGTAGGGTGATAATGACGGGATTTCCAGGAGCTGGTTTATCGATGGAGAGAACACAGGGAGGAGAAGAAGGAGATCGGGTTTCGCTGGAGCATCAGTCGTGTAAGAGTCTGAGATCAGGATATGATTCAGGATATGATTCGTTTGTAGTGGAGACCAGACAAAGTGTGAGTGGAAATAGGGTGCTCTTATACAGGGAATTTTGATTGGGGAATGGCGATCAGGTGTGTATGAATTCAGATGTCAGGTGATTGGGATGATTGATTAGGGGGAGAGCCTGTACTTCAACTCTGAAAACTGGACTGAAGCAGTTTTGAAACTCAGCTTTTTGCAGGGTAGTCTCAGGCGAATGTCCTTGGTGGAGAGACATATGTTCTGTCCTGGATGTTGGAGTTGGGTCTCTCTGGACATTCGCCTGGATGGTGTGATGCATTACTGCATGCTGGAGGTGTTGGTGAGCTGAGTCTCAGAACCAATGATGGACAGATGGAACTTCCAAAGATTCCCCAGACCTCAGCTGATAGCCGTGTACTCACTGGAATGCTGGAGTTGTGTGGAAGGATGACGAAGTGGGTTTAGTGTGTACTCAGCCCACTCAAGGAATCGGTTCCAGGAGTTCTGGTGACCGTGGCAGAAGGTACGGAGATCGGCCTATCTCCTGGATTTTTGTCTGTTTTTTTCTCCATTGCTCTGGGCATGGTAACCAGAAGATAGGCTGACTGTCACACCTAGGAGTGAGAAGAAAGCTCTACAGACTCTAGCAATGAACTGGGGACCTCGATCAGAGACTATGTCTTCAGGGATGCCATAGTTTCGAAACGCATAGTTGAACAAGATTTCTCCTGTTTCCATGGCTTTGGGTAAACCTTGCAATGGTACGAGCATCGGTCAATCGGTCTACTGTCACAAAGATATGGGTGTTTCCTTAAGATGGTGGTAAATATGTGACAAAATAACTCCTAGGTGTGACCAGGGATGCTGAGGAATGGGGATAGGAAGGAACTTGCCAGATGGCAGATGATGAGGGGCTTAAGACATTGCACATTCCCAGCATCCCCTTACGTACCTTCTGATGTTGATGGCCATTCCAGGCCACCAGAAGCGATCTTTTAGCAGTTAGTGGGTTTGATTGGTCTCAGGATGACCAGTGCCCAGGGAAGTGTGTGTGGCATGAATCAGAGGTTTTTCAGAGGCCCACTGGATAGGACTGATAATTATCTTAGCTGAAAGAATGGGGTCGGGATCTTCGGGGGATTCGTCAGGAGCATGCATTCTAAACAGAGCATCAACTTTTGTATTTTTGGAGCCTGGACGATAGGAAATAGTGAAGTTGAATCTTGTGAAGAATAAAGTTTACCTGGCCTGCCTGGGGCTCTAATAATAAGACATATTAGAAACTCTAGGTTGATCCATGGATGTTTTGCACATTCCAACCAGTGTCTCCATTTCTCCAGTGCAGCTTTGATGGCCAGTAACTCACGATTCTCGATGTCGTAGTTCTGCTTAGCCTAGGAGAGTTTCCGGGAGAAGAAAGTGCATGGATGGAGTCGTGGCGGGGTCCCCTGCTGCTGTGAAAGTGCAGCTCCCACTCCAGAATTGGGCTTTTGGGGATCTGGATGTACCAGGAGGGGAGCTGTAGTGAAGGCAGTTTGTAGGGTCTTCATGACCTTAGAGGCTTCTGGGATCCAGGAGAGAGACTTCGGCTTATTTTTCAGTAGATCCGTGAACGGAGAGGTGATGGAACTGTAATGGAGAATTAATTTTCTATAGAAGTTGTCAAAACCTAGAAATTATTGTTTCGAGTCTCGAGTTCTTTGACTGCTGTGAGAGTTAGCCAGTTTTTCCCAGCATCCACTTTCCCCTCGTCCATCTTAATGCCTTGAAGAGTGATGTGATAACTAGTAGGATGACTGATGAAACATGCACTTCTCTGACTTGAGATACAGGTGGTGCTCACAGAGGCGTTGTAGCACCACAGAAACGTGGAGGCGATGTTCGGCCTAGTTCTGGAAGTAGATCAAGATGTCATCAATGTAGATGAAGAAAGATCATGAGAGACACTTACGGAACACCTTGTTTGTGAATCCCTGGAATATGGAGGCAGTGTTTACCAGTCCATAGGGCGTCACCAGTTACTTGTAGTGGCCAGTAGGGGTCACAAATGCTCTCTTCCACTTGTCCCCCTCATGTACCAGACAAGGTTATATGTGATTCTGAGGTCCAACATGGTGAAGATCTGGGCTCATTAAAGTTGTTCAAGAGCAGATGGAATGAGGGGAAGAGGGTGACAGTTATCTTGTTGAGTGATCTGTAGTCAATGCAGGGCCTCAAGCCTCCATCCTTTTTTCTGTCCATGCTTTTTTTCAGAACAGAGAGCAAAATGAATGAGTGTGCAATGAAAACTGTGATAACTGTATAATACGACAATAGTTTATTTTTTGTAATGCAAAACATTTTATTATCATTGGCATCATTTTTTTAAATTAAAGGTAGATTGTTTTTTAAATTAAATTATTTTTAATTGTGAATGATATGCTTGCTTCAAAGTACATAATATAAGTGTTTATAGGAATAGACAGAACTTGTAAGGGAGCTAGTTAGTTTGGATAAGAAAGAGGAAGTCAAGGTCAACTGGATGATGCAGTGCATAATCTGCACTTTTTTCCCCCATAGACTTCCATTCATGCACACGCAAATGCAGCAGACCGAATATTGACAGAATTTTGCACGCACAAACTCTAGTGTGACTGCGGCATAAGAAGTAAAATTATACAGCAACAGCATTACACCAAACCAACAGAGGATTAAACAACTCCATTAAATAACAGGCTTACCAGCTTCACTGATTAGAGTTTGATTTAATTTCTGTCATATCTGCAAAGAATATTTGATTATTAACAGAGGTTTATATTTTTTATTGAAAATGTTTCATTTGACCTCACCACGAGGCTGCTTTAGTTGGACTCTTGATTCGTTACTTTTTAACCTTAATGTTTCTCTGGCTGTTATAACTGTGTTTCTGAAACTCATCAGTTATGACAAAAAAGGCAATGAGAAAATGTATGTAGTTAATTATTACAGATATAATTTCTGGTATTTTATAAGGTAAGTCATAAAAAAATGTGTAAAATTATATAATGTGGGTTGTTTGGGACAATACTATAGCTTCCCACTGAAAGTCAACAAACAATTATGAAGGAATCAATAATAATTAGATTTTCATGCACAAAACCTTGAGGGCTCCAGCAACACGTTTAACATTTAAGACACACAGACATCAACAAACAGGGTATGAACCTCAACCATGGTTGCTAAAAAAAATCATTCATATATATATATAAAACACCCTCCAACAGCAACTTCTTCCAACAACAGTTTGGTGAAGAACAATGCATTTTCCAGCACGATGGAGCACCGTGCCATAAGGCAAAAGTGATATCTAAGTGGCTTGGGGACCAAAACGTTGAAATTTTGGGTCCATGGCCTGGAAACTCCCCAGATCTTAATCCCATTGAGAACTTGTGGTCAATCCTCAAGAGGCTGGTGGACAAACAAGAACACACTAATTCTGACAAACTCCAAGAAGTGATTATGAAAGAATGGGTTGCTATAAGTTAGTATTTGGCCCAGAAGTTGATTGAGAGCATGCCCAGTCGAATTGCAGAGGTCCTGAAAAAAAGGGCCAACACTGCAAATACTGACTCTTTGCATAAATGTCATGTAATTGTCGATAAAAGCCTTTGAAACGTATGAAGTGCTTGTAATTATATTTCAATATATCACAGAAACAACTGAAACACAGATCTAAAAGCAGTTTAGCAGCAAACTTTGTGAAAAGTAATATTTGTGTCATTCTCAAAACTTTTGGCCACGACTGTACAAATAGCGTGATTAACACAATTAATTATAGAAACCAAAATAAAAACTAGTGTTAAAATAAGAAGTTGAACAGCCCAACTAAAGCAGATGCTGACCTCCATCATGGTGACTTCAAATGAACAACCACAATTTCATTGAGAGCTTTTGTTCATGTGACAGAAATAAAGTAAAAAAGGTCAGTAATAAGTGAAGCTCCTGATGTTTGTGGAGTATTTAATGATACTCTGTTGAGATGTTGAGAGATTACATTTTTATTGTGCAATTTTTCTTTTTTTAATTATTGAATTTATGAATGTAAAATAATAAAAACAGTAGATTACTGGCAACCACAGCTGCCAGTATTTCAAGAAAAAAACAGCAAAATACTGTAAAAGCTTTGTATGTCACCATTGTGCAGGATAGTATGTGCTGATGTCCAAGATGAAATAAGAATATCAGATTTTATGCTGCATCTTTTATTTAAAGGTAACTGTGTAGTTATTAATGCAGTGAAAAGCTGTTTGTTAATTACAATCACACATAACACAATAATGCATTTAATGAAAAGGAATAAATAGGAAGGAGCAAGAATTCAGCACACTGTAATTTAAACTGTTTAGGTTTTTGTACCTAAAATATTTGAGGCAACGAGTTACGTCAAAGAATTTAGTTTTGAGGCATACAATTTTGAGTATTGTGTATTAAATGTTTTGAGTTACTTGTACTAAAAACAAAAAGACAAAGATACTAATAAATATTGAGTTCATTCAACTTAAAAAAGTGGTTCTTTGTGTACTTATGTTTTTTGAGCAATGTTAACTTAATGCCATGAGAATGGGAATGGGTAAATTTTAAGTCACTGTAACTGAAAATATTTAAGTTGATTTCATAATAATTTAACTATAATGAAAAGGTCTATGTAGCATGTAATCAAAATATGTAACTTTTGAAATATTTAATTTTTAAGTCCATGAACTTAAAACATTGGAGGAAACGAGTTACATACATTTTTTTTTTTGAGTTCTGTTTACTAATTTGGGTTTACAGTGTGTATTTGTATGTTTTGTATATGTATATGTAGATTTTATGTCTTATTTGTACTGTTTTACAAGCTGCTCTTATTGACTTTGCACAAAGAATTCCTCTGTACTTGCAGGGTGGGTACATATGGCAAATAAACTTCTTAACTTGACTTGTCTTGAGCAGGAGTTTGACTCTGAGTACTATGATAAACACTTTCACGGTGACAGGGTTCTCGTTAATTATTTCATAGGAAAAATTTATGTGAAACTAGTTTTGCATATAACATTTTAATTTAATGATTACATTTCAATATTATTGACTTTACAAAGCGAGGAACCCTAAATTACTTAAATTCTGGTTGCACTGGAACCACATTGATGTTCTGACAATGTCAAAAAAAACAATTATTTAAGGGACTTCCGGTATGCCTCGTGCAGAGTAGACGTGGTTGGAAGTCGCTCTGTGAACATTTATTTATTCTTTCTCAGTAGTTCTGATTTTGTTATATCTATCTATCTAACTGTCAACTTGAGCGTACAACGTTAAGGAAGAATGCCGAAATCGGTGAAGTCAGGACGAAACATCGTAGATATGCTGACTGACAAGAGGAGCGAACAGGCAGGTAGTGCTAAAGCTAGCGCTCCAGCTCAAACAGAGGATGAGATAACACCAGCTTCCTTAAAGGAATTAATTTCATCCACTATTCGCTCTGAAATCTCTTCACTACGATCTGAGCTCTTGTCTGAACTTTGTTCTGCAGTGTCCAGGCTACAAACGAACCTGTCTACACAAGCCCAAAAGATCGGCGACATTGAAACTGCACTTACCGATTCTGATGGCCGTCTGATAGCAGTGGAGAAACTGCAATACACTACAAACAGAGAGCGCTGATCTCAAACTTAAGCTGGATGACCTGGAGAATCGTTCGCGAAGGCAAAACGTACGAGTCATCGGGATACCAGAGAGCTTGGAGGGCTAAAGTCCGGTGACTTTCATGTCATCAATGTTCACTGAACTCTTTGGAGAAGATGCTTTTGAGAGACCCACCGAAATCGATCGTGCTCATCGTGTCAGGCAAAAATGTCAATGAAACTCATTCTCTAGGCATATGGTAGTTCGACTACACCAATATCAAACAAAATAACATATTTTGAAATTGAGCCGTGAGCAGGGACATTTGGAGTTTAATGGCGTGGTTGTTCGTATTTTTCCGGACATGTCCACAGAGGTGATGAGACGTCGGGCCGAGTTCAAGGATGTAAAAACTGCACTCTGTAACACCGGCATTACCTATGGAATGCTACACCCGGCCAGACTCCGTGTCGATTTTTAGGGACAGCGACACATGTTCCTAACTCCACAGACCACGGCGGATTTTGTCAGCTCAGTTATTAAGCCTGCAACAAGCCAAGCTTAATAGATATGAATTAAACATGAAAAGGGGTTGCAATCTTTTTGTTTTGAAGAATCGAATAAGAGTTATATGAAAAAATTAAGCAACCCGTACTTGATGTTGACCTTTTTCTAATTTTTTGAACTACGCCATGCATAAGTTCAAACTTAAATCTGATGTTATGTATTATATACTACTGAGATACGTGTTCCATATTGTTCCTTGTTCACGTAGTACTGCCGAAAGGGCAGCTAAAGTTGTTAGAACTAGTCAACTTGGTTTTTTTTTTGTACCTGACTGCATTGTTCTTGTCGGTCAGACTTATTAGTGTTATTCATGTTAAGTCCTGTGCCAGTTCTGGACGCATATGGACAATAGACGTTCATTTTCTAATTCTGTTTTGTGCACCATATACCATTTTTTACCTAATCACTCTTCTTTGTCTTACCCTCTGCCTGAAACTGTTTATTCTCATGTTTAACATTAGTATGCCCATGCTCTATAGTAATGCATAGACATTTGCCTCAGGAGAGACAGGGCAGGGTTAAATGAGTTAGTTGGAATGTTAAAGGGATGAATAATAAAGTAAAAAGTGTAAAGGTTTTTTCCAAACTGATGACGCTAAAGGCTAATATATGTTTTCAGAATCAGAATCAAAAAGAGCTTTATTGCCAGGTATGTTCACACATACGAGGAATTTGTTTTGGTGACAGAGCTTCTACAGTGCAACAGAATTACAGAGACAGGACAAAAAACAGATAATAAATATATTTTAAAAATAAAAGTAATAGTGAATGCAAATATACAAATTGACAAGTGTATGTACAGGAATATTACTATATACAGCGTTATATGGCAGCTGTTATGTGCAAATTAGCATGTAAAATATGTTGTTAAATAAGTGTTTATGTGTATAAAAAGTGTATAGCAAGCAGTGATGTTTGTTTCATGATTACTATCATCAAGTGTTCATGAGATGGATTGCCTGAGGGAAGAAACTGTTTCTGTGTCGGGCTGTTCTGGTGCACAGTGCTCTGTAGCGTCGACCAGAAGGTAAAAGTTCAAAGAGGCAGTGTGCTGGGTGTGAGGGGTCCAGAGTGATTTTGGCAGCCCTTCTGCTTGCTCTGGATAAGTACAGTTCTTGGAGAGTAGGGAGGATTGTACCAGTGATTCGCTCAGCAGTCCGAACTATTCGACGTAGTCTTCGGAGGTCGGATTTGGTAGCTGAGCTAAACCAGACAGTTATTGAAGTGCAGAGGACTGATTCAATGATGGAAGTGTAGAACTGTTTCAGCAGCTCCTTTGGAAGGTTGAACTTCCTTAGCTGACGAAGGAAGTACAACCTCTGTTGAGCTTTTTTGACAATGGAGTCAATGTGAGTGTCCCACTTCAGATCCTGAGAGATGGTGGTGCCCAGGAACCTGAATGACTCCACTGCTGCCACAATGCTGTCCATGATGCTCAGTGGGGGGAGAGCAGGGGGGTTTCTCCTGAAGTCCAATATCATCTCCACTGTTTTGAGCGTGTTCAGCTCCAGGTTGTTGTGACTGCACCAGACAGCCAGCTCCTTAACCTCCTGTCTGTAAGCAGACTCGTCACCGTCCTGAATGAGGCCGATAAGTGTGGTGTCGTCTGCAAACTTCAAGATT
>CAIGQV010008863.1:0-28265 GCA_903798115.1 Danio jaintianensis
ACACACACACACACACACACACACACACACACACACACACACATTCCTGTATGACAGTGGTAGTGAGGACCGGGTAAATTAACCTATGAACTGAGGACCACCATTTCTGGCACAGCTACAAGTAAATGTTTACTATATTTGAACAGTAGATGTCTCCAGGATTAATGTTATCACCTCAGATTCTTTTAAAAAACAAAGGAAAAGAAAAAGTTTTTAACCAGCGGTGTGAGGACATTTTCATGCGGCGCTTTTGAGTTAATTCCTGATGGGGGCGCCATTGAGTTCATTCCATTCCATGAATTGTATTAAGTATAATATTAATACATTAATATATTTTATTATGTTTTATATTAATATTTTGTTTTATTACACTAAATATTTAGTTTGTTTTAATGTGGACAGATCTGAGTCATTATTGAACTGAAACAACAGCAGCAGAATAGTGACTCAAAGAATCTTTACAAACGCAATCAATTTTATTGCATCACTAAGCATTTTTCTGGTTATCACCAAGGAGCTGCCTGAGAAATGCCAAAGGACAGCAATGTGATTTTTAAATTGATGCTCATAAACATGCTACTTTGACATTTCCTTTCAAGTGTTCTTGATAGACATTAACAACTGTTACTGTGGAAGGAACAGAGAGAAGAAAAAAAGAGAGAACAGAAAGGGACAGGGTTGGAAAGGATTAGTTTACTTCCAGAACAAGTTATTGACAGATGTGCTCTGGATATCCAAGGAGTGCATGTCTTGCTTTCCTCAGTTTAACTTAATTGAATAATATTTCTTTAAAACTGAAGAAAGAAAGATCTTTGATGGCAAGGGGTGAGCGCATTTTCTATACACCATTTTACTGGATGTAAACTTATCCTTTTAAAACTGAAGCATTCTCCAAGCAGATCTCTGTTTGAGGGTAACGATAGTGTTGTAGACAAAGTGTGTAATGTTCTTCCATGTTCGCTCTCTGAGGGTGTTTTCTTCAGCTTATGCAGGTGGCTTTACCTGGAGCTCTCTGATATGAAGTTACTGAGATGTTTACTGACCGCCCTTCTCTCTTCATCACTCCACACTCGTTTGGTTATCGTGGTGGTCTCTACAACTGACAAGGAAGACAAAATTAATTGTATAACCATAAAAAACAGACCAAAATCTACCTTTTTTTAAAACTGCTTTTGCTCGACTTGTAAATGCAATTTTATCCTTAAACTTTTCTCCCAAAGATGTTAACTATGTGTCAGAGCTAATCAATTAATAAATTAAAGGGTTAATGATATTGGAAATCAAATTAGCTTTGACCTTTTGGCATATAAATCATGATCCAAGAGTTCAATATTGTACAGCACACTGAATCATGATACTAGGTCACCACTCTAGGCCAAATATCAAATTCCTGGACTGTTCCCTGACTTAGACATATAACGGTATTACATTAAATGTGTAAAAGAGCAGAGCACACTAACGCAAACAATCCCCATGTGGAGAAGAAGCATGGCAAAAGGAGGATGACTGACAATTTATCCAAAGATTTGGAACATTTTTAATTGTCCTGAACCAAGATGAGGGACTTCTGGTGGAAGATTCACTCTGTGTGAGACACGAGGACACAAAGTGGCAGAAAAACACAGGAACACGTCTAACATGTTCAATTTCATGACCCCCATTCAGGGAGATAAAGGTAAGTTTACTGCTCATTTCCATCTTTAACATTAATTAAAAACAACCAGTTGAAGGACAGGATGTTAAAAATTGTTTAAAGCTTGCTTGTTTCAGCGTAGTTTAACGTGTGTCACATATAATAAATCAAATATAATAATTTTTAAAAGATGTAGTGTGAAATAATAATTTAGATTGTAAGCTGATGATGGACGCTGTCTGCCACACAGTGCAAATGAACTTGCTGCTTATACATGTCCACCTCACTAAATTAGCGGACTGGTTGGCTTGTTCAGAAAACAGACAGTAAATTAGTACGTGCCAGTAATGCTCATTTAAATAAGATGTTTTTTGTATATTTGCCTATTTTCAGAGTTCATTATTACTTTTACACTGCAAGAAAGCTGCAAATAAAGTGGGAAACTTCATCTCAGCATTATCATTGTGTAGGCCTGTCATAATAATCAATATATCGACTTATCGTGCAATACTTGACCACAACAACAATTTTTGCCATTGCAATATATATTTACAAATTCGCAAATAACGTTAAAGCCATTTTACAATGACATTTACATTCTTCCTCACCGCTGTCAAAGTTTATATTGGACATTTACCTAACAGGACATTTAATAGTGTATATATATATATATAATAGGACATTTAACTCTTTAACATCAAATTATAGAAGCTAAATACCTTAAGGATGATAAGTATTTTAAAGTGTTTATGGCTGTTTGCATTATTATGCTTTTATATAGTCATTATAACATATAATCTCAAAATGACAATAATATCGCTTATCACTACAATTTCTGTGACAATATATCACTCAACAAAAATTCCTTATCGTGACAGGCCTATCATTGCGTCTTGCAGCAGGACTATTGTAGAACTAAATAATTATATATTTTGGAATGTATATATTTGTAGCAGATTTAATCAAACAATTAATGTCTGGTCTCTTTGTGCCATACAGCAGTCCTGGATCATCAGCCCTGTCACGGTCACACAAGGAAGTGTAAACTTCAAGGGTGTTTATTCAAGTGATATGCACAATAGTAGTTAGGTGAAGTAGGTGAATGGTGTGGAAGAAGGTGAGTGATCTCACAAGCACACACAGTTCAGCAGCTCAGTTCAGTTCAACGGCTATTGCCAACATAAGAACAGTCACTTCCCTTATATCGTTGCTTTGGCATTCACAGTAGGAGGACATCCATGGAAGAGCGCAGGAGAAGACAGGAGAGAAGACGAAGGGGACCATACGAGTCTGAGTCCAGCCGATGACTGAGTGAGTGAGGTGAGTATTTGAAGTGTGTGGTGATTGCAGGTGCAGGTGATTAGTATTCAGGTGAGGGTTCACGGGTGTGGTGGATGGTGAGTGAGAACGAGCAGCAGGTGTGACAGTACCCCCCCCCCTCTACGGGTGACTCCAGGCACCCTGGACCGGCGGCGGGGAGCTGGGCGATTTGGGTGTCGGTGGTGGAATTCCTCGAGGAGGGTCAAATCTCCTCGGGACCGAATCCTTCCCAGTCTATGAGGTACTGGATTTGGCAGTTCCGCCACCGGGAGTCGAGAACTTCTTGGACTCGGTAGATGTTGTCACCGAGGACTTCGGTTTGTTCTGGAGGGAGAGGCGGTTCCGGTTCTGTGGAAGGAGGGAGAACTGGGTCAGTGTGAGGTTTGAGTAGAGAAACATGGAATGTGGGGGAGATTCGGTAAGAAGGAGGCAGGTTGAGACGGTTGGACCGTGGGCGAAGTGGAGGAAACCCATAAATGTTTTTTGGGGGTAAAATTGGCCCCAGCTGGCGATGGCACTTGCTGCTCATTCCACCAATACATTAATGCGGGTATCTCCTTTACGCCTGTCTCCTGTTTGTCAGCCTAGGCCGCAGTCAATTCCCAAAATGGCTGCCACCAATCCACCCAAGCACAAAATGGCTGCCACAAGTCCACCCAAATACAAGATGGCCGCTGCGAGTTCTTCAGGTCACAAGATGGCCGCCTCCAGTTTCCCAGCTCACAAAGTGGCCGCAGCCAAGGCGCCAGCTCACACGATGGTCATCACCAATTTGCTTACAAGATGGCTTCCTGTCCTAAGTATTTTCCTGTCATGGTTCCAGTCAAGATTTTGTCCCTGAAGTGTCATCGACTGAGTTACAAGAATAGCCACCACCACCTGAGTTGCCAGAGCTGCTGCCACCACCAGAGTTATTACTGCCAGAGCTGCCTTCACCACCTCCGGATCCACCGAGCGCCCAGGATCATCAAAAAAACCATACTACAGCAGTGAGGGGCTGTAATAATCCACTACGCTCAATTAATTATGGACAATTGATAATTCCCAGGATATCAAAATCAACTGTAGGCGTTAGATATTTCTCATATCTGGCACCTAAACTCTGGAACAGCCTTCCCAGCACAGTTCGGGAAGCAGACACACTCTGTCAGTGTAAAACTAGATTAAAGACACATCTCTTTGCATTAGCATACACATAAAACACAAACGCTTTTGAAATACAAATCCTCTAAAGGATTGTTAGGCTGCATTAATTAGGGCAACCGGAGCCGGGAACACTTCCCAAAAGACATTATAATTTGAACAGCATCTGCGCTATGTTAGTCTATTTCTCCTTATCCCAAGGTCTCCATTATCCTAGACCAGGCCGTATCCTGAGCAGCTGCTGTGGTGGTCATGGAGGAGTGAGGAGCGTGAGACTTATCCCTGAAAGACCCCAGTGACAGACGAGTCTCTGCATTGATCCCGTGGGCCAGCCTGAACACCCACCAGTTACCCACTCACACCTGCAGTTCTCCACTATGGACGTCCAGCGTTCTCCAGCCTCTGGTGCCTAGACTGCAGCTCTGCACAAGAAGTTTGGCCAGAGGAGAAATGGTCGTGCCCAACTGAGCCTGGTTTCTCTCTAGGTTTTTTTTCCCTCTCTTTCGTCAATTGGTGAAGTTTGTTCCCTGCCACTGTCGCCGCTGGCTTGCTTGGTTGGGGACTTGTGGGGCTGCGCATAGATGGATTTGCTCTTCAGTGTTTGAACTTTCAGCAGTGAAATTTAAACCACACTGAACTGAACTAAACTGAACTTCAACTCTAAAAACTGGACTGAAGCAGTTTCAATTTACTAGAACTTCTATGTTAAGCTGCTTTCACACAATCTACATTGTAAAAGCGCTACAGAAATAAAGATGAATTAAATCAAATCCTCTTGAATACCCTTAATGGTGGGCGCCAAATCCTGAATTCCCTGAATGGCGGGCGCCAGATTTCCTTCCTGAGTCCTCAGAGTGAGCGCCAGATCCTCTTGAATCCCCTAAATGGTGGGCACCAGATCCTCCTGAATTCCCCGAATGGCGGGTGCCAGATCCTCCTTTATCCCACAAATGGCCAGAGCCTCCATCAAAGTCCCACAAATGGCCACAAATGGTTGTTGATGCCATCTGAGCTCCAAGAGTGGCTGCCGCTAGAGGTACAGATGCAAGAGCTGTCGATGCAGCTGCCTGATCTGCTAATGCCTCCTGATCTACCTATGTGTTCTGGTCCAAAGTCTCCTTACCCACTGGGGTTGTCTGACCCACCAGTGCCTCCTGACCCACTGGGGATGTCCGATCCACTAGAGCCTCCTGACTCACTGGGGTTGTCTGACCCACCAGTGCCTCTTGATCCACAGCCTCCTGACCCACTGGTGTTGTCTTAGCCGCCAGTGCCTCCTGACCTACTGGGGTTGTCTGACCAACCAGTGCCTCTTGATCCAGAGCCTCCTGACCCACTGGTGTGGTCTTAGCCGCCAGTGCCTCCTGACCTACTGGGGTTGTCTGACCCACCAGTGCCTGCTGAATTAGAGCCCCCAGATCCACCGCAGCTCCACGCCCAAGATCCCTCGCAGCTCCACTCTCCAGAGCTTCCTCAGCTCCACGCTCCATGGCATCATCAGCTCCACTCTCCAGGCCCTCCCTGGCTCCAGGGCCTCCGCGGCTCCATGCTCCAGGGCCTCCGCGGCTCCACTCTCCAGGGCCTCCGCGGCTTCACTCTCCAGGCCCTCCTCACCTCCGCAGCTCCGTACTCATCTCCGCTGCTTTAGCTGACCTCCGCAGCTCCACACTCACCTCTGCAGCTCCATGCTCCAGGCTCACCTCCATAGCTTCAAGCTCACCTCCGCAGCTCCACGCTCCTGGCTCTCCTCGGCTCTATTCTTCAGGGCCTCCGCTGCTCCACTCTCCAGGGCCTCTGCGGCTCCACGCTCCAGGGCCTCCTCACCTCTGCAGCTCCACACTCACCTCCGCAGCTCCACGCTCACCTCTGCAATTCCATGTTTACCTCCGCAGCTCCCCGTTTACCTCCGCAGCTCATGCTCACCTCCACGCTCACCTCCGCAGCTCCACGTTCACCTCTGCAGCTCCACTTTGTTGATGTAACTACCTTTGGTTAAGAGAGCAAAGTGTAATACACTTGACCTACATAAAAAGTATATTTCTATTACAAGCTAAAGTAGATTGAAGCAGATTGTATAGCCCCATTAAATTGTATAGCTATGTCAAGCTCGAGACTTCTGAATCTGACTCTTCGTTTACATCAAGCTGTAAGTAAAATGCATACTTATTAAATAATTAAAGAGACAATTTACCATCATTTTGAAGATGTGCTGTCTGACTTCCCAATACCAAATACGTTTAATAGTAATTAACAAAACAAAAACATAACACAATTTCAGCCCAATGCAGTTCTCATTTGCACCACAATAATTTTGAGGAACTAGAAACAGACTGAAATAAGAAATAGATCTGAAACCTGTCTAAAGTCAATGGTGAAATGTTTGGTATTTAAACTGTATGTTCATAATATACTTTGCTTATTACATTTACAAGGACCTGCAAAAAAACACAGACATTTTTCAAATTTAAAAATTAAAAAGATTGAAACGCAAAATATTACTATTATATAAAAATGGCTCATTGATTGTCAGTGTATCAGAATTAGCCTACAACACAACGTGAGTGAAGACATAAACAGTAGGCCAAGTGCAGGTTTTGTTTTTCTTATCAAAGTTTAACTGTTCTTTTTTTATGTGCAAATATTGCATTTATTTTTAAATGCTTTTCCATGAATTAATCTGGATATGATTTATAATATTTTAAAACAAGGCCAGCTATTTTTAATTTATAGGACTTCTTTTATCAAAACCCTTACAGAACTCTCCTATGTGTTAAAATAAATTTGTATATCTTTATTTTAAAGTGCTAATGCGCATGTATGTGTGTGTGTATATATATATATATTCTTTATATTTTATTCCCAGATCCCATTGTTGTGATGGCTTCTTTTTGGGATCGTTTAGAGCTCTCTGAATCTGCACTGAAACAGCTTTTTTTAGCCCTCAATCCATTGAGCACCATTTAAGTCCACTGTATGTAGAAAAATCCTGTAATGTTTTTCTAAAAACCTTAATTTCTTTTTGACTGAATGAGGAAAGACATGAACATCTTGAATGTGTGGGGATGTGCAAATTGTTAGGAAATGTATATTCTTAAAATATACTTATCCATTAACATTAACTACTGCATTACAACAATAAATTGTGTATGTTAATGCACACTACAGTTAACACTGTAAATTAAACAAATTTCTCTATTTGATCTGTTTGGTTTTTTGCAACAGTCTTTTAAAGTAGTTCAGCATAAGCCTGCAATATAAAATGTTGGGGGAAATTTAAGTATGAATACTTTTACAAAGCACTGTACATTAATGTTACCAAATGACAACATATTATAAATATTACCACATTTTACTAACATGTTCATTAGAGCATATTTTTCCATGTGTTCAAAATTAAAATTAAAAGCTAGCCTTTATAACAATAGGAAACTTCTGTCACTGCAGTTATGAAATTTGTATCTGTACATTAGATAAATGATAATTAATACAAGTAAGTGTTAAAAAGCTTATATCAAATTCACAATCTGTATTAGACTGCAGTCTAGGCAACTGTGGTGACTTAACTATGGAGGACTAGAAATGACTTCAGTATAGATAAATATATGTGACCGTGTCGGTGAAAGCCCAGCTAAAGTCACATAATCTAGTTCAGTGAAAAAAAAAAAAGCACAAAAGGTGTATAGCCATAAAAATGCCAAAAAATGCAATTTCTGTTTGTTGCAGTGAATAACAGACTAAAAATGTTTTAGTCTACCTGTTATATGCCTATACTGTATTAAAGTATTAAATGCTACAGCACACTGTAACTATCATCAAAATTAGATCAACCCAGAAAGAGGTTGGGATTTTATATTTTACGTATTTATCAATATTACATTTATATTTATATTACTTATATATATTTCTTAACAATTTCAACTGATATTTGATTGTACAAATAAAGCTGTTTTACCATGCCCAATAGTTTATTTATGCTCTTTGGACCTACACATCAAAACAGTTTGATCTGTTTTACAAAACTTTAAGAATTTTCCCATAATGGGAGAATCTCAGCTTTAATTACGTATATGACACATAGTCAGGATAATTATGGTTCAGTTATGTTGCAGTTTTAAATATAAACTTCTTTAAATTGGATTTTCTCAAAAAGATGATTTTCTGAGTCTGAAACTAAGCATTTTTTACATGGCCTAACTCAGTCAATCTTTAAAAAAAAAATCAAGGTTATATTTTCATAGAACATTTTTTACATGGCGTAAAATGATTTTATACCAAATCACAAAAAAGACTTTAGGCAGGTTTTCAGAGAGTGTCTCAAATAAATGAATAAATATATAAATGTGGAAATAAATGAATAAAGAAAGAATGAAATACATAATATAAGTGAAAATACATGAATAAATATAAATAACTGAAGATTCATTCATTCATTTTCTTTTCGGCTTAGTCCCTTTATTAATCTGGGGTCGCCACAGCGGATTGAACCGCCAACTTATCCAGCATATGTTTTACACAGCGGATGCCCTTCCAGCTGCAACCCATCACTGGGAAACATCCATACACACCCATTCACACACATACACTACGGACAATTTAGCTTACTCAATTCACCTATAGCGCATGTGTTTGGACTTGTGGGGGAAACCGGAGCACCCGGAGGAAACCCACGCCAACACGGAGAACATGCAAACTCCACACAGAAACGCCAACTGACCCAGCCGAGACTCGAACCAGCGACCTTCTTGCTGTGAGGCGAACGTGCTACCCACTGCGCCACCGTGCAGCCACAATAACTGAAGATAAATAAGAATATTAATTATTTATTAATTTAATTATGTGTTTTACATAAGTAAATATATAAATGCTGAAATAAATTCATATATTAAATAAAGGAATTTTAAATCACAAAGACTCACGCTGGTTTTAAAAAATCCCTCATTTTTATAATGATTTAATATTAAAAAACTATATTTAAATTTATTTGTATTATGATATCACTTTGTATTATTTATTTAGAAAATTGCCTCTTATTACACCTTAATTACTAAAGACTACTGAAAGATTGTGTAAAGGTGCATACCTCTGCTGACTTTGTTTCTATGGTGCAATTCTCTGCTTCCGTGGTGCACATCCTTGCTCCCAGTACCTGTTTACCAAAGAGAAGATTGAAAAAGTATATATTTTATATATTAGTAATGATATACATTTATTAAATCTAGCTAAAGACTACAATTAGCAAGCTATATAGTACTACTGGACATGTTTTACAGCACTTTATAATGTTTCAGCATCAGTAATCTACATGAAAAAGCTCATGAGTTTAAAGATAAAGCAGTGTAATATGGCATGCAGGTGTATAGTGATATTCTCCCCCTCCCTGAACTACACAGTGCTCTGGAGTTCCAGAGGCGCCACCGCACCCCTCCCCCTCCCCCCTCTCTAAACTTACTAACATCAGGCCCAAACAACAGGCCAAGCACGCAAATTAGAGACACCAAACACTTACAGATATATATAAACCTTTACTTGATGTTAATTTACCAATAAACATATTGGCCTACTGCTACATTAAACTAACATTAAAATTACCACAAGAAATCCCCATTCTTAATGAATATAAATATGAATATAAAAATGTTATAGAGTCATATTGATTAAGTCTTAACTGATATTTAAGCCAAAATGATATAAACATGTTGTGCCAGATGAGTTAATGAGAGGCCGAGCCATTAAAAACATCAGATTTTGCCTACACAATCACCAAACTGGCGTAATAAATAATTCAAATGAGTGAAATTAATTTAAAAAGTCTTACCTTTAATGCAGACGCTTCACATTTGTTGTGGTGGGATCGCAGTCGCTCCATTCTTCTTTTCAATCTTTCCAGATCCATTTTCTGACCTAATGAACTCAGTCAGACTCTGAGCTGCAGGTGCGGTGGGGGAGGGGTGGGCGTGGCCTTCAATTAAGCCCGCAGTGGGGGATGGGCAGCGCACACACTCATGGCCTAATTGAAGAGCTTGCTTCATGATACTCTCCAGTGTTTAAAGCATTACTTGTTCATTGAAGCTCATATTAACCATACAACTACTGTTTTACTTAAATTAACACTACAATGCATCAGTTACAATGAAAGAAAGCTTTTTAAAATTATTATTGTTAAAATAATAATAATAGTAATAATAACCATCATTATTAGTTAACTTAAATGCCAAAACACTAAGACAATTACTATATTATATTAAAATTTAGGTATTTAGCAGACACTTTTATCTAAGTGACTTTCAAATAAGTACAAAGAAACAACTTACTAAAATAAACTCACAAAAAGTGCACTGTCAGGTCTTAGCATTACAACAGTACAGAGCAAGGTTTGTATATAATAAACAAAGCTACACCACTACTTATAAAGATATATGAGTTATACTTATATAGGGGGTTAGGGGTTACATGTTAAATTATTTGTATGTTTTATCATTTTAAAAGTCAAAATATTAATGTGTTGTCAGATATATATAGTTCATTTAAGGTTCCAACTTTTTATTGTGCATCATTTTATATCTGGTGGTGGCCCAAAATTGTCCTCTACCTATCTGTCACAAAAGACACGAATCACTGGTGATGTGTGAGACTAAGGGCGTACTCACACTAGGTACAGTTGCCTTGAACCATGCTGAAGCACGGTTGTCCCCCCTCTCCCCCTCGGCCTGCACTCACACTGCATTTTGCCTTTGGAGCACGTTTCTGTCATCGTGCTGCAGGTATTAGGAGGTTTGCTGAAGGTGCAGCTGACGTGCAGTGAGGGGTTTGTGTCTTTAATAAACTATGACAGTTCGAGTTCATTGAACAGTAAGAACGATTAATAAATCCATATGAAACAGTCCCTTAAAGGTGACTTCACGTCTTCAGTTTCGGGATCAGGCCCGCTTTGCGCTCACACTACCAGCGTACCGCGCCAAAACCCAACCGAACCGCGCTCTGACACACCTCTTCCAACCGGGCCAGGGCCGGCCATCTGAACCGCGTCTGGGCCCGATTCAGAGCACTCACACTTGTCAAACAAACCGGGAAACGTGCCCAGGCACAGTTTGGATAGCAAAGTGTGAGTGCACCCTTAAAGATGGAAGGGCAGGTTCACTGTACGGGGCGTCCTGAACACTGTTTTCACTCTGCAGGAGTCTGACAGACTTTATCAAAACTTCATGTCTGACACTATATCACAACTTATTACACTAAATGATAAATGACATTGCTTGAGACACTTATTAAACTATTGATCACACTTCACTGACACTATTACATGATGGTTTCTAAGTAAATAAGTAAAAATTGATACCTGACATATTTTTACAGTTGAATTGAATCAGCTTATTGCTGAACAATGACAAAATTCACAAACAATGCATCATTTTCCTGTTACCGCTGTAAAGCTGTATTAAAGCACTCTGTACTGTAAAAAGCCCTATGGAAAAAGGTGATTTATCTTAACACTATGGAAATACTACTATGACAAACATGATCTTTGTAGGCTGTAAATATGTTGAAGACTGCATTCACAACCATGTAACTGAGTTACTGAACTTAAAGTAACTAGAAGTAATATATGAAGTAATAACATTGTTTACATAGACTTTTGGACAACAACAGAATATTAACAAACAAATAATTTTTTGTGCATTGAACACTTTTTACATCACAAGTTTTCTTTTTTAATAGGGTAAAGTAAAATTAAAAAAATAATGTGTTGAAATTTAAAAAAAGAAAAAAAGATCCACTATTTCCCGTTTGCTTTTACTCTACTGAGGAGCCATGTGCAGCACTGCAGGTATAAGCTGCAGCTCTCTCTCTCTCTTTCTCTCAGCTGTAGTGTTAGTGCTGAGGGATTGATCATCACTGGCTAATGTCTATAAATACGTGACTGACTGGTCTGGCCTGCAACAAGACGTAGCAAACATTTCTATAAGTGTCCTCCACAACCTATTAATTAATGATGACTAATTCTGGACATTTTCAGAGATTTAGAAAAAAAAAAATATCTCAAAAATAGGACATGTTTGGAAAAAAAGAGGACTTCCGGTCACCCTGTATAATCTCTGTTAGAATGGGAATATCTTTAGATGGAGATGTGGGGTAAATTATTATTACCAGAGCTTTTCAGTGCTTTTTCCCCATCTGAAGGTGCCATCTCTATATCATCACAGACAATGTCAGCACAGATTATGCTAACTTTTACCTACTATAAAAGGCCAGAGAAAAAGGTCTCCGGTACTGTTAATGCTCTGGAAACAGACCAGCAGTAAATGTGTAAATATTTGGCTAATTTCTGTTTAAAAGTAGTCTTCCACAGTTGTTTCTATAGGCTCTTGAAGCAGCGGAACACATCTGTTAAACAATCTACAGGTGTTTTTACACATACAATTCAGATCGATATGAAGGTTTGTTTAGAGGAATGACATTTATTTTAGCTTTAGGTAAGTGCTTATTATTGACAGAATCCAATTTTAATTAATTAAGCATTTGATTAGACATGTACCTATGTCAGGAAGCAGCAAGATACACACAACAGGGAGGTAAAGGCAGAACATAATGTTAGCCTTTCATATTCTATATGAATTGTCCATTAATACTTGCTTAATTATACTTGGGGCACCAAAGACAAACACAATTTGAAGTTTAAGACTTTAAAGATCTTTCTACAAAACTTTTCTACAGGTTATGTGTAAACTTAAGTGTGTAGATGTGTCAGGGTAATAACAGAATCAGAGTGTCGTCAGTCCAGATCTGTATCCTGATGAGCGTGCTTTAGCGGCAGCATTGTGCCTATGGAGGTTTGAGCTCGGGCAGATCTAAACATTCCCTATGTGAATAAACCGGCATCAACATTTACATATCTGCTCAAAATATTATTCAGAAAATTAAAAAAATAATAATTGGCAAGGAAGTCTATTCACCAGGTCATCTAATTATTTAGCAGTGTGGTGTCTGCATGTATGAGCATGTTAGCATGTAGCATATTAAAACAAATTAAAACAAGAACAAACACTTTTGTGGACAATATTGAAACATTTTTTCTTAAAATATTGAAATATTTATTTTAATAAAATATATTTTAATAAAAAAAATATTTTAAAGGATTTTTATATATTTGTACTTCATTCTGAGATTTTAATATCAAGACTCCCCTTTGTTTCATAAACAGATATCCTCATTATTTTAATATAGAAAATATCACGTGCTTAGACACAAAAGCGGTTTTTGATTCGTGAACAAACCGAGTCTTTTCAATCATCTGCTGTATCGGTTCTTTAATGAGAGATTCATGAGTAAATGTGATGTTGTGGGGTCAGGCCGAGTCATTGATTCTAGTGAATCGCTCAAACCGAGTCACCGACTGTAATGAAGCGGTCAAGCCGAGTCATTGATTCTAGTGAAGCGCTTCAATCGAGTCATTGACTCCAACGAAGAGCCAGGACCGAGCCATTGACTCGATTGAAGCGCTCAGACCGAGTTATTGACTCTGATGAAGCGCTCAGAACGAGTCACCGCGCCCGAGAATCGGATCGGCTGAACTACGCTCGCGACGGACGGCCTGCAGCCTACTGTAAGTTACTAAGATTTAATTTTAGTATGTTGTACATGAGTGTTGCCTTTAGCTCATAACGCTGGACTGTCAGTTGTTGGTGATCTGTATGTACAGTAAAAGAGCGAATCTTTAAGGCCGCTGTATGGGACTTCAGCGTGAGGGGCGGGGCTTGAGTCCGTGCGCGCGCTCACTGTATGCAGCCAAAAGCAAAACAATTTCAAATGCTACAAAACTAGTATTTTACATAGCGTTCATTAGTTTATTTAGTCCCGTGTAACGTTTTTATACTTTAGGTTTCTAAATGTCACCTGTGTGGTTGATTTGTGTGGTTTCAGTAGTGACATCGTGATGTGCGCATGCGCGATAGTCACATCACAGGTGCGATGCACAGAGCATATTTCAAAGTTCATAATTTCACGTTTGTTACACAATCTGAAGGAAAATGAACGAGGAAAGTTAGGAAAACTGTGTCCATCAGCTTCATATTGATGCTCAGGACTGTTTGGATTTTATTATTTGTTGTCCAAGGCATAAAACTGTTTGGGATGCGTTTGGCAGTGTTAAACGTGACAGAATAGGTCCAGAAAACACCATTCTGATAAGAATAGGCTCATAATTGCTGAATAAAATGTTAAAATAACTAATGCAATCACTCATGTTCCCTAATGTGATTGTGTCCTCTTTAGTCTATGTATTCCAGAACTATTAATATGATAACATGATAGTGAATGATGTGACTGATAGTGACTGATAGACACAATTGATAGTGAATAATGTGAGTTAAATAGTTTATACAATAAGAAAAAAGTCTGGAGCGTTTTAAGCTAAACACTGTCTGTGCCAGACCTCAACATCATATTCTTCTGTACACTCAGGAAAAATCAGGAAACAATGCATTAGTTTTAACATTAAAATAACTAATACTTCATCTGCATATCTGTACTTTTATGAAAAGTAAATGCATATGGAATTGTTCATGACAAATATAGATGTGAAATTTATTATATAAGCCTTTGTGATATACTAATTAAGTTTTGTTAAAAGTTGTTAAACATTGATCTGTAATATGTGGTATTTAATTATAAATTTATGGAAAAAATACAATTAATTAAAAAATACACTTTTACTTGTCATATTTGTAATTAGCAAATCAATTCTTAATTTGTTGTCCAAATAGTATTTTTGTTCCATCAGATTAATGCCGTCCAGATTAATGCCTTCCAGGTGACTGTGATCTTGTCTTTTGACCGCCAAAAATCTCAATGTATTTTTGTGTTTATGTGTGGCAAATGTAAACAAACTCCTTTAAGCCATTTCTGAGTTATCACATTGATAATGCATGGCGCAGTACATATGAAAAACAAAGGGGGCGCTAGAGAGCAGAAAAATCATGGTGCAGTACCTGAGACAAACTTTAGGGGCGATAGAGAGCAAAAACCGATCATGGTGCAGTACCTGAGAAAAACATTAGGGGCGATAGAGAGCAAACGGTGTGTGTATTCAGGGGGACATACACACACTTTTCTTTTCATTTTGGCATCAATCTGAGGACCTCTTTGAAACTTTGAGAGAAGCCTATTTACACCCTCTAGAGGCCATTAGAGTGAAAAAAAAGTGAGGACCGGGCAAAATGTCCTCACTTTGCAAAAATGTCCTCACTCCAAAGGTTAAAAACCCACGCTGGTCCTCACAAAGATAGCCGTACAAACACACACACACACACACACATACACACACACACACACACATATATATATTTTATTTTTATAATTTATACATACATATACATATACATACAGTTGAAGTCAGAATTATTAACCCCCCTGAATTATTAGCCACCCTGTTTATTTTTTTCCCCAATTTATGTTTAACGGAGAGAAGATTTTTTCAACACATTTCTTAGCATAATAGTTTTAATAACTCATTTCTAATAACTGATTTATTTTATCTTTGCCATGATGACAGTAAATAATAACTAGGTTACTTAGGTTAACTAGGCAGGATAGGGTAATTAGGCAAGTTATTGTATAAGGATGGTTTGTTCTGCAGACTATCGAGAAAAAAAAAAGTTTAAAGGGGCTAATAATTTTGACCTTAAAATGGTTTTTAAAAAATTTAAAAACTGCTTTTATTCTAGTCGAAATAAAACAAATAAAACTTTCTCCAGAAGAAAAAATATTTTTATATCCTGCTCTGTTAAACATCATTTGGGAAATATTTAAAAAAGATAAAAAAATTCAAAGGGGGTTTAATAATTCTGATTTCAACTGTACATATATATATATATATGTGTGTGTATGTATGTGTGTGTATGTATGTATGTTTTTATTAATTGGAATGTGTACACACACACACACACACACACACACACACACACACATATATATATATATATATATATATTATATATAATATAATATTTAGCTTTATTTATATATACATGTGTGTATGTCTGTGTGTGTAGTATAAATTACAGATTTGTGTGTACAATGTTACTGATTTTGTGTAGATGTCAAAACGGAAATATAAGAAATACCTGGAGCCTGGCAATGTGTCCATCATACCAGCCAAAACCAGACAAAGGCTTGAGAAGATGGCTGCTTTTGAGGTAGCTGTGCATGTTTCTGTCAATAATCCCTGTAACAACTTAATATGAATATAAAATATGTCTATGTAATGTAAAATGTGTTACAGTAGTACATAATTTCAAAACCCTTATTTTGTTTCATTGGCAGGAGATCCCTTATTGGCAGAAAATTCACATTCATACCAGACCCCTCCTGACATGGTATGGTACCCTTCTGAAACCTGGAGTCCGTTCTTCATACCTCGCTTAAATGATCTAAGCTGATTTAGCAGATCCTGGATCTTTTAACCTTGATAACTGATGTCTGGCTAATCTGGTTCTTCAAACAAGTTCACAAATCAGATTAAAATGTCTGGATGAACTGATCTGAGATCTCTGCGTGTGTTGTGAAGGACAGATCTATTGATCCTCGAAATCATTATCAGCAATGCAACGATTGGCTGACGGCACAGCAGCGTAATGACATCATCTGATTAATATTCAATTATCCATGTGAGAAAAATTACATAAAATCCATAGTAAACTGTTAAATATGATACGCAAGAACTTTCCATATCTGTTGTGGGCTGCAGGCTTTATATTATTATGTGTCAAGAGTATTTAGCAATTTATTTAGTTTTACTTTTTACTTTTCTTTATTATAGTAGGCGTATTCAAGTTTCTTAATAAATGGCTGCTTAAATTAATTTTGCATTAAAAAAGCATTTTGATATTTGTAAAGGTGTCTGCAACTTTTGCGAAGCATCAAATCACCATTAAATTAGCTTTCAAAATGTGTGCCCAACTGCATAAATCTTATTCATTTAAAAAAAAAAAAAACAGAATATTGGCCATGTCTATTATCATACACAAATTGTATTAATGTATATTATTGTATTTTTTTAAAACTATTTTACTATTTTCCCCAGTGTATATAACCTATAGGTTACTACTGTGAGAAAGTATAAGCATTCGGTACATAGTTTCGGTACATATTACCTTTGCTTGAAATGACTTAAGTGAGAATCTAATCCTGTTTATATGAAATAAGCTGCTGCTCACAAGCAGGTTTGAGCTACCAGACCTGTTGCTATGACAACAACTCTCGGATTAGTTTTGAACGAAACAATCCTGCATATTGTCAAATTGTCAATAACCAAATTCAACTAACTGAGTAATCCACGTACGAAGAACGGACTCCAGATGAGTTCAGTTTAGACTCAACTCCAATATTTTGGATTAGTCACATTGGGTGAAAAATCTTTAAAGAATTTACTAATTTATTAAATTCTTTAGTGGCAGTAAACTGACAGCAAGCTTCTTTTAGCTGCCAAATACAGCCATATACTGTACATTTAACGTAATGAGTTGGCTTCAGACTGAGAGGTAGTATCAAAATTTGATATCACATTTCAAAAATAATAATCTAAGATAGCTGCATTTATTTTAGCTTGTACACGATATATATGTAATTTACAGTTTTTTGCAAAGTTTGCAGTTATTAAATTATATCTTGAATATTAGAGGGATGTGTTACAGATCCAGATAATTTACACATGTACAATACTGTCTTTCTCGTTTATCCATTAAATTTGAACAAAAATTAATATAATCTTGCCACAATACATTCATGGTATATGCAGGAAAATTGACAGCTAAGTGGTCATTACACACTTTTTGTCAAATGTTAATTGAAAATGTTCACAGTTTATAAATGTTATACACCACTGATCATCAACTGGCGGCCCGCGGGAATTCGACTGGATTCCAAAATTGTGAGGATCAAAAAGAAAATAGTGGTCCACATTATTAAAGCAACTAAAAATAACAACAACTGAGTCTCTTGTCAGAATAACCACCATTTATGACTATATTTAGGCTACACTCCAAAATGAGGACAGACGCAGACATGCGGCATTAAGCATTTATTGTTTCAAACAGGTTTAAAAAAAAAAAAGAACGCATAACTTTTCCTCATGCCCTTACTTAACATTTGATTTTTTATTTCTAAGTCTCAACAACATGCTTGAAACTAGCAGACTCCTCAGGACTAAAAAAGGAGGAAAAACAATCTTGCACAACTTAAAATAGCATGGTAAATAAATAACCTGGTACCAGAACAAAACAGGTCACAAATAATGTTCGCACATCAAATGAAACGTTGAGTGGGCTTGAATTCAAATCACAATGCTGAAACGGGCTACTCACAGTGCTTAATCAATGGCTAAAGTTACATTTCCCCTCTGACACCAACTTTTTCACATCAGGCTTGGCCGCTGTCAGACTTATGCGCAAACAGTCCTCCAAAGACTGGGTTGACAGTCGGTTCCTCTCGTGTGTTTTTATCGAGTTCATCTTGGAGAATGCAGCCTCACAGGTGTAGGTTGAACCGAACATGGTGAGCACATACATAGCCAGCGTTTTCAATGTGTCATAGGTCTCGGGACAAGATACCCAAAATGCGCTCAGGCTTTCAGCACCACGGAGAGCCGCCTTCATGTCGCCTGCGGCCTGAATTTCAGCCAGCTGGCTCTGAATAGCCGCCTCGTCTAATGGCAGCATTTTCACGGCGTTTGTGGAGAATTCTCCGCTTGGGCTGATGGTGAATGGGTCACGCGCAAATCCAATGACATCCCTGGAAATGAAAAAGTCATCAAATCTTGCAGAAAAGTTGTCTTTTAATTGTGTGATGAATGTCTTCATCTTGTCTGTTACATTGCCTTCTCCCACCGTCTTCAGTGTGTTGAAGTGCAGCAGCCTCCCTGACAACAAATCTGCGTGGAACAGATCGAGTTTGTTCCCAAAGGCATCAAGTTTTTCCACCAAATCCACCACTGATTTTCCTTTTCCTTGCAGCTGGAGATTAAGTGTATTCAAATGGGAGAAGATGTCTGTTAAAAACGCAACGTTGCACACGTATAATGTGTATTGCATGACGCGGAGATGGTCAGCTGCCGCTTTGGATTTACTTTGTTTTAAAAAATCCACTACTTGCGCACGTAGTTCAACAAAACGCTGCAGTGCTTTGCCCTTACTAAGCCAGCGCACGTCATTGTGGAGTAACAGGTCATCATGAGAAGCCTGGGATTCAAGCACAAATTTGCGGAACAGGCGGTGCTGCGTGCTTGAAGTTCCTCTGATGTGGTTGATAATTTTCATCGTTTTCTCCATCACCTCTTTGAGCTCCCCACTTAGCTTTGCGCACAGCACGCTCTGATGGATGATACAGTGGAGTGCGTTAGTTTTAGGAGCGACAGTCTTTATTCTGCTCACCAGACCCTTGTTTTTTCCAATCATGGCAGGTGCACCATCTGTCACTGTCAGGTTAATTTTTTCCAGGGGCAATCCATGGCTTTTAAAAAAATTCTCCAGTTTTCCAAAGATGATGTCAGCAGTGGTGTTGTCCTCCAGCGGAAGCAATGCCAGCAGCTCTTCTCGGAAATGTTTGCCATCAAAGTATCTGACAAAAACGCACAACTGTGAGATATCTGTGTTGTCAGTGGACTCATCAATAGCTAGCGAAAAGTATTTGGCTTCCTTAACCCCGTCAATGACAGCTTTCTGCACTTGCTCTGCCAAAACATGCACACGACGTGCATTAGTTGAGGCAGATAGAGGTACTTGTTTGACAGACGCAATAATTCTGTCCATTGATTTGTCGGGGGCAAGTTCCTCCAGAACGGTGATCATGCACTCCTTTAAAACCTCACTTTCCGTGAAAGGCCGGTTATGTCTGCAAAGCACCCAAGCAGCCTGCAGGGATGCACACGTCACTCTCTCTTGATCAGTTAAAGTTCGAGTAATAATGCCACTTGCACGGGAGTAGACAGATTTCAATGTGGCGATTTTTCTCTGACGGGCCTCTGACTGCCCAGGATATGAAACCTTGAAATTAGAATGTTTTGTGTTGTGGTGACGGCGCAGATTGTACTCTTTTGCAACAGCAACAGTTTCGCTGCAAATTAGGCATACTGGTGACGCATTTCGGAAGTTTGGCATGATAAATGCGTACTTTTCAGTCCAGTCATCATTGAAGGACCTGTTTTCTACATCAACTTTGCGTTTCATGGTCTTTGAGGAAGTGACAGGAAAAGGTCTCTTAACAGAGGTAAAATGGCACTCTCAGTGTTTGTTTTTCAAGTGCTCTATAAATAAAGTTGACTTAGCCTAATTGAGTTGAGGTAAAATATCTATCACTCCTAATGGTTGACTGTGGTATAGGTGATGGGAGCCTGAATCAAATGCCTTCAGTTTTGTAATGAAATGGAAAAAGTACAAACATTAAAAATAATGTTAAGCCAAAATTAGATTTTTATTTGATTTTCTTCCTGGGGAGTCCGGCCCCCAAGGAGACTGTCTGGTAAAACTCTGGCCCTCTGACAAATATAGTTGATGACCCCTGTTATACACTGTACCATGCAAAGCATTACTTTGGGGGAAAAAAAATCATGGAGAGCAAGTGTCAAATTAGTTTTTTCATACATGAGGAAAATCACAATTTAACTATTTAAAATTGGACTTTTTGTCTGTTTGTGTTTTTTATTATATATATCTTTATATATAGTTGGAAAGCATTGAGGAGACAAACTTGGACCTGTTGGTTACTGACCAGAGTTGTTCAGCTACAGATGAGTCCTTTTCGGATATAAATAAGGTTTCTTCAGATTCAGAGGTAATTACACTATATCCTGATTTCTTTGGAATTATAATTATAAATTCCCATCAGGTGGTGAAATGACAGAAGTTATTGAATAACCATATTGCGATTCCCATCTACAAAGAGGGCATCAATCATCAGTATTACCAATACTATGCTCTTACATACCCCAGTGTGCAGAGTGTAAAGCTGCGGTCACACTGCACTTTTTGCCTCATAGACTTCCGTTCATACACGCGTGAATGCAACAGACTGGAAATGCAAGCTCGTGCAACAGGTTTCTCTGTGTTGCAATGTTCAAGCTTGGTAAACTCTGATCTGTGAGCTGCATCACATGACTGCTTGAGACCAATCAAAGATCAAAACATGACCTATTGGTTAATCTCGCCCCTTTTCGCAGCGCTGTACTAAACTGTACAAACTGTAGTGTGACCACGGCATTAGTTAGGGAAGGTTAGTTCTTAGTATAATGTGTACAGTCATTTTGCCAAGGATAAGTGAAATATAAAAATCATTAAGATGGATGTGTCTACTGCACACTATTAGACCTGTATGTAATTTACTAAACTTTGTTTTAGCTTGTATAAATTATAACCTATGAAAGTCAGTAAAAAGAATCAAGAAAATTAATGGCCTATCTGTTGTTTCATAGGAGGAAGATCAATTAAGGATAAACAACCGCAATGTTGACCACAGCTCAATGGACCCAGGACAGATCCATGCAGACACAGACAAGGCCCCCTCTCACATGTCTGATTTCAGAGGTATTTGTATGATTTGGCTTCATTCACCCCAAAGGAAATCAAATGTCTAAGGGCCGAGACACACCAAGCCATTGCCACTGGCTTGCCACTGGCTTGCATGGTTCGGGACTTGTAGAGCTGCGCAACGATGGATTTGTTTATCAGTGTTTGGACTTTAAGCAGTGAAAATTAAACCACACTTAACTAAACTGAATTTAAACTCTGAAAACTGGACTGACACTGTTTCAATTCACTGCACTCTTCTATGTGAAGCTGCTTTGACACAATCTACATTGTAAAAGCGCTATAGAAATAAAGATGAATTGAATTGAATTGCTAAACAACTAGCACCAATAAAACCCAACTGTGTTATTGCCTGATGTTGTATTAATTACTTTATAATATAGAATAAAACGTGTTACAGTAATGTACAATTGTTAAGGTTATTGCACACTAAATCCGAAATTTCCATCTGTAATTTTTGCATGTAATAAATGAAATTCGACCTCTTATTATCGTATTTACACACTGCCACTGCCATTTCCAAAACTTTTGTCTGTCATAAAAAAATTCTAATCTCGTTCGTTTTTTTTTAAATGTATTTATTTATTTTTCTTCGTTTTTCGCCTCTGAAAAAGCATTTTGAGAGTACTTTTCACAGTTAAGAGCCACCGTACAAGCAAAAAACTAAATACAGATAGTATGTTTAACTTTAGAAAATGCAGTCTAAATTCATTCCATTTGGCATTCTAGATTTTTTTGAACACATGTAGGTGCTGCGTGTCAATCAGACAATGCTTCTATGTTTGTTCATGCTGTCAATTGCTGTCAACAAACATCCAGATATCTAACAAAAGATTGTGACTTTTGCATACAATAATGATATGAGTTTTAAATCCAGATACATGCTTTGGAAAGGAATGCGTAAGTGAAAGAAAGCTGATAAAAAATCTGATGCAGAGTCAACATATTAGGCACATATTTGTTTGCAACAAATCTATATAATATATATAGAAAACTTGCTTGTCCACAATTTTAGTAGCTAATAAAATAAGAGAGTGTTCTCTGTAGATCTGCACTGAGCACTTTTCAAAAAGATAAGCAGCTCAGCTGCCTGTTAGTGTGCTCTGATATAGTTGGTATTTGTCACATTTTATAATAAGATTATATTAGTTAATGTATTTACCAACATGCACTAAGAATGAACAATACTTGTACAGCATTTATTAATCATAGTTCAACATTTACTAATGCAATGTGTGACAATTTTAAATGGAGTGCCAGTCTGGCTTATAGTCCAGACAATTAATAAAAAAAAATAAAAACAGAAACAGAACAAAAATAAATAAATAAATAATGTAAACGTCAGAAAAGTATCAATATCCTAAACTACAAGAGTCCTATCCTATCCTGTGCATATTGTTAATTAATTTCAAATGACTCCAACAAAGCAGGTGAACACCATATATTCACATTTTCACTTATTCATAAAAATCATACAATATGCTACACATAATTCTAAACATAAGTACAGCAGTACAAGTAAACTAACACATCATTAAATTAAATAACACAATTTTCATTATGCACCGTGAGTTAACTACTGAACTATGAACCATGAACTAACAACTTTATTTTCATTAACTAATGTTAACAAAGAATTAACATTAGAGTACATTAAGTACATTAGTACATTAAGTAACATTAACTAATATCACCTCATTGTAAAATGTTATATATATATATATTAGTTGTTCAGGCTGCTATAGTTTGCACATGGACATTTGAAAATATTTATTATTATTATTATTGAATCAAAGACACATCCATTCTAATTTAAACTAACTACAACTTAACAACATCTTAATGGTGCAAACAAGTGCTGGTTATCCATTAGGAAAACTGGCTGTAATTACCATCAGGAAAGATCAAACATTTAAACAGTATTATAATATAATATAATATGGGTGTCACGGTGGCGCAGTGGGTAGCACGATCGCCTCACAGCAAGAAAGTCGCTGGGTCGAACCCCGGCTGGGTCAGTTGGCATTTCTGTGTGGAGTTTGCATGTTCTCCCCGTGTTGGTGTGGGTTTCCTCTGTGTGCTCCGGTTTCCCCCACAGTCCAAAAACATGTGCTATAGGTGAATTGAATAAGCCGTAGTGCATGAGTGTGTGTGTGAAAGAGGAAGGGCATCCGCTGTGTAAAACATATGCTGGATAAGTTGGCGGTTCATTCCGCTGTGGCCTGATTAATAAAGGGACTAAGCCGAAAAGAAAATGAATGAATGCATAATATAATATTCATTCATTCATTTTCTTTTCGGCTTAGTCCCTTTATTAATCTGGGGTCGCCACAGAGGAATGAACCGCCAACTTATCCAGCATTTGTTTTACGCAGCGGATGCCCTTCCAGCTGCAACCCATCACTGGGAAATATCCACACACACTCATTCACACACATACACTACGTACAATTTAGCCTACCCAATTTACCTATACCACATGTTTTTGGACTTGTGGGGGAAACCGAAGCACCCGGAGGAAACCCACGCGAACACGGGGAGAACATGCAAACTCCACACAGAAATGCCAACTGACCCAGCCGAGGCTCGAACCAGCGACCTTCTTGCTGTGAGGCGAACGTGCTACTCACTGCGCCACCGTGACGCCCATAATATAATATAATATAATATAATATAATATAATATAATATAATATAATATAACTTCAGAATATCGCTGAAGTAAATTCTATGAATTCGGACATACTACTCAGCTTGCATACTGTTTTTAGCGTACTCTGTAGTATGGTATGCGATTTCAGACGCAGCCCATGTGAAAGCAAACTGCACCAAGAGAAAAAGCATCATTGTAACAGTTTTATTAATCCCTGTTTTAGAACAATCAATCTACAGGTGTGAAAGTGTGAAAGGTGTGAAATTGCAGGGTAAGGTGGAATCATTTTAACAGTGTAATACTCACTACTAGGGATGGGTGATAAAATGACATGATCATATATTGATGATGTCTAACAAGCGATGCCAGTTATGACCTTTAATTATGGATCTATAATCACTGTTATTGGGGAAAAAATATATTTGATGAAGTTAGCAAGTAAATGTATGTAGATTACATTTAATTGTTTTAAATCTACACACTATACCTACACACATTTCTTTCCAGATAGCTTCCAAAAGTTAGATTTGCATGATAGGTGCCCTTTAAAGCAAGTATAATTAAAAAATATATTATTTTAAAATACATATTTGAATTAATAAAAAATAATAACAATTTAGAATAACTTGATCGGTCAGAAGATTTGATGAGAAACTGGTGACGTGTACGAGGTGACATCATGAAAATCATTGATCCATTTAGGCGGAAGTGAGAAACTGCAAGCATTGGATGTTTATATCATGTTTATATCTTATAAATGTTAATTTTTTTCAATGTTTTGGATCACAGTAGCTTATATTTATCCTTAAAACTAACATATAGTCACCCTTAAGTTGTTTCTTTCTTCTGCTGAACACAAGATATTATAAGATATAAGATATTATGAAGAATGTGTAAGTAATGTAGAATCAAGAATATTAATGGCCTATCTGTTGTTTCATAGGAGGAAGATCAATTAATGATAAACAACCACAATGTTGACCACAGCTCAATGGACCCAGGACAGATCTATGCAGACACAGACAAGGCCCCCTCTCACATGTCTGATTCAGAGGTATTTTTTTCACTTGTTGCAGCTTGCATAAACATATCTGGGCAGTTTTCTCTACTTAATTATATTTTTTCTAAACTAGATTGAAACAAAAGAAGTGGTAAAGCTCTATAAATGCATTTACACAGAAATTCCAATTGTGGGAACTATACATCTTAAAATAACTACAATTTTCAAGTTATGGTGTAGGCTTGATAGTCAGGCGCACTCACTCCTGTTGGTGTCATTAATCTGGCAACCTGCTGTTGTGTGGAGTTGTGGAGGGGCCGGGTGAAAAAGTGTTTTGAATTTTACTGCAATAGCTAGTTCAACTACTAAGTGTCAATCTTACAAACTGCACCATTGAGCAGAAGTTAACAATGTAAGACATATGCATTTCAGATTCACACGCATATATATGGCTAGTTTTATTTTTACATATTTTTATATATTTTTATATACTGGTCAGACCAGTTATTTCCCCTATTGCTAGTCATTAAAATAAAATTACAATATCTGAAACAAATGAAGCTTACTTACAGTATATTGCAGGTGATGTATTTCTGACTCGATTTGACAGTCATCATTTGGGTTGTAATGACAACAACGCTACTTAGAATGGCACATTTACACTGAATCAAAACAATATTGGGTCACTTTGATTCTAGGGACTGAGGTGGGTCAGACCTGGCATATGTTAGGTCTGCTTTAATGCAACATAGCCTATTTACTGAATTCTGAGTTGATGTCTGAAGTTTTGCATGGAAGACAAAACTTGCAAAAATTCAAAATAAATAAATAACTGTATTAATAAATAAATACATTTAACAATAGAAAATTAAATTAATATGACTTAATAAAACATATGTTTAATTTTTTTATTAATCCTTTTTTAAAAATGTAAATGATCCTAAACGAATTATTTTATTAAGATTTTCCTTCGCGTATTATATTCTGCAAGTATTTTATTCTTTTAATGTATTTGTTTTTCCATTTATTTGTATATTTATTTATTTACGTTTATTTGTTTATGTTTCTATTTACTTTTATATTTATTTATTACTGCATTTATTTAATCCTTATTTAAATGTTTTAGTCTTGCTTGAATTTCTTTTTATTATTTGTCTGTAACGTAAATAAGGGGTTCTTATGTAACTTCAGCATATCATTGGTTGAGAGCCCACAAATAGAAGAGGCTCCTCTGAATGATGGACCATACAGTTTTCTAAGATAATGTTTGCAAGCACAAATTCATAGTCTTAAGTGCTACAATCTTAATCATAGACTGTATGATATCAATGCTCTGGCAACTGTGGGTCAAGTCAATGTACTGAGTGTCTTGATGGCATCAGCCAGGGATCTGACGATGACACTGCTGATGGTTCTGAACTTGATGGTGATGTTTTTAAATCAAATTTGTGTTTCTATGTCTGAGAAATTGCCTGCTGGTGTCCCACCTCCCTTAGCACTTGAGGCTATGAATTTGAAATCTAAACAGATATATATATATTATATATTAGGGGTGTAACAGTTCACAAAAATTACGGTTCAGTTAGATACGACACAGTGATGTCACAATTCGACTGAGAATTTCTTTGATTTTCACTTTTTTTTTATTTATTAAAACTAGAATCATAAAACCCATCCTCTGGGGTTTCTTCTTAGCAGCAAATAAAACAAAACCTTCTTTATGCCCAAAACCAAAAAGCTCCTTGAAAAAAATGAAATGTAATATTGTAGTAGTTAAACAAATAAAAAGAAAAGAACAATATTGTTTTTATATGGGACTTTTATATGAGGGCGTCATGGTGGCACAGTGGGTAGCACAATCACTTCACAGCAAGAAGGTCGCTGGCTTGAGCCCCGGCTGGGTCAATTGGCATTTCTGTGTGGAGTTTGCATGTTCTCCCCGTGTTGGTGGGGGTTTCCTCTGGGTGCTCCGGGTTCCCCCACAGTCCAAAGACATGCGCTATAGGGGAATTCGGTGAGCTAAATTGTCCGTAGTGTGAATGGGAGTGTATGTGTGCTTCCCAGTGATGGGTTGCCGCTGTGTAAAACAAATGCTGGATATTTAACATTTTCTTAATACCTGAATTTTCCACTATTGAGTAAGGTCTCATATCCGTGGCTATAAATGTATCGATCGCCTCAGTGATTTGTTTTGCCCTGTTTGAATCTGTAGAAAGTGCCTGTCTGAATGCTGCTTGTATAGTTTGTAGTGTGCATGTAGTTTTCGTCTACTTCCAGTTATTGACGCATTGGCATTATGTCAGCATAAATGAGTTGACATGTTCAAAGTATTGCCGCTTTTGTAGCTTACTGTCGTGTAGCAGAGGTGACATATTGTTGTTTTTTTTATCCACCACTCTCTTGCCATCACCCTCATAACTTGCAGGGAAACCAAAGTGTTCCCAAATGCCAGAACCGTTGGTTATAGGAGGATTGCATTAACGGTACTAGCCATTTCGTAACAAGCTAATGCAGCATATGCCTGACTGGAGTAGTGTTTGGAGGTGGATGGGGCAGTCAGCACATTTCCCGCCACATCGTTTGGGATGCCTTGTCGAGCGTAGTTGCACTGAAAACATTATATTTTACACACTTTATTCCCTTTTATCTTTTCAGATATTAGTCTGAATTGTTTGGTTTGCAATGCGTACCGAACCAAAAGCCTCATACCGAATGGTTCAATATGAATATGCGTATTGTTACACCCATAATAAATAAATAAATAAATCAATAAATAAATACATTTTTTGCAGATGTGGTCCTTATTACATAAGACCTCAGTATGACGTATATGGAAATACTTATTATTCTCAAAAATGTGTAGCTGCTTTCAAGTTTTCAATCTAATTACGCAACATGTTCAATCCACATTAATTGCAGATTAATCGCATCAGATTTTGCTAAG
>CAIGQV010008880.1:0-15385 GCA_903798115.1 Danio jaintianensis
ATTCACACACACACACACACACACACACACACACACACACACACACACACACACACACACACACATTCCTGTATGACAGTGGTAGTGAGGACCGGGTAAATTAACCTATGAACTGAGGACCACCATTTCTGGCACAGCTACAAGTAAATGTTTACTATATTTGAACAGTAGATGTCTCCAGGATTAATGTTATCACCTCAGATTCTTTTAAAAAACAAAGGAAAAGAAAAAGTTTTTAACCAGCGGTGTGAGGACATTTTCATGCGGCGCTTTTGAGTTAATTCCTGATGGGGGCGCCATTGAGTTCATTCCATTCCATGAATTGTATTAAGTATAATATTAATACATTAATATATTTTATTATGTTTTATATTAATATTTTGTTTTATTACACTAAATATTTAGTTTGTTTTAATGTGGACAGATCTGAGTCATTATTGAACTGAAACAACAGCAGCAGAATAGTGACTCAAAGAATCTTTACAAACGCAATCAATTTTATTGCATCACTAAGCATTTTTCTGGTTATCACCAAGGAGCTGCCTGAGAAATGCCAAAGGACAGCAATGTGATTTTTAAATTGATGCTCATAAACATGCTACTTTGACATTTCCTTTCAAGTGTTCTTGATAGACATTAACAACTGTTACTGTGGAAGGAACAGAGAGAAGAAAAAAAGAGAGAACAGAAAGGGACAGGGTTGGAAAGGATTAGTTTACTTCCAGAACAAGTTATTGACAGATGTGCTCTGGATATCCAAGGAGTGCATGTCTTGCTTTCCTCAGTTTAACTTAATTGAATAATATTTCTTTAAAACTGAAGAAAGAAAGATCTTTGATGGCAAGGGGTGAGCGCATTTTCTATACACCATTTTACTGGATGTAAACTTATCCTTTTAAAACTGAAGCATTCTCCAAGCAGATCTCTGTTTGAGGGTAACGATAGTGTTGTAGACAAAGTGTGTAATGTTCTTCCATGTTCGCTCTCTGAGGGTGTTTTCTTCAGCTTATGCAGGTGGCTTTACCTGGAGCTCTCTGATATGAAGTTACTGAGATGTTTACTGACCGCCCTTCTCTCTTCATCACTCCACACTCGTTTGGTTATCGTGGTGGTCTCTACAACTGACAAGGAAGACAAAATTAATTGTATAACCATAAAAAACAGACCAAAATCTACCTTTTTTTAAAACTGCTTTTGCTCGACTTGTAAATGCAATTTTATCCTTAAACTTTTCTCCCAAAGATGTTAACTATGTGTCAGAGCTAATCAATTAATAAATTAAAGGGTTAATGATATTGGAAATCAAATTAGCTTTGACCTTTTGGCATATAAATCATGATCCAAGAGTTCAATATTGTACAGCACACTGAATCATGATACTAGGTCACCACTCTAAGCCAAATATCAAATTCCTGGACTGTTCCCTGACTTAGACATATAACGGTATTACATTAAATGTGTAAAAGAGCAGAGCACACTAACGCAAACAATCCCCATGTGGAGAAGAAGCATGGCAAAAGGAGGATGACTGACAATTTATCCAAAGATTTGGAACATTTTTAATTGTCCTGAACCAAGATGAGGGACTTCTGGTGGAAGATTCACTCTGTGTGAGACACGAGGACACAAAGTGGCAGAAAAACACAGGAACACGTCTAACATGTTCAATTTCACGACCCCCATTCAGGGAGATAAAGGTAAGTTTACTGCTCATTTCCATCTTTAACATTAATTAAAAACAACCAGTTGAAGGACAGGATGTTAAAAATTGTTTAAAGCTTGCTTGTTTCAGCGTAGTTTAACGTGTGTCACATATAATAAATCAAATATAATAATTTTTAAAAGATGTAGTGTGAAATAATAATTTAGATTGTAAGCTGATGATGGACGCTGTCTGCCACACAGTGCAAATGAACTTGCTGCTTATACATGTCCACCTCACTAAATTAGCGGACTGGTTGGCTTGTTCAGAAAACAGACAGTAAATTAGTACGTGCCAGTAATGCTCATTTAAATAAGATGTTTTTTGTATATTTGCCTATTTTCAGAGTTCATTATTACTTTTACACTGCAAGAAAGCTGCAAATAAAGTGGGAAACTTCATCTCAGCATTATCATTGTGTAGGCCTGTCATAATAATCAATATATCGACTTATCGTGCAATACTTGACCACAACAACTATTTTTGCCATTGCAATATATATTTACAAATTCGCAAATAACGTTAAAGCCATTTTACAATGACATTTACATTCTTCCTCACCGCTGTCAAAGTTTATATTGGACATTTACCTAACAGGACATTTAATAGTGTATATATATATAATAGGACATTTACCTCTTTAACATCAAATTATAGAAGCTAAATACCTTAAGGATGATAAGTATTTTAAAGTGTTTATGGCTGTTTGCATTATTATGCTTTTATATAGTCATTATAACATATAATCTCAAAATGACAATAATATCGCTTATCACTACAATTTCTGTGACAATATATCACTCAACAAAAATTCCTTATCGTGACAGGCCTATCATTGCGTCTTGCAGCAGGACTATTGTAGAACTAAATAATTATATATTTTGGAATGTATATATTTGTAGCATATTTAATCAAACAATTAATGTCTGGTCTCTTTGTGCCATACAGCAGTCCTGGATCATCAGCCCTGTCACGGTCACACAAGGAAGTGTAAACTTCAAGGGTGTTTATTCAAGTGATATGCACAATAGTAGTTAGGTGAAGTAGGTGAATGGTGTGGAAGAAGGTGAGTGATCTCACAAGCACACACAGGTCAGCAGCTCAGTTCAGTTCAACGGCTATTGCCAACATAAGAACAGTCACTTCCCTTATATCGTTGCTTTGGCATTCACAGTAGGAGGACATCCATGGAAGAGCGCAGGAGAAGACAGGAGAGAAGACGAAGGGGACCATACGAGTCTGAGTCCAGCCGATGACTGAGTGAGTGAGGTGAGTATTTGAAGTGTGTGGTGATTGCAGGTGCAGGTGATGGTGATTAGTATTCAGGTGAGGGTTCACGGGTGTGGTGCGTGGTGGATGGTGAGTGAGAACGAGCAGCAGGTGTGACAGTACCCCCCCCCTCTACGGGTGACTCCAGGCACCCTGGACCGGCGGCGGGGAGCTGGGCGATTTGGGTGTCGGTGGTGGAATTCCTCGAGGAGGGTCAGATCTCCTCGGGACCGAATCCTTCCCAGTCTATGAGGTACTGGATTTGGCAGTTCCGCCACCGGGAGTCGAGAACTTCTTGGACTCGGTAGATGTTGTCTTCGGTTTGTTCTGGAGGGAGAGGCGGTTCCGGTTCTGTGGAAGGAGGGAGAACTGGGTCAGTGTGAGGTTTGAGTAGAGAAACATGGAATGTGGGGGAGATTCGGTAAGAAGGAGGCAGGTTGAGACGGTTGGACCGTGGGCGAAGTGGAGGAAACCCATAAATGTTTTTTGGGGGTAAAATTGGCCTCAGCTGGCGATGGCACTTGCTGCTCATTCCACCAATACATTAATGCGGGTATCTCCTTTACGCCTGTCTCCTGTTTGTCAGCCTAGGCCGCAGTCAATTCCCAAAATGGCTGCCACAAGTCCACCCAAATACAAGATGGCCGCTGCGAGTTCTTCAGGTCACAAGATGGCCGCCTCCAGTTTCCCAGCTCACAAAGTGGCCGCAGCCAAGGCGCCAGCTCACACGATGGTCATCACCAATTTGCTTACAAGATGGCTTCCTGTCCTAAGTATTTTCCTGTCATGGCTCCAGTCAAGATTTTGTCCCTGAAGTGTCATCGACTGAGTTACAAGAATAGCCACCACCACCTGAGTTGCCAGAGCTGCTGCCACCACCAGAGTTATTACTGCCAGAGCTGCCTTCACCACCTCCGGATCCACCGAGCGCCCAGGATCATCAAAAAAACCATACTACAGCAGTGAGGGGCTGTAATAATCCACTACGCTCAATTAATTATGGACAATTGATAATTCCCAGGATATCAAAATCAACTGTAGGCGTTAGATATTTCTCATATCTGGCACCTAAACTCTGGAACAGCCTTCCCAGCACAGTTCGGGAAGCAGACACACTCTGTCAGTGTAAAACTAGATTAAAGACACATCTCTTCGCATTAGCATACACATAAAACACAAACGCTTTTGAAATACAAATCCTCTAAAGGATTGTTAGGCTGCATTAATTAGGGCAACCGGAGCCGGGAACACTTCCCAAAAGACATTATAATTTGAACAGCATCTGCGCTATGTTAGTCTATTTCTCCTTATCCCAAGGTCTCCATTATCCTAGACCAGGCCGTATCCTGAGCAGCTGCTGTGGTGGTCATGGAGGAGTGAGGAGCGTGAGACTTATCCCTGAAAGACCCCAGTGACAGACGAGTCTCTGCATTGATCCCGTGGGCCAGCCTGAACACCCACCAGTGACCCACTCACACCTGCAGTTCTCCACTATGGACGTCCAGCGTTCTCCAGCCTCTGGTGCCTAGACTGCAGCTCTGCACAAGAAGTTTGGCCAGAGGAGAAATGGTCGTGCCCAACTGAGCCTGGTTTCTCTCTAGGTTTTTTTTCCCTCTCTTTCGTCAATTGGTGAAGTTTGTTCCCTGCCACTGTCGCCGCTGGCTTGCTTGGTTGGGGACTTGTGGGGCTGTGCATAGATGGATTTGCTCTTCAGTGTTTGAACTTTCAGCAGTGAAATTTAAACCACACTGAACTGAACTAAACTGAACTTCAACTCTAAAAACTGGACTGAAGCAGTTTCAATTTACTAGAACTTCTATGTTAAGCTGCTTTCACACAATCTACATTGTAAAAGCGCTACAGAAATAAAGATGAATTAAATCAAATCCTCTTGAATACCCTTAATGGTGGGCGCCAAATCCTGAATTCCCTGAATGGCGGGCGCCAGATTTCCTTCCTGAGTCCTCAGAGTGAGCGCCAGATCCTCTTGAATCCCCTAAATGGTGGGCACCAGATCCTCCTGAATTCCCCGAATGGCGGGTGCCAGATCCTCCTTTATCCCACAAATGGCCAGAGCCTCCATCAAAGTCCCACAAATGGCCACAAATGGTTGTTGATGCCATCTGAGCTCCAAGAGTGGCTGCCGCTAGAGGTACAGATGCAAGAGCTGTCGATGCAGCTGCCTGATCTGCTAATGCCTCCTGATCTACCTATGTGTTCTGGTCCAAAGTCTCCTTACCCACTGGGGTTGTCTGACCCACCAGTGCCTCCTGACCCACTGGGGATGTCCGATCCACTAGAGCCTCCTGACTCACTGGGGTTGTCTGACCCACCAGTGCCTGCTGAATTAGAGCCCCCAGATCCACCGCAGCTCCACGCCCAAGATCCCTCGCAGCTCCACTCTCCAGAGCTTCCTCGGCTCCACGCTCCATGGCATCATCAGCTCCACTCTCCAGGCCCTCCCTGGCTCCAGGGCCTCCGCGGCTCCATGCTCCAGGGCCTCCGCGGCTCCACTCTCCAGGGCCTCCGCGGCTTCACTCTCCAGGGCCTCCGCGGCTTCACTCTCCAGGCCCTCCTCACCTCCGCAGCTCCGTACTCATCTCCGCTGCTTTAGCTGACCTCCGCAGCTCCACACTCACCTCTGCAGCTCCATGCTCACCTCCATAGCTCCAAGCTCACCTCCGCAGCTCCACGCTCCTGGCTCTCCTCGGCTCTATTCTTCAGGGCCTCCGCTGCTCCACTCTCCAGGGCCTCTGCGGCTCCACGCTCCAGGGCCTCCTCACCTCTGCAGCTCCACACTCACCTCCGCAGCTCCACGCTCACCTCTGCAATTCCATGTTTACCTCCGCAGCTCCCCGTTTACCTCCGCAGCTCATGCTCACCTCCACGCTCACCTCCGCAGCTCCACGTTCACCTCTGCAGCTCCACTTTGTTGATGTAACTACCTTTGGTTAAGAGAGCAAAGTGTAATACACTTGACCTACATAAAAAGTATATTTCTATTACAAGCTAAAGTAGATTGAAGCAGATTGTATAGCCCCATTAAATTGTATAGCTATGTCAAGCTCGAGACTTCTGAATCTGACTCTTCGTTTACATCAAGCTGTAAGTAAAATGCATACTTATTAAATAATTAAAGAGACAATTTACCATCATTTTGAAGATGTGCTGTCTGACTTCCCAATACCAAATACGTTTAATAGTAATTAACAAAACAAAAACATAACACAATTTCAGCCCAATGCAGTTCTCATTTGCACCACAATAATTTTGAGGAACTAGAAACAGACTGAAATAAGAAATAGATCTGAAACCTGTCTAAAGTCAATGGTGAAATGTTTGGTATTTAAACTGTATGTTCATAATATACTTTGCTTATTACATTTACAAGGACCTGCAAAAAAACACAGACATTTTTCAAATTTAAAAATTAAAAAGATTGAAACGCAAAATATTACTATTATATAAAAATGGCTCATTGATTGTCAGTGTATCAGAATTAGCCTACAACACAACGTGAGTGAAGACATAAACAGTAGGCCAAGTGCAGGTTTTGTTTTTCTTATCAAAGTTTAACTGTTCTTTTTTTTTTATGTGCAAAAATTGCATTTATTTTTAAATGCTTTTCCATGAATTAATCTGGATATGATTTATAATATTTTAAAACAAGGCCAGCTATTTTTAATTTATAGGACTTCTTTTATCAAAACCCTTACAGAACTCTCCTATGTGTTAAAATAAATTTGTATATCTTTATTTTAAAGTGCTAATGCGCATGTATGTGTGTGTGTATATATATATATATATTCTTTATATTTTATTCCCAGAAATTGACATTGTTGTGATGGCTTCTTTTTGGGATCGTTTAGAGCTCTCTGAATCTGCACTGAAACAGCTTTTTTTAGCCCTCAATCCATTGAGCACCATTTAAGTCCACTGTATGTAGAAAAATCCTGTAATGTTTTTCTAAAAACCTTAATTTCTTTTTGACTGAATGAGGAAAGACATGAACATCTTGAATGTGTGGGGATGTGCAAATTGTTAGGAAATGTATATTCTTAAAATATACTTATCCATTAACATTAACTACTGCATTACAACAATAAATTGTGTATGTTAATGCACACTACAGTTAACACTGTAAATTAAACAAATTTCTCTATTTGATCTGTTTGGTTTTTTGCAACAGTCTTTTAAAGTAGTTCAGCATAAGCCTGCAATATAAAATGTTGGGGGAAATTTAAGTATGAATACTTTTACAAAGCACTGTACATTAATGTTACCAAATGACAACATATTATAAATATTACCACATTTTACTAACATGTTCATTAGAGCATATTTTTCCATATGTGTTCAAAATTAAAATTAAAAGCTAGCCTTTATAACAATAGGAAACTTCTGTCACTGCAGTTATGAAATTTGTATCTGTACATTAGATAAATGATAATTAATACAAGTAAGTGTTGAAAAGCTTATATCAAATTCACAATCTGTATTAGACTGCAGTCTAGGCAACTGTGGTGACTTAACTATGGAGGACGAGAAATGACTTCAGTATAGATAAATATATGTGACCGTGTCGGTGAAAGCCCAGCTAAAGTCACATAATCTAGTTCAGTGAAAAAAAAAAAAGCACAAAAGGTGTATAGCCATAAAAATGCCAAAAAATGCAATTTCTGTTTGTTGCAGTGAATAACAGACTAAAAATGTTTTAGTCTACCTGTTATATGCCTATACTGTATTAAAGTATTAAATGCTACAGCACACTGTAACTATCATCAAAATTAGATCAACCCAGAAAGAGGTTGGGATTTTATATTTTACGTATTTATCAATATTACATTTATATTTATATTACTTATATATATTTCTTAACAATTTCAACTGATATTTGATTGTACAAATAAAGCTGTTTTACCATGCCCAATAGTTTATTTATGCTCTTTGGACCTACACATCAAAACAGTTTGATCTGTTTTACAAAACTTTAAGAATTTTCCCATAATGGGAGAATCTCAGCTTTAATTACGTATATGACACATAGTCAGGATAATTATGGTTCAGTTATGTTGCAGTTTTAAATATAAACTTCTTTAAATTGGATTTTCTCAAAAAGATGATTTTCTGAGTCTGAAACTAAGCATTTTTTACATGGCCTAACTCAGTCAATCTTTAAAAAAAAATCAAGGTTATATTTTCATAGAACATTTTTTACATGGCGTAAAATGATTTTATACCAAAAACAGCGAATCACAAAAAAGACTTTAGGCAGGTTTTCAGAGAGTGTCTCAAATAAATGAATAAATATATAAATGTGGAAATAAATGAATAAAGAAAGAATGAAATACATAATATAAGTGAAAATACATGAATAAATATAAATAACTGAAGATTCATTCATTTCATTTTCTTTTCGGGTTAGTCCCTTTATTAATCTGGGGTCACCACAGCGGAATGAACCGCCAACTTATCCAGCATATGTTTTACACAGCGGATGCCCTTCCAGCTGCAACCCATCACTGGGAAACATCCATACACACCCATTCACACACATACACTACGGACAATTTAGCTTACCCAATTCACCTATACCGCATGTGTTTGGACTGTGGGGGAAACCGGAGCACCCGGAGGAAACCCACGCCAACACAGGGAGAACATGCAAACTCCACACAGAAACGCCAACTGACCCAGCCGAGACTCGAACCAGCGACCTTCTTGCTGTGAGGCGAACGTGCTACCCACTGCGCCACCGTGCAGCCACAATAACTGAAGATAAATAAGAATATTAATTATTTATTAATGTATACATTTATTTATTTATTAATTTAATTATGTGTTTTACATAAGTAAATATATAAATGCTGAAATAAATTCATATATTAAATAAAGGAATTTTAAATCACAAAGACTCACGCTGGTTTTAAAAAATCCCCCATTTTTATAATGATTTAATATTAAAAAACTATATTTAAATTTATTTGTATTATGATATCACTTTGTATTATTTATTTAGAAAATTGCCTCTTATTACACCTTAATTACTAAAGACTACTGAAAGATTGTGTAAAGGTGCATACCTCTGCTGACTTTGTTTCTATGGTGCAATTCTCTGCTTCCGTGGTGCACATCCTTGCTCCCAGTACCTGTTTACCAAAGAGAAGATTGAAAAAGTATATATTTTATATATTAGTAATGATATACATTTATTAAATCTAGCTAAAGACTACAATTAGCAAGCTATATAGTACTACTGGACATGTTTTACAGCACTTTATAATGTTTCAGCATCAGTAATCTACATGAAAAAGCTCATGAGTTTAAAGATAAAGCAGTGTAATATGGCATGCAGGTGTATAGTGATATTCTCCCCCTCCCTGAACTACACAGTGCTCCTGAGTTCCAGAGGCGCCACCGCACCCCTCCCCCCTCTCTAAACTTACTAACATCAGGCCCAAACAACAGGCCAAGCACGCAAATTAGAGAGACACCAAACACTTACAGATATATATAAACCTTTACTTGATGTTAATTTACCAATAAACATATTGGCCTACTGCTACATTAAACTAACATTAAAGTTACCACAAGAAATCCCCATTCTTAATGAATATAAATATGAATATAAAAATGTTATAGAGTCATATTGATTAAGTCTTAACTGATATTTAAGCCAAAATGATATAAACATGTTGTGCCAGATGAGTTAATGAGAGGCCGAGCCATTAAAAACATCAGATTTTGCCTACACAATCACCAAACTGGCGTAATAAATAATTCAAATGGGTGAAATTAATTTTAAAAGTCTTACCTTTAATGCAGACGCTTCACATTTGTTGTGGTGGGATCGCAGTCGCTCCATTCTTCTTTTCAATCTTTCCAGATCCATTTTCTGACCTAATGAACTCAGTCAGACTCTGAGCTGCAGGTGCGGTGGGGGAGGGGTGGGCGTGGCCTTCAATTAAGCCCGCAGTGGGGGATGGGCAGCGCACACACTCATGGCCTAATTGAAGAGCTTGCTTCATGATACTCTCCAGTGTTTAAAGCATTACTTGTTCATTGAAGCTCATATTAACCATACAACTACTGTTTTACTTAAATTAACACTACAATGCATCAGTTACAATGAAAGAAAGCTTTTTAAAATTATTATTGTTAAAATAATAATAATAGTAATAATAATAGTAATAATAACCATCATTATTAGTTAACTTAAATGCCAAAACACTAAGACAATTACTATATTATATTAAAATTTAGGTATTTAGCAGACACTTTTATCTAAGTGACTTTCAAATAAGTACAAAGAAACAACTTACTAAAATAAACTCACAAAAAGTGCACTGTCAGGTCTTAGCATTACAACAGTACAGAGCAAGGTTTGTATATAATAAACAAAGCTACACCACTACTTATAAAGATATATGAGTTATACTTATATAGGGGGTTAGGGGTTACATGTTAAATTATTTGTATGTTTTATCATTTTAAAAGTCAAAATATTAATGTGTTGTCAGATATATATAGTTCATTTAAGGTTCCAACTTTTTATTGTGCATCATTTTATATCTGGTGGTGGCCCAAAATTGTCCTCTACCTATCTGTCACAAAAGACACGAATCACTGGTGATGTGTGAGACTAAGGGCGTACTCACACTAGGTACAATTGCCTTGAACCATGCTGAAGCACGGTTGTCCCCCCTCTCCCCCTCGGCCTGCACTCACACTGCATTTTGCCTTTGGAGCACGTTTCTGTCATCGTGCTGCAGGTATTAGGAGGTTTGCTGAAGGTGCAGCTGACGTGCAGTGAGGGGTTTGTGTCTTTAATAAACTATGACAGTTCGAGTTCATTGAACAGTAAGAACGATTAATAAATCCATATGAAACAGTCCCTTAAAGGTGACTTCACGTCTTCAGTTTCGGGATCAGGCCCGCTTTGCGCTCACACTACCAGCGTACCGCGCCAAAACCCAACCGAACCGCGCTCTGACACACCTCTTCCAACCGGGCCAGGGCCGGCCATCTGAACCGCGTCTGGGCCCGATTCAGAGCACTCACACTTGTCAAACAAACCGGGAAACGTGCCCAGGCACAGTTTGGATAGCAAAGTGTGAGTGCACCCTTAAAGATGGAAGGGCAGGTTCACTGTACGGGGCGTCCTGAACACTGTTTTCACTCTGCAGGAGTCTGACAGACTTTATCAAAACTTCATGTCTGACACTATATCACAACTTATTACACTAAATGATAAATGACATTGCTTGAGACACTTATTAAACTATTGATCACACTTCACTGACACTATTACATGATGGTTTCTAAGTAAATAAGTAAAAATTGATACCTGACATATTTTTACAGTTGAATTGAATCAGCTTATTGCTGAACAATGACAAAATTCACAAACAATGCATCATTTTCCTGTTACCGCTGTAAAGCTGTATTAAAGCACTCTGTACTGTAAAAAGCCCTATGGAAAAAGGTGATTTATCTTAACACTATGGAAATACTACTATGACAAACATGATCTTTGTAGGCTGTAAATATGTTGAAGACTGCATTCACAACCATGTAACTGAGTTACTGAACTTAAAGTAACTAGAAGTAATATATGAAGTAATAACATTGTTTACATAGACTTTTGGACAACAACAGAATATTAACAAACAAATAATTTTTTGTGCATTGAACACTTTTTACATCACAAGTTTTCTTTTTTAATAGGGTAAAGTAAAATTAAAAAAATAATGTGTTGAAATTTAAAAAAAGAAAAAAAGATCCACTATTTCCCGTTTGCTTTTACTCTACTGAGGAGCCATGTGCAGCACTGCAGGTATAAGCTGCAGCTCTCTCTCTCTCTTTCTCTCAGCTGTAGTGTTAGTGCTGAGGGATTGATAATCACTGGCTAATGTCTATAAATACGTGACTGACTGGTCTGGCCTGCAACAAGACGTAGCAAACATTTCTATAAGTGTCCTCCACAACCTATTAATTAATGATGACTTATTCTGGACATTTTCAGAGATTTAGAAAAAAAAAAATATCTCAAAAATAGGACATGTTTGGAAAAAAAGAGGACTTCTGGTCACCCTGTATAATCTCTGTTAGAATGGGAATATCTTTAGATGGAGATGTGGGGTAAATTATTATTACCAGAGCTTTTCAGTGCTTTTTCCCCATCTGAAGGTGCCATCTCTATATCATCACAGACAATGTCAGCACAGATTATGCTAACTTTTACCTACTATAAAAGGCCAGAGAAAAAGGTCTCCGGTACTGTTAATGCTCTGGAAACAGACCAGCAGTAAATGTGTAAATATTTGGCTAATTTCTGTTTAAAAGTAGTCTTCCACAGTTGTTTCTATAGGCTCTTGAAGCAGCGGAACACATCTGTTAAACAATCTACAGGTGTTTTTACACATACAATTCAGATCGATATGAAGGTTTGTTTAGAGGAATGACATTTATTTTAGCTTTAGGTAAGTGCTTATTATTGACAGAATCCAATTTTAATTAATTAAGCATTTGATTAGACATGTACCTATGTCAGGAAGCAGCAAGATACACACAACAGGGAGGTAAAGGCAGAACATAATGTTAGCCTTTCATATTCTATATGAATTGTCCATTAATACTTGCTTAATTATACTTGGGGCACCAAAGACAAACACAATTTGAAGTTTAAGACTTTAAAGATCTTTCTACAAAACTTTTCTACAGGTTATGTGTAAACTTAAGTGTGAGTAGATGTGTCAGGGTAATAACAGAATCAGAGTGTCGTCAGTCCAGATCTGTATCCTGATGAGCGTGCTTTAGCGGCAGCATTGTGCCTATGGAGGTTTGAGCTCGGGCAGATCTAAACATTCCCTATGTGAATAAACCGGCATCAACATTTACATATCTGCTCAAAATATTATTCAAAAAATTAAAAAAATAATAATTGGCAAGGAAGTCTATACACAAGGTCATCTAATTATTTAGCAGTGTGGTGTCTGCATGTATGAGCATGTTAGCATGTAGCATATTAAAACAAATTAAAACAAGAACAAACACTTTTGTGGACAATATTGAAACATTTTTTTCTTAAAATATTGAAATATTTATTTTAATAAAATATATTTTAATAAAAAAAATATTTTAAAGGATTTTTATATATTTGTACTCCATTCTGAGATTTTAATATCAAGACTCCCCTTTGTTTCATAAACAGATATCCTCATTATTTTAATATAGAAAATATCACGTGCTTAGACACAAAAGCGGTTTTTGATTCGTGAACAAACCGAGTCTTTTCAATCATCTGCTGTATCGGTTCTTTAATGAGAGATTCATGAGTAAATGTGATGTTGTGGGGTCAGGCCGAGTCATTGATTCTAGTGAATCGCTCAAACCGAGTCACCGACTGTAATGAAGCGGTCAAGCCGAGTCATTGATTCTAGTGAAGCGCTTCAATCGAGTCATTGACTCCAACGAAGAGCCAGGACCGAGCCATTGACTCGATTGAAGCGCTCAGACCGAGTTATTGACTCTGATGAAGCGCTCAGAACGAGTCACCGCGCCCGAGAATCGGATCGGCTGAACTACGCTCGCGACGGACGGCCTGCAGCCTACTGTAAGTTACTAAGATTTAATTTTAGTATGTTGTACATGAGTGTTGCCTTTAGCTCATAACGCTGGACTGTCAGTTGTTGGTGATCTGTATGTACAGTAAAAGAGCGAATCTTTAAGGCCGCTGTATGGGACTTCAGCGTGAGGGGCGGGGCTTGAGTCCGTGCGCGCGCTCACTGTATGCAGCCAAAAGCAAAACAATTTCAAATGCTACAAAACTAGTATTTTACATAGCGTTCATTAGTTTATTTAGCCCCGTGTAACGTTTTTATACTTTAGGTTTCTAAATGTCACCTGTGTGGTTGATTTGTGTGGTTTCAGTAGTGACATCGTGATGTGCGCATGCGCGATAGTCACATCACAGGTGCGATGCACAGAGCATATTTAAAAGTTCATAATTTCACGTTTGTTACACAATCTGAAGGAAAATGAACGAGGAAAGTTAGGAAAACTGTGTCCATCAGCTTCATATTGATGCTCAGGACTGTTTGGATTTTATTATTTGTTGTCCAAGGCATAAAACTGTTTGGGATGCGTTTGGCAGTGTTAAACGTGACAGAATAGGTCCAGAAAACACCATTCTGATAAGAATAGGCTCATAATTGCTGAATAAAATGTTAAAATAACTAATGCAATCACTCATGTTCCCTAATGTGATTGTGTCCTCTTTAGTCTATGTATTCCAGAACTATTAATATGATAACATGATAGTGAATGATGTGACTGATAGTGACTGATAGACACAATTGATAGTGAATAATGTGAGTTAAATAGTTTATACAATAAGAAAAAAGTCTGGAGCGTTTTAAGCTAAACACTGTCTGTGCCAGACCTCAACATCATATTCTTCTGTACACTCAGGAAAAATCAGGAAACAATGCATTAGTTTTAACATTAAAATAACTAATACTTCATCTGCATATCTGTACTTTTATGAAAAGTAAATGCATATGGAATTGTTCATGACAAATATAGATGTGAAATTTATTATATAAGCCTTTGTGATATACTAATTAAGTTTTGTTAAAAGTTGTTAAACATTGATCTGTAATATGTGGTATTTAATTATAAATTTATGGAAAAAATACAATTAATTAAAAAGTACACTTTTACTTGTCATATTTGTAATTAGCAAATCAATTCTTAATTTGTTGTCCAAATAGTATTTTTGTTCCATCAGATTAATGCCGTCCAGATTAATGCCTTCCAGGTGACTGTGATCTTGTCTTTTGACCGCCAAAAATCTCAATGTATTTTTGTGTTTATGTGTGGCAAATGTAAACAAACTCCTTTAAGCCATTTCTGAGTTATCACATTGATAATGCATGGCGCAGTACATATGAAAAACAAAGGGGGCGCTAGAGAGCAGAAAAATCATGGTGCAGTACCTGAGACAAACTTTAGGGGCGATAGAGAGCAAAAACCGATCATGGTGCAGTACCTGAGAAAAACATTAGGGGCGATAGAGAGCAAACGGTGTGTGTATTCAGGGGGACATACACACACTTTTCTTTTCATTTTGGCATCAATCTGAGGACCTCTTTGAAACTTTGAGAGAAGCCTATTTACACCCTCTAGAGGCCATTAGAGTGAAAAAAAAGTGAGGACCGGGCAAAATGTCCTCACTTTGCAAAAATGTCCTCACTCCAAAGGTTAAAAACCCACGCTGGTCCTCACAAAGATAGCCGTACAAACACACACACACACACACACACACACACACACACACACACACACACACACACACAATTTAGCTTACCCAATTCACCTATAGCGCATGTCTTTGGACTTGTGGGGGAAACC
>CAIGQV010008939.1:0-11367 GCA_903798115.1 Danio jaintianensis
ATTGACTATATTAAAAAAGAATTCACAAAACAATTGATTAGTAACAAAAAAATTAAAATCCTAATAGAATTACAAATATTATTTATTATTTTGTCAGACTGTATATTAAAAAAAGCACAAAACAATTGATTAGTAATAAGAAATAATAAACATAATAATAATATTTAGAATTAGTAACAATATAAAAAAATATAAAAAAAGAAAAGGAATTAATAAAATTATCACTTAATTGATGGAAAAACTGTACGAATATACAAATAGTAACAACAAAAAGGCTGTTGATTGTGGTCTATAATGAAGCATTTGTGTGTTTGTGTGTGTTTGAAGCAGTTGAGTGGCAGGCTTGAGTACATTCCCCAGTTGATTTAGTGTAGTTAAGATCAGATGGAATGTGTCAAAGCCAAAAGCTGAAGTTTAATCTGCTCGGCCTCTCCTTCCTCTGACAACACAAGCTGACATCTGACTGGCAGAGAGAGAGAGAAACAGAGAGAGATCCGGGGTGAAGCGGAGGCAAACACACAGCAAGACTGATAAGGTGATCTCACACACATCAAACAGACCGAACGCATGCATCAAACAGCCACAACACACTCCTCGTGGTGTTCAGAAGCTTCTCTTTATTGGCCTGAAGATTAGAGTCACAGAATGTGTGCAAAAATCGGTGTGTGTGTGTTCGGTAGAAACTGAGAAACAAAGCATGCACAATCTCTTCTTCCAAACTCACTCAGATTAAATCATTCAATAATAAAACAAACAACAATCATCTCAAAACCTGCTCAAAAATGACTGGATCTCACACAAACGTCCCATTCCGGCTCAATATCTGAAATATATATATATTTTTATACCTAAATACATTTCATCCTACTTTTGAGATTATTTAATTCGGGGGATTTTTAATGAGCTTTTTTGAATTGTTTTTTGGTAAATGTGTTCATTTCTCTGCCCTCTTCTCAATACTGTATCAAATAATTGTCAAATTTCCATTTATTCATATTATTCTTACTCTTTTAAAATATGTTTATTGTTTTGCCATTTCTGATCCGTTTTTAAACATGTCCATCAGTACTTCATAGTAAACACACACACGCAGTGTTCATATTTCACCCCAAAATTGAGCCCATTCTGGGGCATTTTTACTTTGAGCTTTCATTATCTTATAACTAAACTATATACAGTGCTCAGCATACATAAGTCAGAATTTTTAGCACCCCTGTATGTTTTTCCCCCAATTTCTGTTTAATTGAGATATTTTTTAAACACATTTCTAAACATAATAGTTTTAATAACTCATTTCTAATAACAGATTTCTTTTATCTTTGCCATTATTTGGCAAGTCATTGTATAATGAAAAAAAATATATTGCTTAAGGGGGCTAATAATATTAACCTTAAAATGGTTTTAAAAAAATATTTAAAACTGCTTTTATTCTAGCCGAAATAAAACAAATAACAATTTATCATCCAGAAGAATAAATATTATAAGAATTACTGTAAAAACTTCCTTGCTCTGTTACACATCATTTGGGAAATATAACAAAATTATAATAATAATAATTCAAAGGGGGGCTAATAATTCTGACTTCAAGTACACCCCTTACAAATCTCTCATTTAAATTAATATTTTCTATAGGATGCTTTATGATTATGATTATGATAACGGTTCAAAAATTTGTAGCCCAAATTTATATGTTAGAGAAAATATTAAATACTATTAAAAAATAATAATATGACATATTAAAAAGAGCAAAAATCAAATGAAACAAAAAATATATAACATTTTGTTGACATTTTGAACTTTTGATTGTCTTTTTTGCAATATTTTGCTTGAATTTAAATGTATTATCTTTGTATTTCTAAAGATGTTCGGTGACAAAAATAATATTTTAATAAATATATCTGTTTAATAAATCTTTTGTTCAAATGCACCAAAATATATGACCTATATTCACTGAAAAATTGATAAAAATATTCATTTTCAAACTGGGGTGTACTCAATTATGCTGAGCACTGTATACATAGTTTTTTATTTTTTTATTTAAGACTTAAAAAATTTAGTTTTGCATCATGTTCATGACATATGTATGCGTTTTATCCCAATATTTTCAATAAAAAAAAAATGCAATTACCAGATGCAATTTACAAGTTTCAAAAATAAATGTAAACTTATGTTTAGACAACTTCTAAAACATTATTGCCTTGAGCCTGCAGTATTTTCAAGACAAATGTGTTTTTCTGCCAAATAATTTCAATCTAAGAAAACAAAAACAGTCTAATTTACATTTGTTTTGAAACTATTAATTGTATTTTCCATTATTGTTGTTGTTATTTTTTCCAATTTATCATTTCTAATACATTTTTGGAATATACCCATTAGTACTTCATAATAAACTGTTAAATTGCACACAGAAGTCATACTTCAGCCCAATATAACATTATATTTTTTCAGAAATACATTTACACCTATTTTTAAGACCATTTACGGGTCATTTCTTAGTGTTCGAATAATATTTGCGACACCTGAGTACATTTCTCCCCCATGTTATTAATACTGTACTATGAAGAAAATCAAATTCTCATTTCTTTTTTCATAACTTCCATTATTATTTTTATTTTCCATTTTACAGTAAATAATGTAGCTGTTTTTTTTCCACTAAAATCAGCTAAAATAAAAGTACAGTAGTACATTAAAACACAACCCAAAATCTCAATGGTCCTAAAATAGGCTTTATACATAATTGAGTACACCCCATTTTGAAAATGAATATGAATAATATAGGCAATGTATCTTGGTGCATTTATTACACAGATATATTTGTTAAAATAATATTTAGAAATTGAAAGATAATTCAATTAAATTCAAGCAAAATATTGCAAAAAAAATTACAACCTACAAAATTTCAACAAAATTTTTCCTTTTTTTTGTTTCTCTTGATTTTTCCTCTTTTTTAAATTTGTATTTAATATTTTTCTATAACATATAAATTTGGGTGTACTAGTTTTTGGACCGTTATCGTAAGTTATTTTGTTAGATAAGCTCCAGATTTGGCTTCAGTACTGACTAATCTAATGTATATGCACAAATATAATATTGTAAAGCTTCCTATTAAAAATATGAATTTAAAAGACAGATTTGTGTGAGGTGTACTTATATATGCTGAGCACTGTATATAAACACACATGTACATGAAGCCTATACGTTATTTATGTATATATGTGTGTTTGTATCTCTTTTCTTCTTCCTCTTTTGGGGTGAAATATGACCTGGACATGTTCTTGACAGCTTTCATGAGCTGAGCTTCACCTAAACATGGCCTGGGGGATGTGTGTGGATGTGTGTAATACAATTGCATTTTGAAGAAAGAAAAAAGAAAAAGAAAAGCAACATCATACAGATTTAGCTCTTAAAACACATTAAGACTCCCAAAGAAAACCCCTTTTATAGCAGTTCTATATTAAAACTCGTGTCTTAAAACGTAACAAACCCCTTCCCATTAATTCCAGCTGTAGGAGCACAACTCAGAATGTTAAGGGGTGGATGAAACAGCCAAGAAGATATAGAATGCTTTCAATAAAACAGATTTCACAGCAGAGGGTCAGAGCTCTCCAATTCTGACCCACGCAGGATTAAACACGGCACGCAAAACACACAGCTAAAAGGCAGAAGCGAAGAACAAAAACATAAACACTCTTTCCTCTATGTAAACATATTTATATACTTGTGCCATCTGTACTGTTACCTTCCTCTTCAATGCAGAATCTGAATGGCAAGTGTACAAAATGCATCTCTGGTCTGCATGCATCACATATCGTAGGACTTTTACACATGCCACATGAAGATGTTTCTTATCAGTCCATATGGGCACCTCATTTCCTCTCCTAATCAGCAGAAATAAAGCTTTGTGGCGGCATAGGTCAATTCAAAGTGCACATAAGAAAAATCACACAAAGGGAAAAAAAAGCAGGTGGAGCACTTGTGCTTCTGGCAAAAAAAAAAAAAAAAGAGTAAAAACTGAATGCTTGGCTGCATAAAAGAAGTCGTTTTTATTGTTATCAACTGCTGAATCCATTCTGAACTACTCAGCTATACTGAAGCTAATGATTTAAGCAGAACTGATGAAGAACGTCACGTTATTTTATGCAACCAGGCACCCGGATAACCTGACAGCAACTCTCGAAACACGTTTCAGATGGCCGGGTTAGACTGTGAGAGAAATGAAGCTGTTATATCTCTGAATGTTCCTCTTGAGGATCTCAGAGCAGGGCCCGAGGACACGCTCGAAACGCGGACGGTCCAACTTCACACACTTGAGTGGACCTCTGGCCACGACTGTTGCTGCACGGGGTCTGTTCAGCAGCAGTGCTATCTCACCTGTACAAACGAAACAGCACACATAAGTTAGACAAATGACTTATTCAAAGCAGACATATATTGGAAATCAATTATATATCGCAGACTACCCAGGCCATTAACTGATACTAGATTGTCAAAATAAAAAAAAATTCAATAGTTTTCAAAATGCATTAAGAAATCAGGTCTGGTGTCCCTCAGGGCTCTGTTTTGGTACCGCTTACATTGTCTTTTTTCCCACTGAAATAAAATAATTTTTACACCTAATGCTCAAAACTCAAAATCAGTGGTGTAAAGTAACAAATTACAAATACTCAAACTACTGGTACTTTTACTCCACTACTTTCCTTCAACCTGCAGTCACTACTTATTTTTTCTTGTCTATGGGGATTAGAAAAATCAGTCCTGTGATTCCTGTCCAATCAAATCGGACATAGAAGGTAAATCGCATCATAATTAACTACCTCAAGACATGGGTGCTTTATAATTGCAGCAAACTGTTTGGAAGCATTAAAAGTGTCCAAGAAGATGTCCAAAATATTTACACGTAATGACCCAGAGACTGTTTACATGCATGTATGATGAGAAGATGACGGATGTATGATGACTGAAATGGCCTTAAACACCCAGCAGGCACAAGACATCAACAGGACGTCAGATTGAAGTTGTACCCCAATGTCGTGGGGACGCTGCATTTTGTTTGAAAATAAAAATTGGGTTGACATCAGACCTAAAATCAACCAAATATCAACGTCTAAATATGCTACAGCTTGACGTTGTGTGGACGTTACCACTATGACGTCTATCAGACGTTGGATTTTGGTCGCCATACCTGACAAATAAATGTCAGTATTTGACATCAATATGACGTTGGTTTAAGATGTTGGCTCGACGTTGGATTTTGGTCAGTTTCTAACACAACCTAAAATCAACCAAATGTCATTTGACGTCGTTATTGGACATCAAAATAACATTGTCCTTAGACGCTGGCTAGACACTGAATTTTGGTCACCTGACATCACAACCTAAATCTAACCTAATATTAACATCTTATGACGTTGTGTGCCTGCTGAGCAATAACTAAATGCACTACAGAATGTTAAGTTTACACACATCCACAAAGTTCATGTAAATGCATCAGCTTTTTACAGCGTAATACTCACTACTCTTGAGTACGTTTGAAAGGTCTACTTTTTACTCATACTTTGAGTAATATTTACAACAGATACTTTTACTCTATTTGCACTACATTTTTAGGCAATGGTACTTTTACTTAAGTATGATTTTTCAGTACTCTTTCCACCACTGCTCAAAATATACATGTGCACCTTAGATAATGAATGTATATTATATAAAATCTGTGAATTATATAAAACAATCAAAAAATGCATTATTGTCAGGTGTCTGTGTTGTTGTTCCATGTGCTCCGTGTTTGTCATGTGACTTCCCCATGTGCTGTGATTCCTTTGTTCCATTTCCTGCCATTTCTTGATGTTCATTAGTTTCACCTGTGTTCCTCCCCTGTGTGTTATCAGTTCAATTAGTCCTTGTGTATTTAAGTCCTGTGTTTAGTTCAGTCCAGCGTCCAGTATTAACGTCATTCCATGTTGTCTTCACCCCATGATCGTCATCCCTGTGAATTGTCTTCCTACGTGTTCCTGTTGTGAGTGTTCTGTTTGTAATGAATCTACGTGTTTTGATAAACTCCTGCGATCCTGTGCCTTTGTGAGAGAACAGGCGTGACAATTATGGCATAAGGTCTAATTTGCCTTAGGAGTCAGTTTTTTCCTTACATTTACAAAAATCAGCATTTTTTCTGTCTTTATTTTTCTTGAATTTTCTTTTCTTTTTTTCATTCATTCATTCGTTCACTTTCCTTTGGCTTAGTCTCCATTACGCTGTGGTGACCTCTGAAATAAACTGCCAACTATTCCAGCATATATTTTACGCAGCAGATGCCCATCCAGCCACAATCCAGTACTGGGAAACACCCATACACTCTCATTCACACACACTACGGACAATTTTGTTTATTCAATTCACCTATAGCGCATGTCTTTGGACTGTGGGGGAAACCGGAGCACCCGGAGAACATGCAAACTCCACACAGAAATGCCAATTGGCACAGCCAGGACTCGAACCAGCAACCTTCTTGCTGTGAGGCGACAGTGCTAACCACCGAGCCACTGTGCCACCTTTGCTAATTACGTTCAACACTAAAATATCCTTGTGTACCCAGACAATAAACTGATAGAAGGTTGTCAAAAAAAGAGACGCATAATGACATCAGGTCTGCTGTGCCTCAGACATATGTCTTGGTACCGCTTGAATTTAAATAATCAATACTTATATTTTTAATTTATGTATATTTTAGGATTTTTATAGCTTTAATTTTTGACAGGGCAGTAGAGAGTGTAGACAGGAAAGCATGGGGCAGAGTCAGGAGTACAGGATCAGCAAAAAACATCAAGAATTGAACTCTGGTTGCTGTGATCACCTGAGTGCTAAATGTCAGCATGCTAACTGCGAGGCTACTGCCGCTGACGATCAACTCTTTTCTAAAACACTGAAAGTAATCTCTAAAATAAATATTTACCACTGACTCTCAAATTATCCCAGCACACTCAGTAATAAACTGGCAGTAGGTTATCAAAACAATTCATAAACACATGTGTCTGGTGTCCCTCAGGGATCTCTTTTGGTACCATTTAAATTTACATAATCATTAATAATTCAGTAGTTAATAATCGGTGGGTGGTGCGGTGGGTTAGTGGTTAGCACTGTCGCCTCACAGCAAGAAGTTCACTGGTTCGAGTCCCAGCTGGGTCAGTTGGCATTTCTGTGTGGAGTTTGCATGTTCTCCCCATGTTGGTGTGGGTTTCCTCTGGGTGCTCTGGTTTCCCCACAGTCCAAAGACATGCGCTATAAGTGAATTGAATAAGCTAAATTGGCTGTAGTGTATGTGTGCGAATGCGAGAGTGTATGGGTGTTTCCCAGTACTGGGTTGTGGCTGGAAGGCCATCCGCTGCATAAAACATATGCTGGATAAGTTGGTGGTTCATTCCGCTGTGGCACCCCCTGATAAATAATTGTTATAGTTTTCTCAGTTTGTGGAAGATTCTTTATAAGACAAGAAGTTTATTATTGACTTTATAAGCAAAAACCATTATACAGACGTGTAGGGGAAAACATCAATTGTTATAAATATAAAAATATGTAGCATATGAATCCTTTAATGAACAAACATTAAACACAATTCTTTATGTTAAATACTCTGTGCTATTCCTCTTACTATACAGATACCAATAAAAAATCAAGCCCTTCGCATATTTGACCAGATCAATATTCCAACAATGAATGGCATACATTTGGGATGGCACTATCTCACTGGCCAACTGATTGCAGATGGGCAGTTCTCAGAAAACAAAATGAAAACAAATACTATTTTTACCATTTTTGTTTTGTGACACTAGTTGTGCACTTCATCTTCAAGCAGCCATCTGTTAAAATTCACTGTCTTTGCTGTGTGCTGATTACACAAACACAACCCTTTTACCTTATACAGCTATAAGACAAAGAGCAGTAGCTGGCTATATAATGTAAATATTTCTATATTCTCCATGTCGTGTGATAATCTAAAGCTCAGTGTGCTTGCGGTGCAGCAGCGTAAACCGCACTGACAGTAAACAAGCGCACAGATCTACATTCTGCAAGCCCTGCACATGACGAACTGCCACCTGTTAGGAAATCTACTCTTCCTGTCTGGCGCAGGCACTTCTGTTCTGTTATTTACAAGGCTCTGCAGATCCTCGCAACACTCACCGAAGTAGTCTGATGAACCCAGGCGGCCCACTTCGACGTATTCCTCGTTATCAGACCTGCGCTGCAGAACAGACGCCGTACCCTGGAAAAAAACCCAAAAAGAGATGCAGGTTTATAATGGATATCAATTACATATCACAGTGCATACATGCTATTAACTGCATTAAGGCCACAGGTCTGGTGTCCCTCAGGGCTCTGTTTTTGTCAACACAGGCTCATTGTGGATACGCACCCCTGTCTACATTTCTGGAGAGTGCAAATTATGTAGCCAGAGGTACGTCTGGCTTCATTTCGTCTTTAAAACGAATGCTATGAGGCGGTATGGTGCTGATAGTTTCTGTTCCTTTTTACGCTACCGCTGACCGCTTACCTCCATATGGACGGCTTTTCCGGTGTTACCAGTTTGCCCAGTAGCTCGCCATGTACTTTGGTGACTTGGGACGACGACAGGGTTTGAGTCCAGCGAATAACGTTTCCAGAAACCAAGTAAAACAAAAGCAAGAAAATAAAACAAACAGATAAATAAGCAACAGGCTGAAAACGTGGTGAAATCACACGGCCGCAATGTCTTTTATTTTTCTAGATCGCTTTTGAAGACACTATCGGTTGGGTTTAGGGAAGGGGGTGGGTGGGTCATTTAGTCAGTGAGTCGACAGCAAGCTGGCCAGGGATGCGTTTCCCAAACAACGACATAACTCGAGGCTGAACTATCATAGTACGATGCATGATTTGGGAAATTAACAATGTAGTGACGAGTGTTTCCCAAAACAGTAGTTGCTTTGTCACAGATCCATCATTTGAACCACTTTAGTTATAAAGTAAAACGTATATAATGACGCTCTAAACGGGGCAGATTAACAACTTCTTTAGAGAAAAAAAACATAATTTTTTGTGCAAATTATATTGTTTATACACGTACACGCATAAAAACAAAAAAACAAAAAAAAACAATATTAGTTTTGGTAAAAACATGCACTCATTTTTCATATTAATTGAAATATATTTAGATGGCACATTTAGGCCCTATGTTTCCTTTACAAATATTATTGAGAATATTCCATATTCTATGCTAAACCATGAAACCACTTAGCTAACACATATTCTAATCTCATATATAAACCATATAAATCGTTAATGATTGTAATTTATAGTAGGTTATTTAATAAGAAAATAAAAAAATCCTACCTTATAATAATAATAATAATTATTATTATTATTATTATTATTATTGTTATTTTTATTATTAAGTAGGATATTGTTTATTTATTTTTTATGCATTCAAAATGGCATAAATGATTTCAAAGTGCACAGCAAAGGGAACACAATTGTCAATATGAAGATCGCTAAAACTAAACTGTAAAACAATACTTTGAAAGCAATTACACCTAAGAGAGATGTTTGTTTTTTTAATCATTCCAAGTTTAAATGTTGGAATGTTCGAAAGGAATAGGGCATAGGGGGGATAACTGGAAATAGAAAACAACCAGGAACTATGCTTCCATTTACAGCTCTAGAGGTGTAGTTGCAAGGGTACAAGTTTGTGACGCAGTTTGTGATTGTTCGTTGGAATGATGGATTTGGGAAATGCCAAATCAATGAACTATGTTTGTAACGACAGAACGTGCGACCTTAGCTGAGTAACGATGGTTTTCGAAAATGCACCTCTTGTCGGTTGAAGTGTATATTGCGCCTTCTGGTGGAGAAATTTGAGATCATCAAAAAGTGTGAGCAGACGTACCTCCAGTTATGTATTTCGCTGTCCCCAGAAATGTAGACCTGGGTACGTATCCATAATGAGCCTCGGTTGGTTTTTGTACCTCTTGCATTTTTAAAGACAAACAAACAAAAAAAATCTGTATTTTCTTTCTTCATCTGAAATGCATTATGGGATCAGGTCTGGTGTGCCTCAGGGGTCTGTTTTAGCACAGGTAGTATTTACAAAACTACTTTTCTCTGTCTTTTTTCACTTTTAAAATAATAATGATTTTTGCATAACTTAAGTTGGGTGTCCCTCAGGGCTCTGTTTTGGTACCACTTGAATTCATATAATTCACAGTTTTAGTTTTGTCACTCTCTGAAATAAATGCATTTCTTGCATCTGACTCTCAAAACTCTAAATATCTTATCTTATCTATATCATATAATATGTTTTATTTTCACTCGAGTGTTGTGTAGGGAGCTCAACATATTCCTCATTGTCAGGTAAGTGCAAAAGGAGAACCAATAAGCGAGACACAGGTTTAATGAGGAGGAAAAGTGCAAACAGAGGAGAGAAAAGCCTAGCTCACGGTGTCGCCGAGTTTGAGACACGTCAGGAGGATTAGTGAAAGTGAGACTCTTTGCTTTATATGCCTGCAGGTGTACAGGATTTAGATATACTCTGCATGTTGCTTCAGGGACTCGGAAAACACACACACGTCATAGACTGACACACACACACACACACACATGCAATGCACACCTGGGCCTGTCAGTGTTGAGATTTTCCAACAATTATAGCGTTCCACTGCATGCAGCGCTCCCCACAATGCAATGCACACACTCATTTAGAAAGATAAACAGGGAGACACACACACATGTTCTGTCACATTTGTCACATCAAGGACAAACACGCTTCCCACAATGCAGCAGTAAAAGGAGCGAGGTTCACAGGCCAGGGCTTCTCTATTCATAGTCACATTACACTGAAAGCTGAAAACACAGTAGAAAACACGAAAATAAAGTAGAAGGCACAACAATAATGATTAATAATTATCTAAATATTAATAGATACAATTAAGAGGTAAAAATCAGTAATATACAGAAATAATATATGAATTACACAACCATGCTAAAATGTTTTAAATATACCAATTCAATATATTTGATTAGAACTGTTATATTAATTATCATTACGGTGATTACTACTATAAATATTATAAACAAACATCATTAATGACACTATCATATAAATATATAATATTTAGTAACAATTATTACAATTATATTTGATCATGATTATTATTATACCAATAAATACACTAATATATTAATTTCTTTTTATTACTGAAGTATTTTTACTGCTAATACTATGAACAATGAACAAACAATTGTTAATACTTTATACTTAATACTTTATATTTTTCGAATTTAACTATAATTACTACTAATTATATATATAAATATATATATATATATATATATTTATATATATAA
>CAIGQV010008949.1:0-11351 GCA_903798115.1 Danio jaintianensis
TGGTTGAGAGTAGACCCCAGACTCCTTGAGTGGAATTGACTCCGCAATTAGGAAGACTATTGCTTTCCTAGCCCAAATATTAATGAAGGCATGTTGTTGCTATAAAAAACAATACATGAAAGCACATCTAACTGACAAATAAACAGTGCACTTTTAGTTCTGTGTATGTTTTGGTTTGTTTTGCTATTTACATTTGACAATCATACACATACATTTTACATATATGTTCATGTGCCATAAATGATGTGCTCGGATGAGCTTTTTAAAAATAGGTTATTATTGACAGAGTTTGAGAATAAATCGTAACAACAGTGAGGAGTCGATTCTCAGAATAGAGTCCTTCAATTCCAGGATCATGAATCGATTTCAATAACAGCCCCCAATACCCTGCTTAACTGATTTTGATCACTGCCGCTGTTTGTAACACACACAGGTCTCTGAGCCTCACCTGTGCGCTCTGGATTCCCGACACACCACGCAAATAGGCTTTCTGTCGGTGTGGCAGTACAGTTTCAGCTCCTCGTGGTGTCGCTCACATTTCCCGTCCATCTTCACGGGTTTGGCGGGTGCAGAGGGCCTACATGTCTTCAGATAGTCGAAGTCGCTCAGTTTATCCACCAAGTTCTTCACCAGGTAGTTCTTGGTGAAACTCATCTTCGCGAAAACCTGCAAAAAGTACAAACTTGCTTAAACGACAGCGAGAAACTGCTGGTGCTGTGCTGACAAACGGCTCGCGTGGAGATTTGTATCTCACGGATAAAAGCCGCACATACCACTAACGTTAACAACATAAACATTTACACTAGACGGTTTTGGTCATTCTGCAGGAATCAGACGAGAAGGTGTCTAGCGTTAAAGCCGTTATGTGCAATTGTAACTAAGCACCCCGGAATCTAGCAGCGTTTATCAAAACAAACCACCCACCATCCTGCACTCCGGACACTGATAACCCACATCATCGCCTCCATTTTCCTCCCAGTGCATCAAAATGCACATACGGCAGAAATTGTGACCGCATTTTAAAATGACAGGGTCGTCGAAGTAATCGAGGCAAATGGAGCAGACCAGTTCCTTCTGAAGCTCTCCTCGCGAATCTGCGGCGGTGGCCATGTTTCCCCAAACCTTGTTACTGCTTTTCAGGGCCACAAGCGACTCTAGACGGAGGAGAGAGAGAGAGACAGAGCCCATTCTGGACTCACTTCCAGGTTCAGTCACGTGGGAGTCAGGGAGGAATCTGATTGGTTACGCCGCGTGCAGAGAATCGGTTTTCGAATCGGTTCCTTCGAACAGTGTAGTTTAAAGAGTCGGTTCTACAATTGTTTTATTTCAAGATTTTCAATATTTCAGATGTTATGGAGATATGATCAGCCTCTTGCAAGGGACCCGCGTCAACGTCGTTTCTTGTGTAAAGACCCAATTTGTACATCATGATTCCTTGGTGATAGGATTGAACCCCACAACATAATTTCCCAGCATAACATTTCCCAACATTTTTATTTTTTAAAGAAAGCCTACTTTTTTGAACTACTACACCACTTGTCTGATTTTCACAAAAATGTACCCAGAATATCCCCAGACTAAGAAATGGAGAATTGAATTAAAGCTTTTTGAAAGTCTAAACCATAAACCATCTATGTCAGAAATAGTAGCTAGCTAATAATATCAAAATGCTAGCCAATCAAATCAAAGTAGGCAGGCTTTACAGTTCACAGAGAATTTATTATAAGTGATCGATTTATTTAAAATGAATTTATTTTCTAATTTCCAAAAATACAAAATTAGTACTCAAGTTAAAAAAATATAACATTTTAGAATCAGTAAGTTTTTGACAGAAGTTGTAGTGTGCATAATACTGTAATACATATTGGGATTTTATAAAGGAATAAAAGACGACATCACACACAAATATTAAATTATTTTATATAGAATTAATTTGAATTCTTTCACAAGAGATTTGTTTTAAAAATAAATAAATAAAACATATTTATAGGCTCAAAATAAACTATTCTTGTAATATATATTTAAACAACACGCAAAACAATCATGTTTGCTGCTTGTTCAAACTACTTATTTAAAATGAGCTGAAACAACACAATTCTTGAGATTTTTCTGTGGACAACTTAACTGTTTTATGTTCAATCCACTTCAATTTGTAAAAACTAACTATTTAACTTAATTCCTTCATGTTGTCCCAACACAAATTGATTGTGTGGAACCCAGCATTTTGTTTACAATGTAATATGAAATTGGTGGTTCATTCCACTGTGGCAACCCCTGATAAACAGGGATTAAGTGAGTAATTTAAAATTTATTTATGTGTACTTCTCCCCTGAAAATGAGTAAATGAATGAATGAATAAACTGCAAAAATATAATAAAAAATTTAAATATAGATAAACACAATGCCAGGGGTAAGGACAATTTAGAATAAAAATATTAGTTACAAAACCAAGACATATATTGAGAATATCAAAACGAAAGATGTAGCAAGTGTTCAGGTATGATTTGAGGTCTTTTATGTGTCATTTGTGGGTGGAATGTATGTGTTGTGTAATTGAAAATAATTGAACAACTTGCAGAATGATGCATTAAAAGTGCATCTTCAGTTCTCAAATTCCTACAGCACTGTATATGACATTACCTTTGAGTTTTGGGTTTGTAATATTAGGGTGATTAATATTAGGCTCTTTGATTTGCGTACGTATCACCGTTTTTTTTTTTTTTTTTTTAAACATTTATTTGTGATTATTTTCCAAGCTTTAACAAAACATTTTGTACAATCAAGGTTGCAATTTTTTTTTTTCCTTTTTTGACCCTTGCCACCGAAATGAATTAACAAGCAAGTAAAATTAAAATAAAATTACAACAGAAATAAAAAAAAATACAACAAAATGGAAAAAATAATAATAATAATAATATTTGCAAAAAGAAGAGGGCTTAAAGGGCAGCCCTGCCTTGTTCCCCTGAATATTGGAAAAAATTGCGAACATATTTTATTTGTGATAACAGATACTTTGGGATTAGTATATAGCAATTGGACCCAGGCTATAAATTTTGATCCAAAACTGTAAATAAATAGTGCCACTCCACTCTATCAAATGCCTTCTCTGCATCCAGGGACACCACCACCTCTAGGGCGTCCCTGGATGCAGGAGAATACAGAACACCAAGGAGTCTTCTTAAATTAGTAAATGAGTGGCGACCCCTAATGAAGCCTATTTGATCTGGTGATACAATTTCTGGTATGACGGTGTCAATTCTGGAGGCCAATAATTTAGCAAGAATTTTAACATCGACATTTAACAGAGATATTGGCCTGAACTGCAGTCAATTGGATCTTTTCCTGGCTTCAGAATAAGTGTAATAAATGCTTCTGTAAGAGACTTTGGTAACTCTGAATTAATTAAAGAATTTTCAAGCATTTTTAGAAGAAGAGCTAATTTGGGGGCAAAAGCCTTATAAAATTCCACAATATAGCCGTCAGGGCCAGGGGTTTTGCCATTTTGCATAGCATTAATAGAATCTAAGATTTCTTGCAGATCAATTGGTTGTTCTAGCCTTTCTTTTAGATTTGGACTAATTGTCTGGATATTCAGGTTATTAAAAACAATTTATATACCTGATGTATCTCCAAGAAAATCTGAATATAATGGTATAATATTCTTTAAAGGTATCATTAATTTCTTTAGGATCAACTGTCAGTTGTTGTGATACATTACGAATCTGTGGGATTAACCTGGAAGCTGACTGAATTTTTATCTGGTGAGATAATAAACGGCTTGCTTTTTCCCCATGTTCATAAAAATTCCCTTCAGACCAAAGCAAATTTTGTTGGGTTTTTTCAATTGATAACTGATCATATTCTGCTTAAAGTTCCACTCTCTTTTAAGTAGTTCTTCAGAGGGCGATGTAGAAAGTTGTTGATCAAATTTTTCTATTGAATCTATTAGTTGTTGTAGTTTAGCATGTTTCAACTTATTAACAGATACAGAGTAAGATATAATTTCACCCCTGATGACTACCTTAAGTGTCTCCCACAGGACCGATGGTGATATCTCTTCTGAAGCATTTGTGAGTAAAAAGTTATCTATGGCCATTGATATATGTTTGTGAAAATTTTTATCTGCTAATAGGTTCGAATTTAATCTCCAATTAGGACGCTGGGTACAGTGCTGATGAGTAAATCGCAAATCAAGAAGCAATGGTGCGTGATCTGATATTATAATTGTAGAATACTGAGTCGTCTCCACTAAGGGAAGTAATGTCTTATCAAAGAAAAAATAATCGATTCTTGAGTATGAAGAATAAACAGGGGAAAAATAAAAAAATTCCTTCTTTTGAGGAAATAAAAATCTCCACGGGTCCACACAGCCCGTTTGTGTCATAAAGGATGATAAAGCGTGGGACATTTTAGTCTGAAATGTTGTTTTCGGATTTGAACGATCTAGTGCTGGGTTAATAACACAGTTCAGACCCCCACAAAAAATTAAACGATAGGAGTTTAAATCGGGTAAAGAAGAAATTATTTTGTAAACAAAGTTAACATCATCCCAATTAGAGGCATAAACACATACTAGGGCAACAGGAGTATGAAACAAATGACCAGTCACAATAGCAAAACGTCCTTGGAGGTCTGAAACAAATTTGGAAGCGTGAAATTGCACCTTCTTATGAATTAGGATCGCTGTTCCTCTTGTTTTACTGTTGAACTGGGAATGAAAGACCTGACCAATGCAGGGTTTTCTGAGTCTCATATGGTCTGCTAGTTGTAAATGCGTTTCTTGCAGAAATGCTATTTTAGTATTCATTTTTTTTAAGATGAGCAAATATACGAGCTCTTTTGTTTGGCCCATTCAAACCTTTAACGTTCCAGCTAATGAACCGAATAGTAGACCCTCCGGTCCTATTTGTATCACTCATTGATCAGCCATTCTGTAAAGAGTAAGACCCTCTCTCCAATACATGACAAGCAGGTAAAAAAACAAACCCAAAACATTTCTAAACATTTATACGTGTCGCCTCATCCGGTGTATTGAATATTAAAGTTTCTTCATTAAAAGTCACCCTCAGTCGAGCCGGGTAAAGCAACTGAAAACGTATGCCCTTCTGGTAAAGTGATTGCTTGATGCCGTTGTAAGAGGAACGCTTCTTTGACAGGGTAGCGCTGAGATCTTGGTAGATCCTGATGAGATTCCCCTTCATTTCGTGTCGCCTTGCCCATCGCAGCAACTGCTCCTTTTCTTGGAATAGATGAAAACACACCAAAAATGGACGTTGTGTACGGCCGTCTGTTGGCTTTTGGCCGGGTGAACAGTGCGCTCTCTTAAGTGTTGGTGGGTTGTCGAAGACCTCCGTGCCCGTCATCTCTAGTAACATCTCAGAAACGAACGTAACGGGGTCTTTGCCGTTTTCGCTTGCTTCCGGAATGTTCACGATCCTCAAGTTAGCCCTTCGAGATCTGTTTTCCAAGTCCTCAATGCGATCAAGCAGAGATGTGTTCTGAGTTTGTAAAGTTTTTATAGCATTTTCAGCCGCTGTCACCTTCTCAAAGTTCTCCCCAGCCAGGCACTCCGTCGCGGTCAGGCGGCTTTGAAATCCTTCAACCGACTTAATGCATTCATGGAGCTTTGTAAAGGCCCGATAGATGTCGGTGGAACTAAAGGATGAGCTAGCTTCGACTTAGAATTACTCATATTTTGGCTGAGAATGTTCTAAACAAATCAATTAACAGTAACTGAAAATATTTAGCGTGTAACAGGTTTAATTTAGCAATGCAGGTCGGGAGCCCTTCTTCCACGCACCTTACTCCTTTATAGCTATACTGGAAGTCCGTATCACCTTTTAGCAATGTTTAATTGTTAATTCATGGGTACCAAATACGTCACTTCCGATATACTCGCCGCCATATTTGTGTCCGAGATGGCGAATACAGCATTTGTTAACGAGAGTGAAAAGAAAAGATATTTGGAGAAAACATCTATTATTGGGTGTGATCCTTATTTATTACCTCCAACTGTGTTTTGTCCGTTAAAATCTGCACCGCATCTACCCCAACTTACTTTTCCGGACATTTATATATATATCATACATAATCCATCGCCGTACACCGGAGAAACTCTGAAGGCCTTTAAGAGTACAGATGCATATCAGTACGCTGCTGCAGGATGGGTGACCAACACTAAGATGCTGTATCAGGTGACCAAAAATCTATATTTGATCACAGGACAGGTAAGTGAGTATGCAATATTTAACAACTGTCTTATTTTGATTTACTATTTAAGTCCACATGAACCGGAAGCTTAAACGGAATATTAATGCGTTTTTTTTTCTACTGCGAGTTGAATGGATGTAGTAAAGTAGGCATTTAATTCAGAAACATCGGGAAATCGGTTTTTGAAGAGTTATTACAACCTAACAGACACCACCTCCTCACCATTTCTGTATGTTGTCAAAACTGACAGCTGGAGGGACGCCCAATACCTAAGACATAGGCCTACAAAATCTGAGAATTTAACTGAAAAAATAAAAAAACAGGAAGATTTTCAGATTTTAATTGTAGATTACCAGGGCAAAAAAAAATTTTTTTCTTAAATGACATGCACAGATGAATTGTTTAGCACAAAACCTGCAATATGAGCTAACAAAATTAATATGGTTAGTTTTGATTTCATCTGTACTTTAAGCCAGTTCTAGAATGCATCTAACGTTAAATGATTAGTTCACCCAGTTGTTTTTCATTTAATTTAGTTGTTTATTTTATTTATTATTTTAGTAATTACTATAGTCATGTATTATTTTTTTGTTTAGTTTTTTATTTTTATTTAATTCTTGCATTGCTTTTAGAACTTGCTTTGCTTTAGAAGTTTCATATAGATTGTATTTCTATAGATTGTATTTTCTGTAACTAATTAGTATCTTTAATGTGCATTCATGAAAATGGGTCTAAAAATGCAAATCATCAGACTGTCTCTCATTCAGTTGTCATGTCCTTATATACTTGCAAAATCTCAGAAGGGGTTAAGTTTCATAAGATACACCAATTATTAAGATGTTTTTTTTTGTTTTTTTACTTAACAGGTCAGTCATTCCCAGGCTCTGAACATAAAAGCAACATGTCCATGGATAGTGGTACAGAAGGAAGGAACAGTGGTGATGACACATTGTACATGCATGGCAGGGTTGGGAGAGGTTTGCTCCCATGCTGCGGCACTGATGTACACCGTTTTGGCTGCTGTTGACAAGAGAGGAGGACAGACCTGCACCCAGAAGCCATGCACATGGATAGAGCCATGCACGAAAATGGTGAAATATGATGAGTTGTGTAATATCTTTACAAAACAACAGCAAGCTGCAAGTCAAGACCCCTTGCAATACATGAGACCATCTGCTGTTCAGCATCTGAGTTCAAGTACTTCTGTGAACAGCTACACCAGAGTGAAGGCCAAGAGACAGAGCCCAAGAAAAGTGCAATCCTGTCAGTCGTTGAAGGCCATTCCCACAGATACATGCCCAAGACTGTACTACTGAATCTGCCAACACCCCTGACCACTCTTTATGCAAGCACCAGGCTTGAAATGGATTTGCCAGCACTGCTGGAGGAGGGAGCCAAGACCTTTGATGAGCTGCATCTCACTCCAGAGCAGGTAAGAAATTAGAATAGTTTTCAAGTGTAAATAAAGTGCTTCAGAGTTCACGCAGATAGTAAATAAAGCATTTTGTAACTTGTGATCATGGAAAGTGATCTACAAATAGAGCTTTTAAGTATGTCAAATTCCCTAAATGTAAATATCACCTTATTCTTAAAGACCAGCTTCATTTCGTTGTGATAATTGCATGATCTTTTGATACTTCAATTCCTTTTTGAGTGTTTGTTAGTTGAAAAAAAGTCCAGGGATCAGAGAAAGTCAAGAGTGTGGTTTGATCAGAGAGCAGGGAGAGTTACTGCATCATCATTCCATGAGGCAGCCAAGACAGAATTATCTTCTGCGCTAGTTAAGAAAGTTTGCTATCCTCAGTCCTGTCAGTTTTCCACTGAAGCATGCAGGTATGTGTTGTGCTGCAGTGATGTCTTGACCTACACATCATGTTCTACAGACCAAAGAAAACATCTTTGTTTGGTACAGATCATCATTTAAATGACAGTTTAAATGTGTTTTCAATTAAATGGAGAACACGTAAAAATGAACATTTCTTTTTTTGTCCATTATTGTAAATCAAAATACAATTGCAATATTAGAAAATGTTACAATTAGATGTTCAGGCCTAATATCATAATTGAAATGATCATTTAAAATTAGGAATTGTACTCCAAAATATAAAAACCTTGGCTTACTTTTGTGTTGTTTTCATCAGATGGGGTCTTGAAAATGAGGACACTGCCAGGGAATTGTACCTGATGGCGATGCAGGATCTCCATGTGAAATTCAAAGTTGCAGCATCAGGACTCATCATTCATCCAGAATTGCCATGGATTGGTGCATCACCAGATGGTGTAGTGACCTGTGCTTGCCATGAGCCTGGCATTTTAGAGATTAAGTGTCCTTTTAGTGCTAAAGACCGCACTCTACATGAATGTTCCAAAGACTCACGGTTTTGCCTGACTGTGTCAGAGGGAGGCGAAATTAGTCTAAAGCCTAATCACAGTTACATGTATCAAGTGCAGGCCCAAATGCGTGTTGCAAAGGTAACGTACTGTGATTTTGTGGTGTGGACTCCTCAAGAACTTTATTTACAGCGCATCCCATTTGATAGTAAATTTTTTGATGAGGCATATCTGAAGGTGGTTAACTTCATTAAAACAGGAATACTACCAGAGCTGTTGGGCAAATGGTTTACTGTGCCCCGCCTCTCCACCACTGCAACTTCTGAAAAGACACCTGTGGGATGTTACTGTGGTAAGCCCGTTGTTAATACAGCCAATGGCCTCTCATGCACATCTGACCAATGCAAGCGAAAACGCTTCCACAAGACTTGTCTAAAGCTAAGCAGGGCACCAAAGACTTGGATGTGTTTAGAATGCAGGAAGCACAACAAAACCCCAAGTTAAACAAAGCTGTCAAAACTGATGTCCCACTGATTCAACAAAAAAATTATTTTTGATTTGAATTTGTGATTTTTAACTCCCCTGTGCTAAAAAGTAATCAACTGTTTATTAGAAAATCTGACTTACTTTAGTAAGAGATTTAACATCTCAAATGTCTAAAATACATGTTTAAAAGTGATGTTTAAGATTAAAAGGGATGTTTAAGTACAAGTGATGCTTGATCTTTGTGGAGTACTGCATGATTCATATTTGTATAATTCAGAAAGGAAACATTTGTATATTCTCATTGATTTTAATGGTAGTGTTTTTATTTATACATTCATTTAACACTGAGCCACACATATTAAAGTACTATAGATTGCATAAAAAAATATTTGAATACATATGTTTTACATAGTAAGCAATGCATATCTTATTTTTATGTGTCATTTCACATCATAGTAAGAAATTTATAGTGTGTGTGTTTTTGATGCATCCAATCTACATTTTAGCAAGCTGTCTGTCTATTCTGTGGGGACCACAGATGGGCAAATATTACAAAGAGCACAACAAACAGTCATCATCTTGTCAATTGAAGTAGGTTCACCTTTGGTAGCTCCTTGGCAGAGAGACAGTGGAATGGTGGTCTGAAGGATAGTGTATTTGTTTCTGACCAGGCCAATAACTCTTTCCACAAGAATCCTGACAGCAGCAAGACCTCTTGTTGCTTCGAGTTCCAGTGGATGCAGTTGCTGCTTGCCTTTGGTGATTGCTGGTATCTTTAACTGTGCACAGTACAGGCCTACTTTATCTTTGACATTGAAGCCTCTGTCTGCGAGAATTACATCTCCCGGTAATAATTTGTCAAGATATCCAGAGTTTTCTGTTATGTGTTTGTCGGTTGTCCGTCCACCCCAGCCTTTCGACACAAAAGATATAACACCTTGTGGTGTTATTGATACTAAGTATTTCACAGTGTTGTGATGCTTGTAATGAGAGTATGTCTGTGCACGAGCTCTGAACTTCTTTGGCTTCTCTATGAAGATTTCAAAACAGTCGATGATAGAAGTGCAGTTGTTAAAATTAGCCCTGAAACACATGGGCAAACTGATCTGAATTTGTTCTTTTGATGGCCAAAATATAAGTGGTGACAGTCTAGCATACATGGCATCTAAAGTACTATTAAAAATTCTCACAACACTTGACTTAGACATGTGAAAAAAGTATACAAAGAAACATAAAGGTAAATTAAGCTTCAATCTCATCAGTGTCAATACCAAACTATGAAAAGAAGTCAGTCTCGGACCAGCTTTCAGAAATCCTGACAGGAATGTAAAGACAACCATTAACTTTGCATAGCTTGGAAGGCCTGTGAGTTCTTGTACCATCTCATCATTTCTTTTAAAGGACTCCTCATTTAAAGACAGCTCATTAACCTTATCTTTCAGACGATGAACCTCAGCTCTTAGTCGTTTACACTTATTTGTCAGTGCCTCCACTGTTGCTTTGCAAGCTGCATTTGAGCATGACTCCACAATGCCTTGATAAGATATGGCCTTAGAGTAGTTGTGCTCATCCTTCATGGATTCTTCCTGTTGCTCCATAGTGTCATCCTCAGTGGCATTGATGATGATGCTGAAAGGCACTGCAGTCTCATAGTCTGTCTCAGGTGAAGTCTCAGTCCTTTTCCGCTTCATCTGCTGGGTATGCTCAAATCTACGGTAGGCATACATGGTTGTCTCCCGCTGTATAGCTGAAGTATGTGCAAAAAGGCTGGGTACATAATCAGGGCTTAGGGGGTTGTCGTTTTTTCTACCTAAGCATACAGATAGACAAATTTAAAATATTAATTGTGTTTACAAACCTAATAATATAATATTGACCTGCCCAAGCTAGGTAATGTAGCTTTCATCTTTTTCACTCATACATGTTTGTGTTATTCATACACAAGTACTGTATTTTTTATTAAGTGCAAGGACAGCTAAAAGTATGCTTACAACTACTACTGAGGTACATACATTTGCACTTTAACAGAGCCTTGAATTGTATTTGATGTTTACATGGACACAGCAAGTTTATCAGTTATGCCATAATAATAAAGTGCTGATTATTTGTACATTTAAAACTGACATCAGCTTACAGCACTTTCGAGTCAAACATAACATTTGGTAGCTTACTACGTAACGTTATCTAATGTTAAGTGTTAATTTAGGTACGTACAATTGGAATAATACAAATAAGCTTTGCACCGCTCTGCATAAGCACTGCTCACGTCAATATGTATATACTTTAGTTAAATATGCTTAAGTGTTTTATGTTTTCCTGGCAGC